>JAPMOR010045689.1:0-16850 GCA_026543865.1 Argiope aurantia | reverse complement strand
AGAAGAAAAGCACTGTATGTGCATTGGCTTTTGTTCTTCAATTTATTTGCTTTTAGTCGTCACGTGACATTCATAGCGAATGCTATCAGGACCTGATCATCAATGAAGGATATCACGTATCTCCTCTATTCTTGGAATGGAGTTGAGGTTGTGACGTATGCTGAATCCATTTACTCTACAGGCAACGACGATTACACTTCATACTTTTATTCCGTCTTGTGTTTCTTTTTACGTGAGAACATTGGAGCGCTTCCTCCTCTCCTCAGTTAATCGAGAAGACGTGAGGAAATAAAAGTTTTTGTTTGATTCAATTATTGCCGCTAAACAATCGGAAGCTGGAGCTTGCAAATGGGATTCTCTCTTCAGCGTGAAGTCTAATGTATGTGAATTTTAATCATAGATATCAAATCAATCGAGGCTGAGTATTTGTTGTATTTACAAAAGTATCAAATCAAGGTACTTTGTGGCAACAATAGAAGAAAAGAAATATTTCTTTTTCTTTTTCCTGAAGAAACGTTTAAAAGCTGATATTTTTTCCAAGTAAGCGAATAGAAATTCAAATTCTTTTTTTACAGAAATATAAATAAAAAGGGTTTAATGGTAAATGTTTGTTAGATTTTATGCCACAATTTGAGTTTTAGATATTTGGGAGAAAGTGTAGTTAGATATAGTTCAAGAAAGAGCATTGTCACTGAAGGTTATTATAAAGTCATTCATGTTTATGTAAACAAAGCCCAACTATTTCACTTGCATACATATACTAAGGTTTGTATGTGTAATTTATAGAATTTTAGGTTTTTTTAAGGGTATTTTTTTTACATCAGACTCTTTGCTATATCTACTTCAATGTTTTTAATTGAAGAATATTTTAATATTAAAGTATTAATTTTGTCTTTAAAGGGATTTTTCACTCAGAAAAGACATAGTTCCTTTACACGTTATTTCATTTGCATGATATACATGTAAACCTGTATGCATGTTAGTGCGTGCGTGCAGGAGTTTAAAACAAACATATGTTTGGCCACAATTTTCTAATCCTCTGACGTAGCAAACGGAGCAATAATCATCTCTTGACGTATAGCGAGATTACCTATGCTTCACACGTTACATTTTAATAATCTTAAATCAAAACAAAATAATCTTAAAAATTAAAAATACATCTAATATATACAAATCTCGTGCTAAGGTGTTTATGTTTGTACTCCTCCGAAACGACTCGACCGATTTTTTATAAATTTTTATATGTATTTGGTAGATATGAGAATAGGTCGTAAAGTATATTTCATAACTCTAGGTAATTAAGGTCTCCCTATCCACGTTCAATGTACCCTGAGGAGATCAACTCTTGCTTGAAATCATCGCCAATATGGCGTAATGTTGAAAAAGTCCAGCTAAAAATAAACATGCGAGTCCAAATGCTACAAGATCCATCTGCTGACACATTCTGGGACAAATTGTTAGATATCGGTGATGGAAAAGTTGCTGTCTATGAAAATACTGGAGGCATAAAATTTCCCACTAATTTCTGCACTGTCGTTGATTCGCAAAAATGCCCTCATTGACCGCATATTTCCGGATGTACGAACACAATACATAAATCATGCGTTTCTGGCAGAAATATCCATTTTGGCAGCAAAAAATGTGGACGTCGACGATTTAAACTTCAAGATACAGCTGTCGTTCCCATGCGACTTGGTATCATACAAATCGATCAATATAGTTTACGATGCCAATGAAGCTGTAAATTATCCAACAGTTTTTGAACTTACTGGATTTGCCAGTCATGTCACCACACCTTCTACGACTGAAAGCTGGATCTCCCGTTATTTTACTTCGGAATTTGAACCCCTCACGGCTGTGCAATGTCACGCGATTGGTCATTAAAAAATTGATGAAAAAAGTTTTCGAAGCCACTATTTTGAATAAAATTCCGAGTCGAAAATGTTTTGCAGCCAAGAATTCCAACGATTCTCACAGACGGGCCAAATAAATTCAAATGCATTCAATTTCCTATTAGATTGGCATTCGCAATGACAATCAATAAGTCGCAAGGTTATACGATGTATGTTTGCGGCTTAGATTTGGGCATGTTATGTTTTTCACACGGACAATTATACGTGGCATGTTCTAGCGTGGGCAAACCATCGAGCTTATATGTGTTGGCCAGAGACGGACTGACAAAAAATATCGTACACTCAATTGCTCTTCAAAATAAATATTGATTTTCTTTATTTCATTTTTATATTTTAGGATAAAAAATATATTACTTTTTTCACTTTACATTTGACATTCAAGAGTTCAAACAGTGTACATTTTCGTTGCGTTAACGAAATGCGTGGTATTGAGAAAATAAATGGTTGATTATTATTATTATTATTATTGGCGATCATTGTCTACAGAGTTCCATTCCTCTTTCTGTCATAGATCCCATCCCCACAAACTTACAATACATTCGTTATGTTTTAATTAACAACCAAAATATTCACTAGAAATAATTTATATGGCAGAACAAAGTTTGTCAGGTCAGCTAGTTTTATTATATTTCTTGACTATAAAATATATAATTTTTCCAAATTATATGCTTGCAAAGCAGACATTGAAAATCTTTAACTGTTATATGGCATGCTGATTTTGTGTCAGCATTGGGTATAACAATTTTAACTGAATGAAGTGCATTAAATATTTTTTTTTCATTAATGATTTGACATACAAAATAAGTTAATAATGTTTCAATGCAATCCGTTATGTGTTTAAAAGAAAGCGAAATAACTTTATCACGTTTTCTTTACCATTACTTAAATGAGTATTACAAGGGAGAATTTTTTTTATTCCTTTTACAGTCTAGGCAAAGTTTTCAATTTTACAGGTATGGAAAAATAATGGCTAAGACCAAAAGTTTGCAAATTTTAGAAGTTGGGACGTATAAAGGAACTTTATGTCCCTAGCGTCGTATAAACAATGTTTTTTATCTTCAGAATGGTTATGAGTAAGTCGGTATGAAACGACGTAAAAATTCATGCGGTGTGTTAATTAGCAATGCACAAATGGTGGTTTAATACATTTTTAACTTACTCGGAAAAGGGTTGAGATATTTATGCCCTTAATACTTACAAAAATAAAAATTGTTGTACAAACGTTAATAAATGTTACTAATAAGAAATTCTTTACTTGTACTTACTTCGAAAAATGCTTCATAATGATGCTTCTCTTAAATTCCATTAATAATAAAGATGAATGTTGTGTGTACAGACTTGCTAGATAGTTTCATCTACACCTACCAAATTTGGCAAATGCATACATTGCAGATTAAGAATGTGCATACTGGAACAAATGTTTTAAAATTTCAATTAATTAAAAATGAAACTGAATTTTGGCGGTGATCTTTTTTGGTGTTTCCATGAAAGTTCAAAAATAATGTAGGGCAAGCATGAATTTTACCTCTTTTGAAATTTATGAAATTGTTTTTTTAATGTCATCAATTTTATACTGTATATTTTTTTCCCAGAATTGTGTCAGTTATTTTATTTTTTTTAAATATTCTTTAGTCTATATTCTGACAAAAGATTACGTTGCTGTCTTAAAACTGAAACCGGTTTCCTTGTTTCAGCAAATATTATATTCCATCATTTTCTTATATACTTAAGAGCTAAGGAATAAGGATTGTATTTAAATTTCTGTAATAAACAGGACGAATGGAAAAGTGAAATTTAATACCAAAAAACGCAGAAGATATAAAACCACACATTTATGTTTCTGATATGATGACATAGGACTGCTTTCTATCGGATGTTATAGGACTATTTTTCAATGACAGACAGAACATATGACAGGCAGTTAAAATAAAACAACCTTAATTTTTGACACTTAAAGAGAATCATGGACATGAAGCTATATTTAAAATATAAAGCAATAATGAAATATATCCCTTTTGATTTATCTTATCATCAAAGGCGATTAATCTTTCAATAAAATGTTCAGTATAAAATAGTTAAAAGTTTATTATCTGTGATTAAACTTATCATCATCAATGAATAGGCGTCTTAGTCATGCCTTTAACATGGTGTTTTTAATATATTATACAACATTAACAATATATCATGATTTTAAACAGGATTATAGAAGTTTATAATCGTCGTAATAATTTTAAATCAGATTTTAAAACTGTTCCAATATTAGGCAACCAATGAATGTATTAACATATTAGATCCTAGCAAATTTGATTTATCTTTTAAATTAACAAAAATAGATTAATTATCTACTGTCAGACACTCTTTCAACAGAATTGAAGGTTTGTGTATACATGTTTACTCCTGTATTCTCATGATTTGAATTAGTAATTTACAAACAAAACTTTTATTTATTTTAACATAGAATTTCAGATTATTTATCCGAATTTGACGGTAAAAGATATTGAGGAATTCTAACTGAGATGTTTTATTAACTATTTTTTTCCAGAAGCATGATTTACCATTTCCAGATTTACCAAAAAGGACAAGAAAGTCTCTTGTGTTAAAAAATTGATAGCACAGTTTTATAATTTCTGATTGCAAGTTAGCATTTGTTTTTTAATTTCACGGATTTTTTTATAATTCTATGACTGCTTCAAATATTATTTGTCATGGTTTGCATTAACATTTGAGGACAGATTTTCCTCCATTAGTAGGTCATTCTTCTTCCATTTCAGTTACTATTTATATTCTAAATCATGCATTATTTTCTGCGAATCTTTCCGAGGAGCACCACAGATAAGGGGATAGAAACCTTCCGGTAGGGACGGATCATACCTTACTGCGGGGGATAGAAGTCTGAATCATGCCACACTGGGAGATATAAGGCATTCATCAAAATTTCGTTTTGAAATTCATAGCATCAAATCATTCAGATTATGCCAATCAGACATATCTTTAAATGGTATACCCAATATATAATCATGACTGCAACTAGTTCTTTAACATACTCGTGAAGATATAAGAAATGTTTCGTAAATTGCTAATTTTCTCTCCTCATTTAAAAGTGTAAGAAGCAAGGAGCATACAAAAATACGTTTAAACAACCTGCATATGTGAGATACCGCAGAAGGTACAAATAATTTTAGCAATGATAATTTGTTACAGGTTAAGGCAGAAACAAAAGGAACTATGGAAACTCTATACATTTCGAGAATGTTTCTATCCTTCTTGAATTCTTATTTCAACAAGAAATATTTCAAACGTTTATATGGCCTTTCTTTTTGGTGAAACCAAAAAAGGAGTACTACTTGCTTTCACTTAATGGCATATGCTTTTTCTCTTTTAAGTACTAAATGCAGATGTTAGAGCAATAGCAATTTACTTCGAGGACTGATTGAAAATGTAATATACATTCAGCTGCTAGATTGCAGATGAAAGTCACATTGCCCCAAAAAGTTAAATTTATTACACTAAATAATGATTTTAAAAACTGTGTTCTTTATTAGGAAATTTAGCTTTGTGCAAGTTTTTGAATCGAAAGAATAAGATAAAATAAATTGCTATTGAAGTGCTACGCTCCAAGGAAAATCCTCATTAAAGATGAAAAGCGTTGAGTAGAAAATGTTTCCTGTTCTGCATTCAGTATTTCAGTTCTATAAATGGTATTTTTCGAAATGGACATTTTAATAAGATTTTCGCATTTCAAAAGGTGTAGATCTATATAAAATAATAAACATGGTTTCCATTATATATGTTCATAAATGTATGATAGCGGAAGATAGAGTGAACATGTTTGTCAGTTCCGATTCACATAAAATTCTATGGCACCTGTACATTAAAACAAAATAAGAAGTCATTCCTTTATAATTAGCCAACAACAACGATTTCAGTATTAGTTAATATTATTGCAAGAGATAAAAGATATTTTTAAATTCATTCTTATCGATACAAAGGTAAATTTTACTTATTTAGGTATAAACATTTGTAATATGTTTGAAAGTATTTTTTAGAGATAAAATGTTGGATTTTTCTAATGCTAAATTCGTAATTTTGTTTTTATGAAAATGTAATATAAAATATAAAATCCAATTTCAAGACTTTTAGATTTATATATTAGAAATTTGAGTCACGAATAATAATATAAAGAGCAATTCATAGTTTTTAAAAATTATTTATGGTACGGAATATATTTTCTCCCATAGCTCTGATAATATATTATTTTTTGGGGAAAATCTCTAAATTTATGATGTTGCATACTACAAATGTTTTAATGTTTCAAATAATTTTATTGTTATTTGCAAAAAATAACATGAAAATTCATATGTATAAAAGTCACTTAGCAATTTGAACCTGCATCAGGAAAAATTAAATACATTATTTTATCTTCAGTACATTAATGGGATCTATGGAAACAAGTCGTGGTTTATTGATTCGGTGGGAAATATTTTAAATCTATGTATGAAGAAGAATTACTCCTTATTGCAAAATAAAGCAAGCGGTTTGACATACAGAAATCTAATCAAAACATATGGCTCATTTAAAAATTTTATAATTATCCATATTAATGAGTTTCAACTTGCAAATAATTTATCAAGTTGTTAGAGCGATCAAATATAAGGAAATTTCTTTCCTGATTTCTTTTAAATATCAGATGTAAAAATACATTAAAATCATTCCCATTTGGCACAGTTTACAATTACCTTTAAATATCAGATGTAAAAATTCCTTAAAATCATTCCCATTTGGCACAGCTTACAATTATTGAACCAACTGTTGACTTCGAAAATGAATTAAAGTATAACATTTTCAACATTTCTTTAACAATTGTATAATACAAAATAAAGCAAGATTTTTCACATTCAAGAATATAACCAAAAGCATGGTGCATTTAAATTTTTTTATAATTATCTAGGTTAACGAGCTGTACCTTACAAATAATTTATCAAATTGTTAGAGAGATCAAATGATAAAAAAGAAAAACAATTTTTGCTAATTTCATTTAAATATCAAATGTTAAAGAACTTTAAAATTATTCCCATGTGCACATCTTACAATGATTTGTCAATGTCGACTTTCAAACTTAATTAACATTTAACATTTTCACCATTTCTTTAATAATTGTTCTTAATTACAAATTAAGGCAAAAGTTTTGACTTACAACAACCTAATCAAGCACGTGACACATTTAAAAATTTGTAATTATACTTATTAATGAGTTTCAATACAAGTCAAGTAGTTAGAGAAAACAAATATAAGTAACATTCCTTACTAATTTCTTTCAAATATCAAATGTAAAAACACTTTATAACCATTAATACTGCAAAGATTGAACCAACTGTCGACTTCAGAACTTAATTAAAGTGTAATATTTTTAACATTTATTTAACAATTATACTTTATTATGAAATAAAGCAAGATTTTTGGCATACAAAAATCAAACCAAAAACATGGCGCATTTAAAATTTTGTAATTATCTATGTTAATGAGTTTCAAATTTCAAATAATTTATCAAGTTGTTAGAGAAAACAAATATAAGTAATATTCTTTACTAACTTCTTTTAAATATCAAATGTAAAATCACTTTAAAATCATCCCCACTTACACAGCTTAGAATGATTGAGCAGCTGCCGACTTCGAAACTTATAGCATTGGCAAAATTTCATAAACGTGCAGCATTTTCAAAAATTCTTTTCAACTTTATTACGCATTAAAGCAAGATTTTTGACATAAAGAAATATAATCAAACACATGATGCATTTAAAAATTTTGTAATTATCCAGGTTAATGCGTTTCAACTTACAAATAATTTATCAGGTTATTAGAGAGAACAAGTATAAGAAACACTGTTTACTAATTTCTTTTAAATATCAAATGTAAAAAAAATAATAAGTATCCCCATTTGCACAGCTTACAATAATTGAACCAACTGCTGACTTCGAAATTTAATTAACGCATAACATTTTCACATAACTTTAACAATTTTACTTTAATACAAAATAATGAAAGATTTTTGACTCATAAATATCTAATCAGACATATGGTGTATTTAAAAAAAATTATAACTACCCATGTTAATGAGTTTCAACTAGGGATTCCATTATCGGACCAAAAGTTTAATACCGGTATTCAGTATTTTTTAGATCTTAATACCGGGATACCGGTTTCAATACCGGTAGTAGAAATTTTAGAAAAAAAAAAAGAGACACAGGTGTTTCTTTATTTTATTTGCAAGTTTTATTAGCGAGATTAAATATCACAAAAAATAATTCGTAACTTATAAATTATAACAGTATATAAAGAATCATAAAAAAGTAAAGGAACATCTTATTTATTTAAATCACAAAAAAATTTAAATATCACTATTCAGTTTGTGATACTATTACAAATTTTTGAAATGTGATCTTAAAAAACATAATGCATCAATTGTGCTGTCATTAAGCTTGGAACGTAATTTTGTGTAAAAATTATTAGCTATCGAAAACGCCCTTTCGGCATCTACGGTAGTTGGTGGTAATGTTAGCAATGCGCGATATACTTTTTCCAAGTATTTACCTCTAAATCCCTCATCTTCAAATAGATCGATTTCTCGTCGGATGGTTTTGGACACAGCTGATTTCTGCATTGTATTTTGGTTTGTTGATTTTTTTTATTTTTTATTTATCGCTAATTCTAATTTTTGTCCAAGAGGTAATTCCTTTTCACTATCGACATTAGTGTCATCATAATCTTCGATAACTGAACCGAGTTCTTCTGAATGTAGATAGGTTTGTGGGTAAAATATTTTAAGAAAATTTACTATAAACTTGATCAGATTTGAATTGATTAATACCTTCTCTTCTTTTTCATTTTCATTTTTAAAATGTTTATGTTTATGTAAATACCGTAAGACATTTTCTATTTTGGTATGCCTTTCTTCTGTGCGATTTTTCAATGTAATATATAATTCTGCAGATAGTGATGTGTGCTGTTCTTTCAATGATTGCAACATGAAATTTATTGTTGCATTAGGTATTAATAAATTAAAATCTCTCGGACATAATGCATCAACAGCCAGTTTTATTGGAAGTAGAGATGATACAGTTCTGGATATTAAGTCGAATTCAATATCTGAAAAATTAATTTGCAGGTTTAAGTCGATTAATGCTTTTTAGATTGGATTTCTCAGTTTCAAAAATTGTTCCCTCATTAGAAGTAAAAAATTTTAAGAACAGAAATTTTTCATTTATTATTCATAATTTTATGTGTATGACCCTTTTATTAAATAAAAATTGCTCTAAAATATTTTACTGTACAATAGTACCTTTTTCGTTCTGTAATACAAATTTTCTGAAATATTTAAATCTCATAAAACCGAGAGTTAATGTAATCATCTCCTCCTTTCATCTTTCCTCTCACACCTATTTTATTGAATTTAACCCATCCTAACGCATGCGCAAAAGCGTGGAGAGTTTTATAATCCATTGTCAAATAGCATTTTATCACTTCTCTTGATTGTACGATGCAACTTTGCATTCACAATCTAATTAGTTTCGTCAGTTAGGGAGACATAAAAACAAAAACGTATACTATTTTAATATGTTGGCGATCCCTGAACATGTAGTGGAGACAATTTAAAAGATTTCTATTATATATTGAAAAAACGGTATTTAAACTTCTGAATACAGGTATTACAAACTTGTACAAATGGCACAAAATACCGGTATTCGGTATCCCGGTATACCGGTATTGCAATTCCTAGTTTCAACTTACAAATAATTTATCTTGTTAGAGAAAACAAATATAAGAAACATTTCTTACTAATTCCTTTTAAATATTAAATGTAAAAAAGGTATTTACATATAAACTGTAAATGTAATTAACATATAAACTTTTCACCTTTTCATTAATAATTGTAGTTTATTACAAAATAAAGCAATATTTTTAACAAATTAAATATATGGCTCATTTAAATATTTTTTAATTATCCATGTTAATGACTTTCAATTTTCACATAATTTATCAAATTGTTTGAGAAATTAAATATGAAGGAAAATTCTGTACTAATTTCTTTTTAAATATCAAATGTAAAAACGCTTTAAAATCATTCCCACTTGCACACCTTACAATGATTGAGCCAACTGTCCACTTCGAAACTTAATTAACTAGTAACATTTTCAACATTTATTTAACAATTGAAGTCTTGTTTGGAACAAAAAACTATTTGGTTCAAAAGAATTTGAATTGTAAATAAAAAAAGAAAAGGCATGATTGCTGCTGCATATTTTGTTTTGCGCTTGGCCCCCCATTACCCTACGTTCCTTCTTTTAACAGTAGATGAATGGGGTCCAACTGTCACTAAAGAATGATATATATAAAGCTCTGCAGTTAGCCGTCTTTGGGGACCACAGCGTCCACCTCGACTCCGAACAAAAGAATAAAAAGCGAATCAAAGTGACAACAAAATAAATAAAAGCGACAGAAGAAAAGGTACAAAATTGATTGTTTTTAATTCTCAGTGTTTCTCGAAACCCTGAGGAAGCGAGGATTCTCCAGGAAGATACGTCTTACTTTGCTCATTTAGACAAAATTGGGTTTTATTTTTATTGTCTATATATTCTCCGCATGTCCTGGATAGTTTTTTTTTTGTTTGACTTTCGATTTGTATGCTCTATAAATAAAGGAAAAGGATGAAGCAAAAGAATAGTTTTCTCTGGGAATGACGGGAAGTAGTAAAATAAAATTTAATTCCCTCTTTTTGACCCGGATGTGACCAAAGTCGAAATTGCGTTAAGAAATGACATTTTTTTTGTATGTGCGTTTTTCTAAACCTGTATAGATTTGAAATTACTTTCATTTATTTTATTGAGGGAAAAAAGGATTAAATGCTTTGAGAAATGTTATACTCTTTTTCTGTACTTATTTTCTGCTGTCAAACTCTCATATTTTTCAGTCAAGCTTTCATGCACTTATAACTTGCAGTTACCTTATACCTTACTGGTATAAGGAGAGGATAAATTAAAAAGGGATAGTTAAATATATTTATAGAATGACACGGAAAATAAATTAGAAATTTAAAATATTGATATTATATAAGAAAATAAAAATAAGCACTTTAATACATGCATATCAAAGTAATAAAATATTTCATTTTGCCATTATAGAGCTACACAGTGACAGTAAAACTCTAATTATTAAAATTGTCCCAATATCCTGCTTTACTTCGCTTTTAACCGCCATTCTATTCTTTCAAAATTTCCATCAAATAAATAAAGGAAACAAGGAAAATTGCCAAATATATTGTTTCTAATTCGAAGTATTTCTAGAAAATAAAGTTAGTATTATCCAGAAATATATAATTCAATTTTCACATTTAGCAAAATTAATCTTTGTATTTAATATCAATATATATTCTCATGGATGCCTACACATAAAGATAGCAGATAAAGCAAAAACAAAAAATAATTTTCTTTGAGTATGATGGAAAGAAAAAATGAAATTTATCTCTTCTTGCTATTATTTATTTGTGACCAAAATCGATGTCCCATTAAAATACGACATCTTTTAAATCCATGTTGATTTGAAATTACTATTATTCATTTCATAGAAAGAAATGAATAAATTATCTGGAGAAATGCCATAATCTTTTCTGCAAAACTCTGTTATTTGTGCCATGCCTTGCTAAACTGTTATTTGTGCCATGTCTTGCTAAACTAATTCCGAATAAAAAATAAACTCAAAAAATAAAAATGATAATCTTACAAAATGATATATATATATATATTTAATTGTTGAAAATATTGATACTCTAAAAAAATCATTTGGAATTTACAGTTAAGAAATAAAACTCTGCAACTTGTGGAAAAGAGCCTTCATAACTTTCTCAACACTATTAATAGCCAAGACTATGCAGAATAAAACATAGCTTTTAAAAATAGTATTAAATGTTACTTAGTATGGTACTGGATGTACCATGGCAGAAATTTAGAAGTTTTCATTAAAGATTCAAACAACGCAATAATAATAATTCCCAATTGCTCGCACACAAATGCATTATTTCCTTAAAATTAAAAAAAAAGTAAAAAATTACATTTTCAGCGAATTCGCAACTTGATATACACACATTCTTTGAAAGTAATGGAGTCTTTTCAGCTGGTTTGATTCTATATGTCAGAAAATTATTATTTCTTTATCCCCATGCAATCATACTAATATATGCAATTTTTTTTTATCTTTTAAATAAATATGTGGTTGGAAATTTTAATTAATCAAAAATAGTATATCCAAATTATTTTTCATGCCGCACTAACTTTTCATAATAAAAATACACAACCATATTTTAGTTTTGACAAAATATACAATGATTTTTTTAAATGATGTTTGAATTATATTTCGCGATTCTGGTAAAGAATTCGAATTACATAATCTTTGTTTCAATATAATATTAAAGGATATTGAAAAACATGAATTTCTGGCCATATTTCAAGACACTGTGAATCTCAAAAACTATATTTAATTCGATGTAATATTTTCTGTAACTCCTTTTGGAAAAGACAATTTTATGCATGCATATATTTTTAAATAATCTGTCATAATCGACTGACATAATAAAACACATTTTAAATAAATATTTCAATTCCGTAACATACGATACCTAAAAAAGTCTTAAGAAAATATTTGTAGCAAATGGTTAAGTGCAATGTTTATTCTTATTTCTTTAGAGCTGAAGAACCACGTCTTTTACAAAACTACCATTCTATATTATATATTTCTCTTAAAATAATATGCCACTGGCTGAACTCCAATATATATATAACTTTTTATTTCATGAATATATTCAGAATTTAAGTAATAAATAATAATTAATCCATTTAAATCAAAGTTTGCATTCATACGAAAAATATTATCGAGATATATCGATTCATCCAAACTATAATTTTTTAATGAATTAATAGCAAAAGATATTTTATGTTATTTATTTTTTCAAAACAATTCATCATAATTCTAAAAATGCTACTAATATGCAACTCACAACTGAGTTTTTAGTACTTCACTTGATAAATCTATATTCACATTCTACACCACTGTTATTGAAATGAAAAGTACTGAGGTTATTGAGTAAAATCTTCATAAATATAAAATTTATTGAAATGTCAAAATAATATTTACATATCACAGTTTTTACTGTCAAACATGATGTCATTTTAATATCTCAATATTCTTTTTTTATATTGGAAAAGATATAACTTATGATTCTTTTCAGTTCTTTAACTAGCCAGTACTCAATTCCGTCAAAAAGTGACTTTCTTACGAATGCTCACAAATTATCATTCACTATGTTTTCTTTTAAAAACACATATGTCTTGTACAATTATATGGCTCCAAGAAGCAATAAACTTCAATAACTGTCTCAAAGCAATAAACTTCAACAAGTAGGGATAAATTGTCCTCTATTCTTTTCAGTTTCATCTTAATATCATAAAATGTACCAATTCTATTGCAAAAAGCATCTTACTATATTAATCTCAAGGTATACATTCTTCTAAAATTCCTTATATAATCTTAATTATGATATCAAAAACTTTTTTTGCATAACAAAGAAATCTAAATTCAAGCATATATTTTAGAATTCTTTGTTATAGATGCTTGTTTTTATCTCTGATTTTATAAATATTTCTTTCGATTCTTTTTTGTATCTGGTTATTTATTGATCATTCTTAAGTCTGTCGTCTACAATTTTCATACTACTGTATTTAAAGAATAGCCTCAATGATTTTATCTCAAGATATATATTTTCTATGCACCATTTCGTAACTCACTCGAAATAGTATCGCAACATTATTTTTTTATAACTAATCTAGCAAACATTCATAAAATTCTTTATTATTATAGAAATCCTCCTTTTTCGTAATTAAGTCTTTCAAGTATATTTATTGAATTTTCTGACTTGAAGACAGTCAGATATTAATCTTGCTTGCGTGTATCGCTTGCAAATACCATATCATAAACTGGATTCAAAGAATCGCTTGCCCGTATTAATAATATTTTTTTAAGTACCATTTAATAATTCTCAAAACATTATTTTAAGATCAAAATCCTTTTCTTCAATAACTAAGAAAACATTGATAGAATTCTTCCAAATTATAGTATTCCTCTTTTTTATTACTTCTTGCAGATATATTTATTGAATCTTCTGTCTTGCGGCCAGTCACTTATTGATCTTCCTTGCGTCTGTCGCCTAAGATCTGAATCTATGCCCGGCCTAACTTGTGGTGAAGTAAGGGGTAAATGCAAGAAGCCCAAGGCAAAGGCCCATTTTGGTCTTTTTATTGCTACCATAAATAAAATGGCCGCCATTTTGTTGCCTAATGTGCCGCACTAGATATTCCCCAGAAGTAAAAGATGTAGCATATAACTCGGGATCTTTCATTACTTTCCCAGTTCGAAACAACAAGAAATTCCCAGTGGTCACTATAAATGCATTAGGCTTAACCGAAAGAGAGAATGTTCGGGAAAATATTGTTCTTGAGATAAGTTATTGATATCTTTTGGATTATCAATAACAGAAAGTTCAAATCCGAAATTAAAATAATTATTATAAAGGCATGAACTAACAAAATTTGTGACTAAACTGATTACTAAATAATACAAATCAGCATAAAAGCTTATTTGTATTAAAAAATATTGAAATTCAGAGAAGAAGTAAATAAATTGGACAATCGAATTTTGGAACAAAATTTGATAATAAATAATATTCTTTAAGTGAAAATTTTTAAAATTTTATGTATAATTTTTTAATATTTCCATAAGAATTCAATTCGTATAACTGCTAAATTGTAAGAGAAAATTAAATTAGCAATCGTCTTTCTTCAATAAATTTGAATGTTAAAAAAGAAATAAGCTTTTCCAAAAAAAAAAAAAAAATATTTAAGAGACGAATTGAAATTCATAATCTTGCAAAAACATACTACAAGCTAAAATATTATATTTATTATATATGCATTTATGCAAAATTACAGCTGATATTAATCCATGCATCAATGGAGTTTGATTTTGCTATTTTATAAAGTAAACAAGGATACCTTTCTTCTGTAAAAAGAGAGAATAAAATATAAAGAAAGTTGACATATCGAAGCAAACAGTTAGATGTCTTAGTATTTGAGATAAAGTAAAGAAAAAAAATTCTGCACAAATAGATCATGCTTCGCATGAGAAGTGCTGTTGAAATTTAATTTTTAAGACTTGCATTTGCTTCAGGAAACTACCATGCTTTCTCAAAATGTTTCGATGTCGAGTTCCTCTTTAAGAGTGTTTTGAAGTAAAACATGTAGATAAATAAATGCAATGAATTTAAAGTGCATATTCAGACGATATAATTAAATTTATTTAAAAGGATTCGAAAGTAAAAATCCTTAAATTTAAATTTACTTTATTATATATTTATCTACTCTTTCACTCTGATGGCTGATCTACGTCGAATTAATCATGAAAAATATCTTAATATTTTTTCATTATAAAGAATATGAATGCAAATTTAAACTTAACTCAATTGAGCAATAAATATAAAACAGTTACGAATTAGAATTAATTTGAAGTGAATTTGTCTATGAAGCTGACTATTGACAAAATGTAAAAGATTATTCATGAAATACAAGATTATCAAACCATCATCGAAATTGTAGAAAATGGAATGGAACATACGTTTTACAGTGCAAAATTTGGTTTCCGTTATACAGGGCCAAACAAACGGTTCAAATATAAGGTCATGTAAAATTATTCTAATTAGCAATGAAAATTGTAATAAATCTTAAAGTCTGCGAATAATGTAGATGACTAAATGTAAAATTTAACAAAGGATTTTGAGCTTCAAAGCTGAAAAACAATCACATATAATAAAATTTATATAATAACATGTTATGGTTTTATTCTGGGGTAACTAACCTCTATAAGAAAAAAAGAGAGCAAGTTTGTGTAGGATCTTCCACTTACCATGATCTTCAAATGTTTAATGGCAGTTATAAAAATGTTTAAGCAAAAGGATTAAAATCAAGGCATTTTGTTAAAACAGATGCAGCAGTTTGGTTTACATTTCGCTTTGTATACAATGGCACTGATCCTTGGCGAGCAAATGCATGTAAGTGTATATTACATTTGTCCAATTCGGAACAAATTAAGTTAACATCAAATCTTCGACGAGGAAAAATTGGAAAAAATGCTGTACAAAACAATATAAAAAATAAATGGAAGTGAAACAATATAAAACAATAAAATAATCGATAATATAAGCGACACACTTGAAAAAGATGTGAAATGTAACATATCAGAAAACGTAATTGATATTAACTCATTTTAGCATTTGGTATAAAATATGTAGAAATAAATTCTTATCAATATTTTACATAAAAGCTTTAAAAAGACAAAAATAGATTTATTATTTACTCACTTTAGAATGATAAACTGCAGTTAAGTTTGTAATAAACAACGGGCTTTAAAATAAGTAGCATTGAAACTCATTACAACAATTTTTAATACAGTCTGTAACTTAGATACAAAGTATCTAAGGTATTAAAAAAATGTTATGAGAATACAAAACAAAATTGTAGTAATTTTAACAATTAACAAGTTAAAATACTATCTGAATAATACGACTTGTCAATGACTAACCAGTTGGCAAAATCCAATCCCAATCATCCAATAAAGTGCTAGGGCCAATCATTGATTTTGATCGATGATTGGCATTAATACATGCTCAAAACTAGCCACAAATAGATAAAAAGACAAATTACAGATTGATTTCAATGTTTCTGAGCAGCTCTGTTTCTTTTGATACTCAATTTATATTCATGAAGATCAAATTTAAGATTAAGATTAAGATTAATTATATTAAGATCAAAATTTTATTATAAGAATCAATGAAATAAAAAT
>JAPMOR010045663.1:147551-159735 GCA_026543865.1 Argiope aurantia | reverse complement strand
CCACTGTATTCTTTTTTTATGTTGATATAAATTGAGATAAAGCTTTTTTTTTTTTTCATGGAATTCTATCTCTTAGTCCACCGTCTGATAATCTTCTCCTAACTGCTCTTGAACTGACAGAAACGCCAGATCATTCAGTTTGCTTTTGATGGCTGCTGATGACATTCTTCTATTTCGGAGACATAATCTTTTTTTCTTTTTTTTTTTTTTTTTTGTCATCAACAGATGTGGTGCACTTTTTCCTGCTTTGTTTTTTATTGAATTTTTCTTCTGCTATCGTAAACGAAACTTTCGGACAGCAGATGTAATCATTGTTACTCACCTGTTTTATAATTTCGACATAGGGAAGACCGCATTCTTGAAACACAATCATCTTAGTTCTCTTTCTAGGTGTACAATCTACTCTTTTATTTCATGTTATGGATTTTTGACTAAATATTAAAAATATTTGCAAAAATTCCTTCTTATAATTTTATAACATAAAAAATAAACTTCCTTCTGAAGAATAAAGCACAATAATGACTTGTTCCAACTTTAAACATAATATCAACTTCTGCTGACAATTATTTGATTGGTTCCCAGAACAAGAACAGTGATTGGCCAAGAAAATTACAAATTCCAATCCACTTCATCTCTGTGTTTCTCTTTCAGATGAAAATACGTATAACATTTTGTATTGCAAATGTTTGAATGTTGCATTTTGTTTTGAAATCTGTATTAAATTCTCGTTAAAATAATATATGAGTTTGCATTTTGTGAACCGAAACATTTTTTATAATCATCTAAAGTTTAAAAAACATAATTTCCTAAGATGGCCACCAATGAATATTAAGTTTACTAAAAAAAGTTTCAAAAGGATTTTAGATTCATTTTACTTTTCATTTTGCCATTTAATACACATTTCCAATATATCTTCAACAATAGAGTAGTGATATAAAAATAATAAATTTAAAAATTCTACTATAAATCTATTTATTCACATCTATTTATACACTTATAATTGTTATTTTGTGAGTTATTTCATCCTGACTTAAAATTAAACGTTAAAATCCTGTATAAAACGTTTAATCAGACTTGGTTAAATCTGGTGTAATTGAAGCGATTATTTGGATTTCATGTAAGCTACATTTTAGTTTTGAAAAATGGTAAATAATCAATCAGTGGGAAAATCTTGTATTTCAGCAGCGTATTTCAGTAATCTTGTATTTCAGCTTGTATTCAGCTCACTATTAATTAAATTAATTAATAGTGAGAAATTATTATTATAGGTAGAGGAAATTTTATCGATATAATTTACTGAAATAAGAGTAATCTTAAAAGAATAGATTAATCTAATTTATTTATACGAATTTGATTGTATAAAACCGTTATTATTTGAACTCTGTTGGCTAGCATTGTAAAAAGCAAATTATACAGAAAAAAAAATTATTTTCCACAAATGAGCTCTTTTGTTGTTGTTCTTGTTTCTTATGGCACTTGCCATGGACAAGCCCGCTGTTCGAAGATAGCCAATTTAAGCCTGAGAGGGAGCGCCTCTTGTTTCTACAGTAGCGGCATCTGCAAGAGAACGACTTAGTTACACACACGTCACAACCCTTTTTACGGGGCGGACTTCATTCACAGATCGTAATTTATATAGACCTGAATCAGAAAACGATCCCCCTGATCCAGTACCCCCAGTGATATTACTCTCGACATGAAGGACTTTGTGACCACGACAGATTTAACGCGTGTCAGCCACCAAGCACGCGAGGAATCTTCGACCGACGGGGTTCGACCTCGCAGCCTAAGGGACGCGAATCCGACACTGCTACCAACCAGGCTATCCCAGCCTGTGAACTCTCTTAATACCTATTGGTGAAAGATAAATTTTCTTTAATAGCAGATCCTTATAATACAAATTCGAAAGGATAAAAACTTGACAATATATATATCTACAGCTTTCAGAGCTAGATCTACATATAAGGCAAGATTGACAGCTGCTAAAAAGATAATCATTTATAAAAATAATGCTTCAACTGCATAAGATTATCTTTAGTAGTCTAACCTTCAAAAGTCATTACAATTTGTTTTATTTATAGTATACTGATTTAATGGATAAAGAATTATGGTGCTCAGGACGCCGGTCTTGGAAAATACCTTGATTAAAAAAATATTAAAAGAACTTGTGTGTGTGTGTGTGTTCAATGTCGGAAAATAAAAATGACATCGGTATTATCTAGAAATTCCTAAAAATCGACTATGTATTCTATATCATGAAGCTGGGTAAATTTCTATCTTTATTACCGAATTATACATTTTTCATTTTTACTTTCTCGTATAGAAAAACTCGTCAAAAAATTCGATCTCGAGATTTTGATGAATCTTCACATTTTAAATCTCCCTGAGTTCGAAAAACATATTTTTAAAAAATGCTCATCTATGACAGAGATAAATAAAAAAAACACTTTGAGCTAGACGAGTGAAATTTGGTATACGGTCTTTACACCATATTTGAAGATATCTATCAAATTTTGAAGAAAATCCGTTCAAAAGTCTATCTTTCCGGCTATTCAAATATAATTTAACACGATAACTACAAAACAAAAATAACTATAATCTGTGTATTTTCTGTAGGCGGTTCAAGGTCACATTTTCTACCTTGTTACTGGTTGCCTGCCTCACAACGCTGAGGCAGATAATAGTGTCACTCCTTTTAGTTTTACATAACTGTTAAGGTATTCCGAAGGTAAAGTATTCCCGAAACGTACTGGCATAGGAAAAAAAAAGCTTAGTCGAAACCATGGCAACGGAGAAGGAGAAAGAGTGAAGAATAGGGGAAACGAGTGTCCTTGAAACGCCTACAGAAATTACATAGACTATAGATGGATAAAATTCCTTACACTGATTTAACGTCTATAGTGTAGACACTTATCAATGTTTGGACCAAATACGATAAGAGGATGACATTGATCTTCGGTCTTACTTTCAGACAGTGCCGGCCATCTGGGGGCCCCGTGATTGAGGGGCCACGCTGTAATCAAGAATTAAAATAGTGTTCTGAACAATAATAGCGTTTGAAAGTATACATTTGTTTCCACGTGGCTGACTGAGCTTCGACTTACGCTTTTATTGGACTACGATCGCAGTGATACCTATAAAAAAGAAGGGTTTCATTTATGAATAAGGAGATCTCATTCAGACATGTTCAGAAAGAGCTGCGCGACTTCTGGGCGCATGAGGCTCCCAGAAATCGAGGATGAGGCTGGATTCAAATGGACTTGTAAATCATCAACTATCTACTTTTTTTCTACATCTAACATAATATATTTTATGTGCGCATCTGTGCATATTTGTTTATATTTAGCTGTTGAAACAAAAAGTAGAACGAAGATAAATTAAACGATCAACTCCTTGAAATGCACACTGCATTACTTCTTCACCAGCCACGACCGGAATAAGAAGAATTAAGAAAGAAGTTTAAACGGAGCAGTCGGCGGATTTGGAAATATACGAAGTTTGCAGTATATATTATAGTTTTGTGCAAGTGTGCGAATATTATTAATATAAGGTAAGTGGATTTACAGTCACTTATTTCTCTTACTAGGTAATAGCGTATAGTATAGCATATATTAATTTGATAATTCATTCCATAAACTGCTTAATCCTGTTAGATAACCATGTGCATGATAATAAAATATCGCTCTGGGTGTCAAAATAGAAAATTATCAGAAAAGAAAAAAGAAGAAAAGCTAAACTTCGCAAGAAGTCGCATGTAGGTCAGTTTTCTTGGCTTCGAAGTAATTCTAGAAACTTCAACTTCAGAAATTACAATTCAAACTTCAACTGAGGAAGAAATTTCTACTCTAACTACACAGTCTTGAAATGAAAAATGTTGAAACGGTGAAATTTGGTGAAAATGTACTGATATTTCTCATAAGTAATAAACTTCAATCATTATAATTATTTATGTAAAATCTGAAGAGAAAAGGTTGACTATAAACGAGTCATTTATAGGCTTTATTGAAGTAACTGATGTGACTGGAGAAGGACTAACAAAAACTCTATTGAAAAGATTTACTGAGCTTGATTTAGATATTATGAATTGTTGAGGGCAAGCAAATGACAACGGTAGTAACATGAAAGGGAAATATAAAGGAGTGCAATCTAGAATACTTTCTCTAAATCCACATGCAATTTATGTTTCTTGCCTATCACATTTCTTTAATTTATTAATTTGTGCTGCCGCTTCCAGTAGTATATATAATAAAAAAACTTTTGGGGATATTACAATGTTTATAGTGTTTATTTTCTGCAATGGGAAAAAGATGGGAAATTCTGCAAATCATTTAAACATTACTCTTAAACCATTATGTGGCACTCGTTGGGAAACCAAAATAGATTAGGTGAAAGCAGTGTATACACAGTTTGAATGAACTTGTAATACTCTAGAAGAATATATTGATATTTAAATTATGTAAGTAACGATAATACAGTGATATCCGATGCTAAAAGTTTATTAGGTGCAAGAAATGTCATTTATTTTATGTTTAATAGTATTGTTTGCAATATTTTCTAAAATAACATTACCAATAAACTAGTTGAAGCGGAAACAATTGTTCTTGACTCGATTTTCAATTTAATCAATAAAATTAAAAGTGAAATTCAAAATTTAAGAACAAACTTTAACACATTTTTCGATGAAGCAAAAGTGCTAGTACATAATTTCAACATTTTCCTGTAAAACGAATTCGAAAAAGGAAAAGATTATTTTCCGAAGTTATAAAAAAAACCAGTAGAGGAATTTAGATGTTATTTTTTTAACACTGTAATTGGTGCTGTTATTGTACAAATAGAATATGGGTTTAAAAGTATATCAAATAGTATTTCTGATTTTAAATTAATCACTGATATAACAACTTTAGAAAAATATGAATTCGAGAAATGTTTTTAAAACTTTGTAAAGTTTTATAACACAGATGTAGATGAAAACCTAATCCAAGAAATTTGTTTGTTACTGGATTTGATTTTGAATGAAAGAGATGTAAATAACGCACCACAAGACATATTGCAATGCATACTAAATAATAATTATAATGAGTTAAACTTTTCTTTACGTTGTCAGTTACTACAGCAAGTGCTGAGCGCTCTTTCAGCAAATTAAAATTAATAAAGATTTATCTTCGGTCAAGCATGTGTTCAGAACGCTTAAATGCACTTGCTGTATTAAGCATCGAAAAAGAAATATCAAAAAAATTTTAATTTTTCTGAAGTAATTGATGCTTTAGCGAAAAAAAAAAGTCACACATTAAATAAATATTCATTAATAATATATTAATGTTCAGTTGTTTTTTTTTTTAATCATTTAAAGAAAAGGACGGCTTTGCTTTCAGAAATATGCCATTGCGATAACTCATAAGAGCAATGACTTAAATATATCAATTTTGTGACTACAAATGCAGTTTTTATGTCCAATTTATGTTTCAATCGGTTGGGGAAAAAATGTCAAACACAAATTTGATTTCTGGATATCATTAATAACATGAAAAGGATTAACTGTGAAAAAACTCTCCAAGTGTGGTACTATAGATTAAGTAAAAATGTTAAATTCATGCCAAAGAGTATTTCGTCACTATTTTACATCAAGACTATTCAAGTCATCCTCAAGAAAAACTCCTTTATTTCAGAGTATGCGACAATGTTTTGAAAAGAATACTCCCACTGGTTAAGTATATTTAACAACAACGTTTTCATTATTGTGAGTGAAACAGAAATCTTTTTCCAGTTTTATCAAAGATTTGATCATTTCCATTATTGAAAACTAAAGGATGTTGTTTACTATCTATGTAGTTTACAGGAAGAATGAAAAGGTAAAGTTACAATACTGCTAAATTTAAAAGATAGATGAACCTAACCTAATAGCACTATATGATATCATGGAACTGGTCTCTATTAGAAAAGTTAGTAAATACAACATAAAGAACATATGTAAGATAATTAATATAACATAGCTTTAGTGAATGACGGTTGACGGAATCATGAGCCATTATCTAAAAGATTTATTTGAAATTCAATGTGACCAATATTTCCAGCGAACCAGCTGGTCTCCAAAATCGACTAGTAAGCAATAAAAATATGGAATATATAACAATAATCTGTGAATATTTTTTAGAATATGGTTTCGATGTAGTTTTTCGTTGGTCTTTTCTTTCATTTTAAAACTGTCCAATCTACATTGTCTTAAAATTCATGTCATGCCGGAACTCCTTACCATCTAGAAATTTTCAGCATTTCAAGTGAAGATAACATATATCCAACGTTATCCTCTATCTTCTTCTGTTTGATTATCTTGAATATAAATATTTAGGTAAAAGATGTTTCGTTATAAAATTTCATTAAATTTTTTGCTTTAAAAAATGTATCAACTCAATTGTTGTCACGTCAAGTTTAATCGTATCGCAATTGTTATCACGCCGGTCGAAACCGAAAACGTAAACAATATTCTCAATAAAAGACGTGTGCGAGAAATTTTATATATTTAACAGGTGTGCTCTTAAACTTGTAGCATTGTTGGGAATAATGCGGTTATTTACCACGCTGCTTTATTTCTGCATTTTTGGAACTGGAATAATTCTTAGTGAAGAAACAGCTGATGAAGTTAAGGAGTTCAACAAAATATTAGCAGAAGAAGATGGTATCGTAGTGTTGTTTACACAGCCATGTTGTGCTTGCACCGATTGTGTGGAAGCTGAAGTATTAACTGGAGGAATGAGTCAACAATTAGAAGACCACTTAGGCCTGATTGTTGTAAGAATAAAAGATCCAAAATTGAAGACTCGCTATGGAATTAAAAAGGTACCAGCTTTAGCATACATTCGGAATAACAAAACAGCTTTATACGATGGTCAATTTGAATATGATACTCTGTATTTATGGCTCCAAGAGAACAGACAACCATCCACTGTTGATTTGGATGACACATCTTTTGAGCACTTAACACAAGCTGCTACTGGGGCTACAACTGGAGATTGGCTCGTTATTTTTCACAATGGAATTTGTTGCAAAAAGAGAGAATTGATACATCTAGAAAATGTTGGTATAAAGCTCAGAAACAAGGTAAATGTAGCGAGTGTAAATACAGATAAAGCTCCTGAAACTGCAGAACGTTTCAAAATAACATCCTGCCCTGAAATAATATTTTTTCGACATCAAAAAATGTACCACTTTACTTTACCTGAGGTTAATGTAAAAACTTTGAGGAATTTTGCTGAAGGTTTTTACAAAAATTCAAAAGTGGAACGTGTTCCTCAGCCTCTTTCAGCTTTTGATAAGTATGTTGAGAGAACACGTGATTTTTTTTCTGCAGATTCATATCGGTTAATAATATCACTGTATATCATATTTACTTTAATTGCTATATTGACAATTATTGTTGTATTGAAGTCATTCGCAACTCCAACCAAACCAAAATCGCAGTAAAAAAAGCAACGCAGCTGTTGAGAACTGTTTTTATGGATTCTTGATCATAAAATGATCAAAATCATTATGAACTTTTATATGTGTACAATATTGCTATTATCTTTACTAAAACATTCCTTTCATGATTTTGTACTTAATATTTTTTAGATTAATGGTGCTGAATTTATTTTATAAATATGTTTACATATTTTTATGTAAATTTATCTTATGGTTATCTTGTATAGAAAAAAATGTCTTAATGATTTTGATTTATTAGACAAATATAGTTGAAGCCTGTTTGGATCTTTTCTAAAATGTATTCTGGTTTAATATTTATTAGTCATTAGCAGGACTTTTGTCATTTGGATATGATTTATTGAAATTGATCGAATTATTGAAAATTTAACAGTCCTGTCCCCTCTCTCTTCACTTTTTTTAAAATTTTATTTTGATGGACAAAAAAAAATTTGCATCAGTAATAATTAATTTGATCATGCCTTTATATATAAGACTTGCAAGTTACATAAAAGTTTAAAACTTTTGTATATTGGACTTTTTTTGTTATATTTTTAAATTGAAAGCAAATACCTGTTGTTAACAAAAATAATAATAAAATTGCCTAACTAATTTTTGATAAATATCTAAAAGATATTTATCTAATGTTAGGTCTGTTATTAAAAAAAAAGGTTAAAATAAAAGATTCTTATAATTGGATATGGTTTGTATTGATTATCAAGATTTCTAGCACATTTATTAAATTTCCTAATATGTTAAAAAGCTTATTTTTAAGCGAGTTTATATGAATATTAAAAATTTTTATTTATTTTTTATCATTTACAGCTTTTTGTAAATGTAATTATTCAAAATAAAAACTTCATTGTGTGTTGGTGGTCATTGTTTTTGTCATTTATTAGTCTTATAAATATATCAAGATTTGAGACTAAGTTTATTTAATTTGCACATCTTTAATTTTCCTGTTTAAAAATAACATAATTTGTATTTCTGGTGTATTTTTTTTATCTCCATAGTGAATTTTTTAAGAAACGTCTTGGAGCAGTTTTATCATTTTAAGTTGAATATAAAAACTTTACTGTTTATTTTATTTTTATTCTTTTATGGTAGCAATGAATTATTTGACATCAATTTTATATTTAACAAATATATAAAATGTATATTTTAAATTCAGCAATTAAAAATCAATATATTCTTTTCCTTGATGTTTGAAAAATAAATGTATCTGTCCATATTACATACAAAATCTTTTATATGCTAATAATTCATTTTTTAAAAATAATTTTTAATTGAAAGAGCAATCGACTACAAATGGGAAATTTTGCTATCGTATTCTATTGTTCCATTATTTATTTCCAAACTTTTGAAAATATGAATAATTATCTTGTTTTGCATGCATGTAAACTGAATGAGAAATTATTTTCAAATGTGGAATGAATATCCCACATTTATGAAACTATATGCAAAAGTATTAAATAGTGAAAAAGAAAAACTTCATATTTGTATATTAACTGCCTTTTATAAGCTAACATAATCAAATTTTAGCTGTGACTAATTTAATATTTGGTAATTAATCACTAGTTGCAATAACCACTTTTTAGCAACTAATCATTGACATAATATTAAAACACTATTACAAAAAAAAATGCCATGGGTTTTTTTTTTTTAATTATTTATGAAAATACTTGTTTAATTTAAAACATATTTACTAACATTTTAAATTTGATGAGAAGTGTAAAACTTTAAATGCGCAAATGAAATAGGCAAAATATATGTTCACAGATGGCAAATATCATATCTGAGAAATCATTAACGGCAAACATCATATGCATGAATAGTTTACTTTTTACTTCACCAGTAATTTTTTGAAATTTCCAAAATGCTCTTTAATCACTGCAACACTAAGAAAAATAATATATATGAGAAACCTAAACTTTTAAGCATTATTTTGAAGAAAATGTAATGAGCCATGTTATATATATTTATGCAGATGCATGATAATTTGTATCGTGTTTTTTGAGGGGAAGGGGGCATAAAATAAGTTATGCAATTAAAAGTTTACATTTATTTACATTATTAAAGTAACATTTATTTTCAATTTAAAGAACAACTCTTTTGTTTAAAAAGACTTAAAATGAAAATTTTCCTGTTCTGAAAATATTTCTTGCAGTTACAAAGAAAAAAAAAAGACTATTGGTTTTATTTATTACAAAAAATTGTAATTTGGGAATTTCTTGGCTAGTATATATAATGTTATGGAAAATTCTCGAAGCATAATCAATAAGTTCGGCATAGCGGTTGTATGGTAAAATAATCCATCTTAAAAAAATGTTTATTTGACATAAGCACACAAGTAACAAAAACAAAACGAATATACACAAGAACAGCACTTTCAATATAAGCAATGCACAAACAGCAAATCAATCAATATAAAGAAAAAAACTCCACAGGAAGAGAGACAACACGATTATTCACATCCCTCAAACGTCTACACTCTCCGCTGTCTACTCGCTTTAGCTGATCTTGACTACCGTCTCATTAATGATTCGATCATACGACTGTTCAATTACTTCACTACAAGATTCTGCCATACGACTCATTAATCACTTGAGCTCAATTCAACTGACTCATCCCGGCATTTTATAGTTTCTGAATCAGGAAACAAAAACTCTTTGAAGGATCGGTGTAATTCGCGTCCTAATGGTCATATCGCCAAAATTTCGCTTGATCCTGGAATCATCCATTTTGTAGACAAGACAGGGATTCATTGATTCAGCATACAGAACGACTAACTATAAGACTGCTTTCTTTATTAAGAGACTTACTGCGTTGAGAAGCAACATTATAAATTCCTAACAATGCAGCCTTGATTGACACTCCGTTAGTCTCGCAGGATAAAATTATAATCAATGGCCAGTATGGGTTAATCGATGTAAACAACTTCGGTCGACATTCCGAATTCTGCAGATGACATCGTTCCCTTTCCTGACGGCAGTAAACTTGTCGCACCTTTGGGCTTCGACGTTTCCAGGTCCATCCAGACTTGATCACTCTCTTTAAAATATATACAGTCTCAAGGAGCCAAATATCGAATCGCGACAATCCCATCAAGTTGGCCGATTGGCCGCTTTTAACTTCTTCCCCCTTAATATCAAAACTCTCCAACGGTACCTTCTGGACTTCACTTAAAATACATGGAATCTACCCCAACGCTTTTAAGAAAATATAACGGTCCATTCCTGGCTGCTTCTCAGTTAGTGTAAAAAGCATTTGCCTTTGCGTGAAAGGTTCGTTGGCGATCATGTGAATTCTTCGGAAACATCGAATGTTTTTCATCTATTGTTCTCATCACATTCTTCTTCAGATCCACAGCAAAGCCAAGGAAATTCAAGCTGACAACTCAGGAATAAGCGATTCCACCAGTAACAATCTGCAAGAAAATATCAAGAGACTTATAAAGAGGCCTTTCCCTTCAACTTCTGGACCAAATCACGATGCATTAGTTCCGGTGTCTACCTCATCGAATACGGGATGCCACAATCAGACAAAAAGCGTCAATTTTTTCAATCATTAAGTGCAGTTGATGATCTTGTACGTGGTTCTCACATCTCAATCCTTCATCAATCGGAAAGAACAGCCTCTGCCCAACAAGATGGCCGTAAGTTGACTTTTCTAGACACTCTCTCGGTACATGCCTCTCTTTATTGCATTCTAGTTCACTAAGTCCCTTTTCGGTGATGGTGATCACTCTTCGAACTTCGTTTTTACTTCTTGGCCTTGACTCTCATCGTTTAATTCCTCAATCTCTCTTGCCGTAATTTGAACGCATTTTTTCGCTCTCCAGACATCTTTATCTATTACATTTGTTATTTCCTCTAGTCCAACCAGAATTATCTCGAGCATTTTTTCTTATTCAACCCGAATTTCCTACAGCATTTTCTCTTATCCTTCCTTTAAGTCAGGTAGAAACGAAATCAGATCACCGTTCTCGGAAATCTTCGCCTGAAATCTTGTCAACACCATACACTTCAAAACCACTATCCTACATCTGACAACAAATGCTATCGGAAATCCGTAAAAACGGCGGGTTTGGTTCAGTGGATGTATGACGAAATAATCCAGTAGTCTCAATAAGAAAGAAACAATTAATTTCAATATACACAAAATTGTTTCTTACTGTTAAAGAATTTTTTTTTATTTGATGAACGGTATCTATATTTATTTGGATAAAACAAAATATCTTTATTATAGCCTTATTCTTAAAAAATGATTCAGCAAATTTTTTATTATACATTTTCATTTTTTTCCCTCCTTTGTCACAAAAATAGAATACACAAATATATATCATGATTCATGAATATATCAAATACATATCTGCAGTTATAAATGATTGTCAATGATTCAAAAGAAGCATTTCATCATAATATTTATTAAATACAGATTTTTGATAAGGATCAGAATTTGTTATTTTAGACTATTTCAAATAGTTATCTCATAATGTAATTTTTTTAATGAAATGTAATTTTTTCAGTTAATCATATAAAAAACTATATCTTCCAATAATCTATATAATATACATATAAACTTGAATCATAAGGTCTCCACTATTTAGAACCATATAAAATTATCATACAATACCGAATATTTTTTTAAATAACTTTTTAGAGCAGTCATTATAGGAAAATTATTCCTTTATTTCATTATAATATTTTTTAAATTAATTTTGATATAGATC
>JAPMOR010045663.1:131905-147541 GCA_026543865.1 Argiope aurantia | reverse complement strand
TAAATGCAAAAATTATTATTGCTTTTATTCTACATAATTTCAATATTGCATAGAAACAGTTTCTCAAGTTAAAAAAAATTCTTGGTAATATAAAAGAACAATAAATTTATATGTGTGAATAATTAGCTCTAATATAAGATTCAACAGCTGCCTACAAAAAGAGCTCACTGACCTATTAATGAGTTCAGCAAAAACTATTGCTATTAAGCACAACAGAATAAATTAGCAATGGCATGGGAGTCTGCTTAAAATAGGCACAATACTTGTAATTTGAAAGAAATATCATGGAAGACTATTCACATACAAGTTAATGGAGTCAATTCATTTGAGAAATAAAGCTATTTTAAAATATTCACAACTGTCATCTAATATTTTATAAAATGCTTTGTCTCAGCCTTAACACTTTTAGTGAAAAAAATTGTTTGGTTCTTACAACGTAAATGAAAACTTAATTGTTATACAATGATAGTTTATAAGTTTTTATAAAATAATCCTGCATTATAATGTATTCTTTTAAAAATGAACAGGTTGTTGTTGTTTAAAAAAAAACAGATTGTGAACCTGTTTATTAAGTTAAAAAAATCTTTAAAAATGAAGTATAACTAGCTAAATATGCTATGTATTCAGTAAATATCATGAAGATTTGGATTAGATTCATAATTCATATAGTATTAACACATATAAAAACATTAAAAATTAATTATGAATTAATAAAACAACAACAAAAAGAAATCAATTCTCAGGGCAGAGGTTTCCAAACTATGGTTTACATACACTGAGAGTGCATGGCAGACCAATTTGAGGTGCAAATAAAGAGACAGAAGAACCTGGTATTCAAGAAGAAAACATTTAATACCTTTCAGGAACACAGAACTCGGGGAGTGAATATTTTCATCTTTTCTAGATATTAAAAAGAGATAATTTTTTTGTTTGAACGAATTGATACATAGGATTGGTGGACGATATTCAAAAAGACTAATCAAGAGATAAAAGAGGAAATAATGGTAGGAAGCAACTACCTTAAGAAATAATATAATTCTTGTTCTTATAATAAGAAAACACAAAGAAAAAAGATTTTATTATTATTATTATTTTAACATTTCAAGCAGCAGCTGCATTATAAAATTCAGTTGGCAATGTGAACAATGCATATCACACAAACTTGAATTGACCCCACTTCATTTATAAAGACTAAATATGGAACTACGAATTTTTTTCACTTGTGTGATTTGGAATATTTTTAAGTAAAACATTAAAGAAAGCTTTAAATGCTATTACTATAAAATCTGAAAATTCTTATATTTGGGAAGGGAAGGCACTTATACACATATTCTATGTAATGGACCTGTTCTAAGTTGAGCACATACAACATTGTGACTATCAAGTTAAAATTCTATGGAAAGCGACAGCCATTACTCATGATTGACAAGCGATATTATATATTTTGATTTTTAAGTGAATGTCGAGATAATGGCAGTCCTAGTAATAAAAACGATTTCACTGAACTATAAAACATATATAGTATAAAAATTAGAACAAAATAAGTCACACAGATTAGGAATCATATTGCAATTCCAAAAATTTCTTTTCTAATGTTAAAATCTAATAATTGAGATTAAGAAGTTTGTGCAGTGTACTTAATATGTTCAATGTGCAGTTAATATTTTAATGGGAAATGAGCTGTGGTTGGCAGGATGTCATTATACTAAACAGCATAGTAAAACTTATAACAGATAGTGCTTCCAATAAGGAATGAACGAGCATTTCCAAACAGTTGGAAATGAGTAACAAATAAAAAATGATACAGAAACATATTTATACATATTATTAAAATAACTAATTGACAAATCAGGGCATTGTTGAAAATTATTGAAATTGCAGATTATTTGGAATTCCGATAAATTACAGATACTATACCATTTTTCTAAACAAGACATTTTTTTAAAACAAAATTTGATATAAATTCCAACAGTTTCAATATTTCTCCTATTGGAATAAAGAAAGTAGTTATTTGAACTCCCTATCATCAGCTATTGTTACTTACAAAAAATTATTAAAGAAAACTTCAATCACAAATAAGAAAAGAATTGTTTTAAAATAATTAATGGATATTTTTTTGGGGAAAAAACAGCAATCTATTGCTTATTATGTCATAACTGTATGTGTGGAACTCACAGTCCTACTATAAAATAAAAATAATTTTGTGTCTGCCTGTATTCTTTTCTTTTGGCCATGTTGCTGAGTATTTACAGTTGGCATGCAAATAAATACTGCATATAACAGTGAGTTTACTGTAGTTAGAATACTGTTTCTGCTGGGAAACATAATTCTATTTACAGAATTACATTTGAAAAGTATATTTCAGAATCTCCAATTCTCTTGTTAATAAGTTGCCACTAAAAAGATAAATTAATAAGAAATGAAATTTTTGATTGTCCAAAAATGAAAAAAAAAAAAAAAAAGAAAAGAAATGAGAGAAATATTGGCCACTGCTTTTGTTAACTTAGAAATACACATAAGATTTAAATAAAAATCAAAATTTTATGTTTTTTTATTGCTAAAAAAAAGATGCAGTAAAACACAAGTTATTTTATAACGCTTTTTATCAATGCTAAATTTCCAATCATATAAGTGGATTAAAAAATACAATTATTGGGATTTCTTTTATTTTTGACAATAAAATTAAAGTCCACAAGATTTTTTGAAACTAGCTCAAAACGTCCTTCATTTCAGATTAAGTTTTAAATAAACTAATTTTTCAGTTAAAGAATAACAATTAAACAAATTTCTTGCAAGAAAATGAATTAATTTTCATCTTAACTTTTATGCTCGACTATTTTTACAAACTACTTTAAAATTTGTGAATGTGGTAATTTATTTACAGGCAAAAAAATACAAATTTTCTTTTCTTTTCTTTCTTTCTTTTTTTTTTTGCATAAAAGATTTGCTCTGGTAAATTGTACATTTGATACTACTTATTACCTTTCATAAAATAATCAATCATTTATAAGAAAAAGGTATAAGTTTCAATATCTATAGATCAGAGTCAACCTAATACCAGTATTTCAAAAAAAAATTGTTAATCATAAAAAATGTATTGTAAAAAACATATAAGCTTGCTGATTTCTATTATAATTAATTTTACCACATAATAACTACTATTTTATGTCTTATAACTGAATATTTTAAAAATCTTGTTCACATACAGAAACAGTTAAAACTTCAACTGATAACTGAGCACTGCAATCTACAGTAAAGCATCATTTATACATCAATTATATTTTTACAAAGCTCCAACTCATCCTAATACATAACCATTGTACAAGTAAAGTACATCATTTTTGGCATTGAAGAAGACATGAGTGGCCTGAAAGCAAAAGTCATTTTCAATGCACTTTGATACCACTTCTGAATTATTTACAATCGATAAATTAAAAGAGATAAATTAATTGATGCTGATAATAAAGAATTTCTTCCACTTTTCTTTAATGATTCTATGGACTTCTTCAAAAACAACAAACTGTTTGCTAAAATTTTCATGAATTAAAAAAATTTAATGAAATTAATTCAATTCACTGTTTTGTATTTATTCTCACCGACAAACACAATATCAGATAATGATTTAAAATTCTTTATAATTAACTGCTTATCTGCATGCATATAAATTGAATAATATATAAACTTATTACATACAATGGCTGTATGATCTGTTATGATAAATGTTTAATTATAAAATTTAATTACTGTTTTCAAGAATAGTACTAAAATATAATAATATACTAGAACAAAAAACTTTAAAATTATTGTTTTTAAATTAATTGATACTATAATAGAATTAGATTTAAAATTATCAACATTATTTATTAAAATTTCGATCACATGCCCCATGATACATATATAAGCATTGCTTTATTATATATCATAAGAATATTTTTTGAATAAATGTAGTACAAATCTATATACTGTAAACCATTTATTTAAAATTTTACAAATTGTATTTATATCTTCGATGTAACCTAGAAATATCTTAATAATTAAGTAGTGAAAACTATATCTATAATTGTTGAGATAGATCAACTATATCTGAGAAAAAAAGCTAAGATAATCACTTCTACAGCTAATTTGTAGCTCAAATATTTCAAAGCAAACTGGTTTTTTTTTCCCTCATTTTTTCTTTTCCCTCAAATTGTTAAAAATATAATAAGTTATAACTCATAAATGAATTCTGAGAATGTGAATGCAAGGAAGAAATTTATTAAAATTAAGATAATTTGTTAAAATAAGCTAGCATTTAAGGCTTATTTTAGCAAAATATGTAAAAACTATAAAACATTTTTAAAACAAAACACATGCTTTAAAAATCAAAATCGATATAAATAATATTAATATTTTAAAAAGATTATTATTTCTAAAAATTCATGCAATATTCATAAAACAATAAAGTAATTTAAAACAGTTTTCAAAACTACCCTTAATACTTGATGTTTAAGTGAACAATAATCTCAGATACAAAAAGTTTGAGTATCACATATGGTGAAATTTTCAGCTTGAATAGCATAATACATTTTTGAGCATCAGTGTGAAATATATTGAGCATAGTGTGTAATTATTATTTTGCAAAAATGTTGCAGTAGTTGTTTTCAGTGCCACTAGATGGATACTCTTCTTCTTATAAATTGTATAGAACATATAAAACATAAAGAAATGATGTTATACATAAAAAACTTATGCATGAAATAAGCTCTCTTATCAGCTAAGTCAGAAAGGTTGGAACATTTTCAAATAATATTGTTACCTTTCTGATATTTCTATAAAAAAAAAAGTACTTTATCTAAGCAAATCACAAAACATTCCCAAAAGAGATCATTCCTTTATATTCTACAGTGATTAAGGAACTGTTACATCCAATCTTTATTATAAAATTTTAATTAATAAATACAGAATTTTTAATCAAGAAGTAAAGAAAATATTCGATTGAATGAATGAATTTTTTACATTCTTGTAAAAAAATTCATTAATATAATGGAAAATCATAAAAAAAGTATTCCTTTTAGAAAATTAGTGAAATAATTTTTTACTTATGACAATTTTTTAATCCCCTAAATAGTTGCTTTACGCTGATTTTATTTCAGTCATTACTTGTCATTTGTTACAAATAAAAAATTTCCTCACATTTGATTCTTTTTTTCCTTCATGAAAGCAAGGTAAATTATAATTGAAACGTTTAACTGATTTAATGATTAAATAAAAGGAAAAACTCACAATGTAGAAAATGATGTTGAAAAGCTAATTAAAATATATTTAATAAATAATCCATCTAAAGTTAATGGGCTGAAATAATTTAGGCTTTAGTTCAGAATATAAACACAATTTTGTAAATAACAGTATATATAAAAATCTGGTATTTTTTTAATGATATTTGTTCATCTCATAACTTAAAAGAAAATTGAAAAAAAAATAGTCTTTCCAATAAAATTCAAAATGCCGCATTTTAGAAATGGGTTGCTTTAATATTGCATTGTTAGACATATGATTCTCATGAAAATTCCCCAAACTGTTTCATTATGAAAAACTCAAGAAATTTTTCAACAAAAAAAATTATTTTACGAAAATAAATTTTCTTCTTCTGTTCAACATTAGTAATATTATTTCTCTATTCACATAGAGGAAAAACAATTCATATAGTTAAAAAAAATGCATAATTTTTTCTAGCAAAAATTGTCTAAGAGTTGACAATATGAGAATTATGCATCATCTAAGTCAAAACAGAAAAACAATTTTTTTTTACAATGATATTGGAAGCATTCAGGGATTATATTACTCAATATAAACCCTTCAGATATATTATTGGCACATGAACACATTCTTGTGCTAGTTTAACCAAAACAAGGCATTTGATTTTCATTACGAAATGCTAACATTTATGCATTTGATTAGGAAACAGGTAATTAATTTCAAATTTTGAAATTTTAAAGGATCAATATAGATACTAAAATATAAAATTAATGACAAAATATTTACAATGATGAAATAATTATAAGAGCAAAAGATAAAGTAAAATACTTAAAATCACAACCTTAGATTACAAAACATTTCAAAATATAAAACATGAAAACAAAATATATACTCTTAAAATATAACTTCAATATAAATGATGTGCCTGGTTATTTAAATAATCAGTCATATTCATGCTCTTCTTTCTTGTAAAATCAACAAAGTTTCTTGACAACCTTTTTCAGCCAAAGTGCGATACTGCTCTATTTCATTTAAAATCTGTAAAAAATATAAGAAAAGCATGATACTATAATTTTACAGTTTTCTTAATTAATTTGAAATTAAATCATAAAAAAATACAAATTTTAGAAATTTTAAATAAGCTATAATACAGAAAATTTGCAAAAGTTTGCACCAGTTTTTAGCTGAAATATACATTCTTCACAAAATAGCATAATTCATTGAGATTATTTAAAAATATACATTTAGGAAATAATTTTTAACAATATTTTTACATATAATTTAAAGCAGGAAAAGGAAATGGATAAAAAAAAAAATAAACAAAGTATGCAGGCTAAAAGAATTTTTTTTTTTGAAAAAGATTTGAATAGAATTCTAAAAAAGATTTTTTTTGAAGAAAAAAAAATCAGATTCTTATAAATAATTATTTACAAAAATATTATGAATAATTTTAACTACTATGATAAATTTTCTAAAAAATGGCATCGTAAATTTTTAGCATTGAAAATCCTTTCTCCAGTTGGAAAATTTTCAAAATCCCCATAGCAAAAAATAAATAAAAAAATTAAATATTATTTAATAATTAAAAGAAAAGAGAATTTAAAATAACCATTAATCCAATTTTAATAAGATCTTTTCTGACAATTTTATAGAATAGTGTTTAGAGAAGGCAAAAGACTCTATGGTTACATTTTTTTTATATGAGGCCTATACATATCAGAATTCTCAGTACTTGAAACAGCTATCTGCCCATTCATAGCAATGGGAATAAACTGAATAACCACCAACACCGCAATAGTCCTTTGATGGGAACTAGGGTTGAGTCATAATTGCCATCACTGATTCTGGTACAACTTATCCCATAGAAGGTATGTACCATCATCAGCATGTAGGTAGCAAGCTCCATAGCATTACTTTACATACCAGAGAAACAGAGATGGATATAAGTAATCTGTATGAAATACTCCCATAAGGTTGAATACAGTCGAATAGTTGATCAAATTACATATTATTAGTTGATAAAATAAAAAACTTTGAAACCAGTTAGGTAAAAAAATGAAATCAATTGGTTTATTTTTATAATCTATTTTTTTATTGCTGACTTATCTAATCTTCTTACAAAAATTCATTAATGAATATTGTACAAAGTCATTATAATGAATTTTAAATGTAATACATTTTGTACAGTTGCATCAGTATGGCATGACTATAAAAAGGGTTTTTATATGTTATATATTATCAAAGAAGTTGAAATATACAATATATATTAAATATAAACTAATTGTCTTCATGATCAGTTGGTTCACCTGGGATATTAGTTAAATTTAATTTCATTTAAATTGTTTAGATATAATTCTATGTGCAGTATTTTCTCAAACTGTCAGATATTAAAACCATGTAACTTTTACTATTTTTTTAAAATATTTTATTCATTGTGTACATGGACTTTTCCAATGGAGATTAATCCAATGACATTATAACACCATGAGAAATGTAAATATGTAGTTTATCTACTTTCTACATTACCCGGTCTTGTAATTTCACTCTTTTACTTGTGCAGTGAATTACACAGATTTAAACAGAATCTTTCTTCTTTAGTTTTCAAGAACAAAAGAAAATCAAGCGATTAAATATTTAAAGAAAAAATGAAAACAGTTTGAATTTCAGGGTAATAAAATAATCTATTGTTGGAAATAAAACAAACAAAAAAAGTTTTAGTCATCAGAATTCAGGGAAAATTCACATGATTATTAAATTGGTATTATTAAAAAGATTTAAATTTTTAAATGATTAAATTTATTTTTATGCAATAATACTTTTGGAAGTTATCCATCAAAATACCAAAATTCTATCCAATTTTTAAATAATTAACTTTCTAATTAAAATTAAAAAAAAAAACTTGCTATAAGAAACATTCTGCAAAGTATATGTATTGCAAATTTCATAGTTGTAATCATACAGTCTGACCTGTAGACTGTCAACACACACATACATTCATTTTTATTAGTAGTAGAGAAAATCTACGTATTATATATTAGTCATTTTTGACAATCACCTGGTTCACCTAAGTTATTGGTTATATTTAATTTCAGTTTAATCATTTAAAACTTCATATCAATAAAATGCCATGTTTGCTAAATAGTCAGATATTAAAACTGAGTTATTTAAATTTTTTTATAATTTATTCATTGTATAAAACTTTCTAATAGAGACAAATCACATGACATTATAGAGCTATTAAAAATGTGGTACAGTATTATAACTTCACATTGTTACTCATCTTATTAAACCAAATTGTTACTCACATATATTAAACCAAATCTTTCTTCTTTAACTTTCAGCAATTCAATAATGTAACATATTCTTGGAAATTAGAAAAAAAAAATTAAGTTGCCAAAATCTTAAAATTTTTTTATATATTAAATTAGTATTGAAAAGATAATTTTTTAACTTTAAGATGATGAAAAAATAATTTCTGTGCTGCAATATTTTTATATGTTATTTTAGAAAAATATAAAAAATTTCAATTAATTTTTTATTAATTAAGATTTAAAAAATGGCTCAAAGGTGTACATTCCCACACTCTCAAGTGCATACACACACATACATGTAAACATATTTTAGCAGTAGTATGGCCTAATAGAAGAAATTCGATTTATTTCATCACAAGAGGCATATTATATACAAGGAAGAAACGATGAGATTCGGCAGACAGCCAGACGTTAAGTATGGTTGGAAAAGAGATGATGATAAAACTGTCACCAGTTTACATTGTGATACAAGTGCATAAAAAAAATCCAAAATTTTTCCCTTCACTGGTTTTACTTGATAGGGATTTCGTTGACACGTGTAGTCTTGGGAAAGGGAAATCTAGGTATCTTTAAAAAAATGTGTTAAACATTAAGTAATTTTATCCCTTCGCTCTGAGTATGACAACCTGCTGAAGTGAGCAATTTTATGAAGCGCATGTAAAATTAATTAAATTAAAAAGTGAGAATTGGATTAGAAATTAAGAGAACCTTTTAAAATGAAATTAAAATATGCTAAATTAAGATAAAAATTAGGAAATTAAATAAGACTTAAATTAGATTAAGAGATAACAATATATATATATATATATGCCAAGTTAAATAACTTTGTCAAACAATATGGCGTGTGGAACACTAACATACACACAATCATCTTTTTTATTACTAGTGACAGAGTATTATGTCGTCAAAGCTTGAGGTAAAGTTAATGCATGCAAAATAAACTCATAAGCCATATAATGGTACAATTATTCTAAATGTCATCTTCATAGCCAATTTTGTACTTTGTATTAATCCACAAACCCTTCTAGAAATTTTTTTTTACCCAAGACTGTATTTATGTGCCTTTGTTTCTGCATGAAAACAAGAATTAACCACTATATAAGAAACTTTTATCACCATTTTGGGATGCAAGAACTCTAAATAAAGATAAGAATTCCAAGATGTTCTTTCTTTTTTTCTGATTAATATGATTTTTTTTCCAAGACCATATTTTTGTGCATGACTCTTCCTAAAATATTAATCTGTATTTGCCTCTGCAGGAAAAAAAGAAGTGAAATATTTCTGGAAGTTTTGTATGTTCAGATCTTTTTTATGTTAAAATCAAATTTTACAGTTAAATGAAACTGATTACAATAATTTTTCTTTAGTAAATAAAAACTTACTCCATTTTTATATTTTTCATCTTTAATACCTTCAGCATTAATAATGACATTATAATAGGCACCTAAAACTCCAGTTTCTAAGCACTTTACACCAACCTAAAAAACAAAATGACTTTAAAAACTTGTATAATTTAAAAAAATCTACAATACATTTCATATGATATGATCTTCATAAAGTGTCTTACAACAACTTTACAGATCTTTAAATAATATATACAAAGCAGAGAAAAAAAATTGATCTGTTATAATGAAATTAAAACATTTGACTACATAAAAATGTATAATCAAAACTGGAAAAATAAATTAATGATTTTACTTCTAACAATATTCATTAATCTAAAGTCAGTATCTAATGAGATTGCAATAATCATAATAAATTAGAATAGCAATAAAAGCTTATCATCAACTAGTGAAATTTAAAATATTAAGAAAGTCCTAAAATTAAATGTATTCAAGCCAGACTTTGTAAACTGTGAGTCAGGTTATATAAAAAAAATACCTTGGGTCACAATTCTTAATTCTTCAATATTTGCAAAAAATGGGGGGGGGGGGGGAGAGGAGGGGGAAATCATTCTACTTCAAAAAAAAAAAATGTTCTAAATTGAATTACTTTTAGTTTTAATTAATGTTTCATTTTTTATATCTCAACTTTGGGATTATAAAAAAAAAATTCTGATTTAAAAAAAAAGGAACATGGAATTTTTTTTACTCTCCAGCAATACCATACAAGTAAACCTATTAAAAGGAAACGGCTGGTTTGTTTAATTGACAATAAATGTAAATGTATGATATTAAAAAACTAAAATCTCTTAATAAGTATGAAAAACATATTTAAAATTAGGAAAGTTTATTTCCCAAATTCAAGCTTTTGCTTTATGAAAGCAAAAATTTACATATAAGATGATGGAATAGGAATGAAAGGCTTCAGAATTACAAACAATTTGGGATATTTAGACCTGTAATTCAATCTTACAAAAGCAACTTATTCTTTTCCCATATATATACATGAGATTAAATATAATAATTTATGCAAATGGATGATATTATTTCTTGAGAGAAAAAAAAGATATTAACTTTCAAAAAAACTTCACTAAAATTTGTATATAAACTGTTTTTTGTTTTTTTTTCAGACAGCAAAGTTAGAAATTATTATATAAAACAACTTCACAAATTTTGGAGAATGAAATTCCATAAGATGAATTTGAAATCAACTTTCCATAACACTGATATTTTTTTAAGTAAAAGAAAGGAGAAGGGGGAAAAAAAATTCAGTCACATCATAATATATATTTATAATTGCATTTTGAATATAATAATTTTTATAATTTATAGTAGATATATATAATGAACTCTCTTTAAATTTTAAATAGCAGAATATGAAAGAATTACAGTTGCATAATTTCATTTTTAAAACTTGAGAATAAATATCTTTAAGAGATAAAAATATCCATAAAAGAGAAGAAAAATAAAACTGCTTCTTAAATAGAAAAATATTAATATAGCAGGAGAACAAAATACAAAAATATTATTCTAAATAAATAAATAAATTTATTGCAAAATTTTTCCAAAATGTGTAAAACATATATATCAAAATGTGATTTGTGTATATGCTTTTCAAATATTTATTATAGTAATACTAAAAAAATAACATGAAAATTGAAAAAAAAAAAACCCTATAAGATGCATAAGCAATAATACATACCTGTAAATCAGACTTTGTTCCAAAATTAGCTATTGTAATAAAAAATAACACATAAATTGAAAAAAAAAACTATAAGATGCATAAACAATAATACATACCTGTAGGTCAGACTTTGTTCCAAAATTAGCTATTGTAGCCAATTCTTTTAAAGAATCCCACAATTTGCTCACAGCTTTAGCAACAGACATTGGCACCGATATAGCTTTTTTCAGACCAGCTTCCAATGCTGTTTCTCTCCTATGAAATGTAAGAAGAAAACAAACAAATTGAGTACAAATCTCAAAAAGGACTAATTTCCACAAAGGATTTTGAATGATACATTTCAACTAGTAGTTGCATAATTTAACTTACATTACAATATCTTCTGGAGTTTCCTTTGGTAGTTTCAAAGCAGCCTAAAAAGATTTAAACTAAATGAAAAATAGATAAGCTATAATACACTAAACAAAAACATTTGATTAAACAAACAAATACAAAATTTAACAAATATTTGAATTTTATCAACTGCCAAATACTTAAAAAAGATTTATTATTTTAATGACATAAAATCATTTATAACAGCCATTGTTCAACATAACTATTTGAACACAGAACACAATGATCTAAAAAAACTTTTGTTTTTTGATTGTGTCATTCATTTTTTTTTTTTGTAAAAGCTACACAAAAAGAGGGGTGAAGGGATAGGAAATCATAATTTTCCTACAAGTTTTTTCCCAATTTTCTTTTGATCATTTTGTGAGTGATATGAAAATAAATTTAAAACTCGATTTCCCCAACGACCATGAAGTTTCACAAAGTTATGAACAAAATGTAGATTAATTTTATTAATTGAAGAAAATTTGATAATTGTAAATATATTATAGAGAGTCTTACCATGTAATCATTAAATGCATTTGTGTCAGCATCAATCACAGAAAGCAATTCCTTCATAGCCTCATGCATAAGAGGAATAATTCTTCGCATCTGTGAATCATATCTTTCCCACTGGCGTTTTCCATAAGTCATTTGTCCCACCATGCAGGATAAAGCAGAACCCTACAACAACAACAAAAAGACAAAACCTAGTAAGAACTCTATAAAAAGCCATGTTCAAAATCATCCCATTAGTAAACTGGAAAAAAAAGAAAAAAAAACAGCCAAGTGAACAATTTCTCATATATCAGTACAAAGAGACATTGAATCCTGTTGAGGATTCCAAATAAAATTAAATCTTTAAATACTTTTTAGAAAGAATTGCTCTCAAAAGTTTTTATTGACAATTGCTCATTTCAAAATATCATATTTAAAAATATTTCAGCAATGAAATCACAGATTAAAATAAATTTTAATCAATATTATAATATTCTTCACAAAGGAATGGATATGGTATTATTAATTGTACATATTTATTTATTAATTTTGGAACAATGTTTTGCAATGCTGAGAGTTTAGAATAATCTAGATAATTTGTAAATTATTTTAAGATAAAATATAGTTTATCAATATCACAAACTGGAGGGATAAATTTGTTTGATGCTTTGGCACAAGGAGGTTCATTTTTTTAAAAATTTGGAATTTATGTCTAATAAAAATAAATGAAGAATTTTGGGGAAAGATCAGATTATTTGCAGAAAATACAAATGTTTTTGAAATAATAGCTAAATTCATAATCATAACAATAATAAAGAAATGATCATTATAAATATATGATTATCAAGAATATAAAGAAAAATATTAAATGAAAAGAAATTCTCACATATATATTACTTAGTCTCAGTATCATAACTACATTTAAAAATATAATAATAAAAAAACTAGTGCCTAATTTTTGAGTGCCTTATTGACATAATTAAACACAGAAATGAATATTGTTAAAGATTTACAAATAACCAAGTTTTATTATGATACTTATTAAATATAAATCTAATAATTTTTTTAAATATTATGTTTTAAAATGTTTATTCTGTCTCATTATTTAATTTAGCTATTTAAATAAGTAATTGAAAGTTAAAAAAGCTATATAAATAACCGAATTTTCTTTGCATTTTAATTTTCTTTATCAATTTAAAACAGGAAAAAAAAAATCTTCATTTATTACAAAACTTGAATCTGTATTTCTGGATACATTATACATGTGAGGTAACCAGAAACTATGTTCTGTTTTTAATTTTTGCCACATGAGCATGACTTTCAAGATATCACACAATCATTTACGTTTTTCTAACTTACTAGCAAATAGTAAAAGTTATTTTTAGATCTTAGAGCAATTACCTCAATAGCATGTTTAGAATTTAAAATGTTTTTAAAAAATTAAATATCCTGCCACATGCAAATTAAGTTCTTTCATCTGCTTTTTTAATGTTAGGAACACAAAACCAATTGAAATTCACAGACAAATTTGTGAAGTTAATCGACAGAAAGTAATGAGTAATTAGTAAGAAGCAAGGAGGTTATTAGCAGGGACATGGATGCAAAGTTTCAATGTAGGGCATGAAGATGTTCATAATGAGAAAAAATAGGTTAGGGATTCTATTCAACTTCTGTAAACAACTCGTCATCTAATTAATGACGATTTGTTTACAGAAGTTGAACAAATGATTAAAGAAAATCAAATATTCAACATTATGGCACTGCTCATACATCTTCCTCACATTTGCCATTCACTTCATCATCACAGGCAGCATCCTTCTACAACAAAGACATACTAAATCTTATGTCCTGCTCAGATAAATGTTTCAACGATAGTGGCAATGGTTTAAAAATAGCCCAGGCATTACATTTCATTATGCAACTGAAATATTTTTACAATGATAATCTCCTTTTTTCAATTACTTAATGGAACTTAGTTCCTGGATGCTCCTAGTGCATACATATATATTTAAAGAATCTTAAGTTAATATGTTTAGAGGAAACATATATGTGTACATATATGTTTAAACTCTTAATTTAATTCAAACTAATTTCCAAAGTTGTATCTTAATTTAGCCCATTGCAATTTTATTCTCTTATTTCCTGATCAATTCCACTTTCTCTACTTAATTCAAGAGAAGCTTTATAAAATTGCTGAATTGGCTAAACGCCGACACTTTCACACACTCTGTGTGAAGGGACAAAATACCGCTGACTTTACAAATTCTTCTAAAAGATCCCTGTGTTTCCCTTGCTTTTTGATTGACATGCCATGGAAATCCCTATTAAAACATCACAGTATATAAGACAGGGATAATTTGTTTCTCCCTCTTTTTACATCACTTCTTTTAATCTGTCAGTGCCTTCTTGTAAATAAATTATGCCTTCCCAGGATGGATTAAAACAAATTTAAAAATGCAAAGTCTCTTCACTGCTTGTGGCACCTGCATTCTGCTTCACATAAAATAATGAACATATTATAAAGAGTCGACAAGGATAGTTTCCGGTGCAAAATTGTCAAATGAATTTAAAGAATTAAAATTAAATCCACGGGTGAGGCTTCGACATTGCATTGCGCCACCACAGCTCACCGTACAACGAAGATGGTTTCGTAGTGGTTCAGCCGCTTGCTTCGATCCCGGTCCGCCGGCTGCACTGTTTCCTATGGCGAAGCTCCTTACGCCATGCTGTTCCAAGACGCTGAAATTCTTCGACTCTGTTGGTATACCCAATTCTATGTCTTCCATAACCTGAGATCTCATCTGACATTCCTGTTCTGCTGTTCAATACCCTTGTATTTGTGATGCTTATCTTTAAGAAGTTCCTAGTGTTCCAGTTTCTCAAAATATTATTTGTCTTATATTATCATCACAATATAATAACCACCTGCCTTGGCTCCTCAGTCCAGAGCTCAAAATTGCCTTCAGTAAATCATCAAAAAGTTATTAGAATTTAAAAAAAAAAGTTCCATCAACTGATTCAAAGAGTGAAAGTCAAGATTTATATTCTGTACTTTTGATTTTATTTTAAATTGAATTTTCCAATTACAATACCAATTGCAAATGATATTTTCATATTATTATTTAAAATATTATTATGTTTTTAATTTTTTTCATAT
>JAPMOR010045663.1:74206-131895 GCA_026543865.1 Argiope aurantia | reverse complement strand
TCATATTATTATTTAAAATATTATTATGTTTTTAATTTTTTTCATATCTATTATTTAAAATTCATTCATAATATTATTATTTGTTGAATTTGAAATTTATGTATATGCTATTAAAATCAAAAAAGATGATTTCCCCAAATAAATTAAATTTATCTTTAAATAAAAGAATAAAATAATTAAAAGTCATGACATATTATATCACAGAAAATTAGTTAATACTTCAGAAGAAATTTTGTTTTACCTCTTATTGTAATTAAACAATACTCTGGTATTTATTGTGTCAGATTGGTTTTTGTTTTAATATGCATACCTACCTTGTGAATGAAAAAGAGTAACAGACCAAGGTTTTTATATACTGCATAATGGCAATGATAATTATAATAATGTAGTAAATGCCTCAGGGGAAATTGTTACACCTCTGACAGTCATTAAGCTACCCTCTATTATCACTTTTCATTTGATATTTTTGAATTTTGCAATTATTATTATCATTTCCAAATGGTTTATTTGAAATACATGAATTTTACATTTATTTACATTTCCAAAAGTTTTATATGAAACCATTCAATTTTACAAGAATTATTTTCCTATCCAAGTTTTTCATTAGATATTTTTGAGTCTTATGTTTATTAGATTCATTCCAAGTGTTTAATTTGAAATCTTTCAATCTTAGAGTTACTGTTTTCATTTCCAAGTTTTTATTTGAAGTTTGAAATTCTTATGTTTTCTATTTACACTCCAAATACTTTATTTAAATTTATAACTATACTGATATTTCATTAGGGTGAAATCATAACAATATTGATATTATATTTATTGATATATAATACTTTATTTCTAATTTAATAATCTCGTTGAGTCAGACTTATTAGCATTTAAGAATAATATAGACAAATAGACCATAGACTGTCTTCATTAAATTAAGTTTATCAATTGAGTTTTTACAGAAAAATAGTCAAAATAATTTTGTGCAAGATACTGTTTAATTCATTAATATTTAACTATTGCTCATTATTTAGGTTTATTGATTTTTACCAATATCATTCTTTTGTGTTTTATATTTCTAATATCTTTGTTAAATAATAATTTAAAGTTTAAAAAAATCTTTTGTTTCTCATTTTTTCCCCACATAAACCCCAATTTAGGTTGGCCCATTGTCTCCACTCATAAGAGTTAGTTTTTTCTTTTCTTCATGATGATGATTATGTTGTGATAGGCGCCATCAAAACATAAATTCAAATGCATCAGTATTATTGAGATGCGAGTAAAGGGTCAACATCACAATTAATTTCTATCTCTTTCTATTTTTATTCTGGATATGTTGTTCTCCACTTTGGAAACAAATATTCCTGGATGAGAGTAGAAAGAGAATAAGAATTACGTTCCCCTTCTTGATTCCCTAATTTTGAGTCATTAAGTTTCACCCACTACTAGAACTTAGTGGACAAGGATTAACTAGTCACCACTAATTAGAGGGTTAAAAAAAATTTCTTTCACACTTCAATATTTTCATACTATTCCTTTGAATATTAATGTTTATCATAAAAGTATTTTGAACTCATATTTATTATTTTCATATTCAAGTGAATTACAGAATAATAACAGGAACACATTTGTGCACTAAATCATTTAAAATTTTAATATTTTGTTATTACTGTTGATTATTAAGGTTTTTATATAATATTTTCAAAAATATAATTCTTAGTATTTTTATGCTTTTAATATAAAATGATGAATGAGATTTCTGTATTGATGTAAAGGTAAGGGAAACTTAGATGTCACTTTTAAATATTAACCTCTTACTTGAACACCACTGTAGGGTATGGTTTTGTGTCAAAGGGCACTGATACACTTCCACGTCTTGGGATGGGGGGAAAATTGTAATGATATTTTAAACTCTTAATTTAATCTAAATTAATTTCCAAAGCTTTATCTAAATTTAGCCCATAGTAATTTCATTCTCTTATTTCCAGATCCAATTCCACTTTCTCTACTTAATTAATTCAAAAGAAGCTTTATAAAATTGCTGAATCAGCTAAACGCTGACACTTTCACACACTCTGTGTAAAAGGACAATTACTGCTTTCACAAATTCTTCTAAAAGATCCCTGTGTTTTCCTTGCTTTTTGATTAACATGCCATGGAAATCTCTATTAAAATATCACAGTATATAAGACAGGGATAATTTGTTTCTCCCTCTTTTTAAGCCATTTCTTGTCTAATCTGTTGTTGTGAGCAGATGTGCCTTGTCTAAGCCTTCTTGTAAATAAATTATGCTTTCCTGGGATGGATTAAAAAAAATTTTAAAATGCAAAGTCTCTTCACTGCTTGTCGCACCTGCATTCTGCTTCACATAAAATAATGCACACATTATATGTGTATGTGTGTGTGTGTGTATTATCATTAAAATATGAAATTTGTTATCATATAGAATAACTAGTGAAATTATTCAGTTTAGTATGGGAATAATCAGGCACTTCATAAAATAACTGATAAATCAACATCAATCATTTCATAAAATACCTATTCATTCTATGACATAAAGGATTTCATACTTTAATAATATCATATATAACATTTTTTAAGAAGAATTTAAAAGCAGGTATTTAGTTTTTTAATAACGATGTTTTTCTTTATGATATTATAGAAACTATTCAAATTTTATCCATTATTAAATTTTTTTTGTAAGATCTATCAGTGAAAAACAATAGTAAGTAGGAAAGCAGTGAAAAGGAAGAAAAAAAAGGCAGCGAGAAGGAGTTTGAACTTATATATTTTTAGAAGGAAATATGCAGATACAATATTTTGAGTTTGTCATGCTTTAGAAACTTTATGGGGGAAATAAAAACCCATGCAACTCAGAAGTTAATGTTTGATTTCAAGTGATTAGAAAATAATTACTTCCAGAACACAGATAAATTAAAATGCATGCATATATATGTAATTACATGTACATATATACAAATTAAAATAAGTTAATAGTATAATTATTGAAACTTTGCTAGAATAATTTCAGTAATTTAATTCATTTAGTTAAATGATTTTTAAATAAATTTTTTTCAAAGAGATATTGGCAATATCAAGATCTAGATTAAAATAAGTTACCATAGCAGCTACAGCAGCAGCTACAGAACCTCCACCAGGAGCAGGTGTTCTAGCTGCCACAGTTTTCACAAAATCTTGAACACTCTTGTTTACCAGGGAGCCACTATCGTCATCAGGAAGCATATATTCAATAATTCTTTCTTTAGGATTGAAAGGCCCCAATGAATTCAAACCCAATCTGTTGATTGCCTATATTGTTTAAAATTAATTATTAATTTACATATACATAAAGAGTTTTAAAATTGTATTATAACAAAAAGTTATACGACTATACAACAACATACCAAATGTATCTTTTGGTCTTCCTCTAACACAAAGAGATTTTCCTTAGTTATATAGAAATCAGCAACTTGTAGGATTGCCCTCAATGGAACAATGCCAACAATTTGAGACCCAGTCACAGCCAATTTAAGGTCTTTAGCACCTTTACAAACCTTTAAAAAAACTCGTTTTAATAAAAACATATAATAGCCTTTAAAAAAACTTTTTTTGCTAACAATGGTTTTTAATTATAAGTAAAACATGCAAAGTAAAGAAACCACAGAACAATAAAATACTTAAGCCTATTTCAAGAAAAAAGAAAGAAAGAATATTTCACAATACATAACAAAACTATGAGTCCTCATTATAAGGAGGTTGTGAAAGATGAATAATCAATGCTTTAGATAAATTTTGAGATGTCGGTAAAACTAGCAATTAAGAAATTTATAACGCTTGATTGCTTTAAAAAAATTTTACAATAAACATAATGTTATTCTTTCCATCTTCTTATCATTAATGAAAGATTCATTTTTCTGTTTTGTTTTAAAAGAATGGAAAAAAGAAAAATCTTTCTTAGATGGTACCTAAATTAATGTGTGAAAACAGTTTAAAAAGCCTAGTTAGAAGGAATCATATATTCCAATGCATAGCAAAGCAATGCCGTTTTCTCTCACTCCACAATTATACAAATATAAAGGCATTGGCATGGCTAAAATTTTAAGTACAATTTATTAAGAGTCTTAAAAAATTGTACTTTCTTTACTAAAGAGTCTTTTACAAGAGTCTTACCTCCTCATAAGCAATATGTATAGGAGTCACATCATGATCTGTAAGATTAATAGAAACTTGTGCAATATTAGCTTCATCCAACCACCATCCAATTGCTTGGCATTTTTTTAGCTTTCCTGGCTGTAGAGAAACAAAAATAAGCCTTAAAGCAAGCAAGTAATCAATATATATATGTAACATTATTTTATGTGAAGCAAAATGCAGTTTGAAGACAGTGAAGAGACTTGCTATTTCACAACGTCGTTTTATTTCATTTTTAAGAAGCAGGCATATGTACAAGCGATGAGCACACAGAACAGGAATGAGGAAAAAGCTCTTGGACATTTTATCCCTGGTCTTATATAACCTATGATTTTGATAGGAAAAATATTTCTTCATAGCGCTAATATATTACGAGATTTCGATAGGGATTTTCGTTACATGCGTGGAGAAGGCACGGGAAACACAGGGAGATTTTAAAAAAGAATTTGCCTCATCAGTGGTATTTTGCCTCTTCACGCGGAGTGTGGGAAAGTTATTTTAGCTGATTCTGCAATTTAACAAAGCTTCTCTTGAATTAATTAAGTAGAGACAGTGGAATTGAATCACGAAATAAGATAATATTTTAGAATAAAGTTACTATGGGCTAAATTAAGATAAAATCTTGAAAATTAATTAAATTGAAATTAGAGTTTAAATATCATTATATATATATATATATATATATATATATATTAGTATTATTATTTAAACAATTTCATCACAAAAATTTACAAAAAATAATAAACAAAATACATTGCAATTACAGTTTAACTACCAGAAATAAAAATATTCATAATCAGAATTCAAGCACATAGTTTATATCATAGTTATAGAATTAAATTGTATAATTACATAATTTAGATGTACATATTCATATTTATAAAAAATATCTAATATTTATTAACAGTAACTTTGCATTACCTTCAAACTTTTTATAACTATAACATCTAAATCACTTAGAATTGCTAAAAAAGTAATATTTTTTATTACAACTCAATTTAATTTATGTCTGCTAATTCATGTGATGCAACATTTTCAAAGTAGAAGGAATTGTAATCTTGTAACTTGATTTTATATTTATCAGTTTTCTGATCATTAACTAATTATCATATTAATAATATGCTTAAAGAAGCAGGTAAAATGAATGCTTATTCATTTATAATTTAATTTTAAAAAATCAGAGTGAACAAATGTTAAGTAATTAAAAGAATGGTGAACATAGTTGAGAATGTTTGATCATGTTCTACTGATACAAAATCAACATTATTCAAATATTTGCTTAATGTATCAAAAAGAGAAAAAAAACCCATGAAAATAATAAATCTGATAGAATTTTATACAAAACTTTCTTTCAATGATACCTCTTCTTTGCTTCGTCCTTGTTCTCGAATGTCCAATGCAATCCGATGTGCTTGTTCTTTTGTACCAAGTACATTTACATTATAAGCTATTAGAAACTTCCTAGCACCAGCCATTGTTGCACCCCAGTTGGGGACAAATTCAGCAGGTCCAAAGTCTGGATGCCATTCTGGTTTCACAATCTAAAATGTGTAATATAATGTATTATATATTTCAATGAATACACTTTAAATACAAAACTGTTCAATATGAAAGTGAGTTGACATTAGTAAATAAACTAACTTAAAACTGTTCCTGAATAGCATTTCATGTGCAGAGACAAATTTTTCTCTTCATAATTCTATGAAAGTGTTTAACATTAGCCTTTCAAAGACATCAAAGAATTCTTCGAAGCTATACATGTTAAAGAAAATAATAAAAAGAATTGTAAGTATATTAATTTTCCTACAATATATGATCTTATTCAGGAAAAACAGAGGTAATTGAAAAACTATTTTATTGATTAGAGATAGCACAATTTTTAGAGTTTGGTGATAACACAATTGTGATCAAAATGTTATTATTTTTTCATGTACTATTATATCTTGCAGATGAAATGATAAAAAATTACTGCCCTTTTATATAACAAATTTAATATTTTTTATGAGCTGAGCAGCTTTAGTGAGTTCTACATAATCCAAGCAAGAAAAAGTGCAATTTTTTCACTAATTTTGTATTTTCTCAGTTGTTATAATTGAGGAACATAATTCCATTTCATTTATTGTGCTAAAAAGAAAAGTATTATTTCACACTAGCTAAAATTCTAATAAAGAAACCATAGTTACATATTTATATCTTCATTGAATAGTGAACATATACCAAACTTTGATCATGCACAGATGTTTAAAATTCATGTATGGAGTTGTCTTGTTGACTTTGAAAATTATAAACAAATATTAAATATTGATTCTTACATTGAACAGGTTCACTTAATTAATACCTTTGAATTACTTTAAAAAAAGAATTAGATATAAAAACACAACATTTGATAAATAGCAATAATAAAATAATACTGAAAATGTGATAATAGTAATATTTAAAATGATTTTCTTCACAATTAGTATCAATCAAATTCAATAAGATTCTTCTTTGATGTCATTTCTATATGCCAAATAAAATGCTGCATTTGGTAAAATGTCTTTTTACTTGTAAATGCTTTATTGCAATTTTTTTAATACCAATAAAAATATATTAAAATTGGTAAACGTTTAACAAAAAAAAATGTTTTATATATTATTAGAGGAGAAAAAGATGGTTCCCAAATAAATGTATTTAAAATGATATCATGAATAAGTTCTGAACAAACAGCAATTCCTTTAATGTCAAACATAAGAATGCTAAATTCCATTCACATTAACTAGAATTCTTCCAAACAGCAAATAATTAAATTGATATGCCATGAAAATTACAATAAAATATATAAATATAAACTTATAAATATAAATCAACTGTATGCCAGCAATTAATCAACAAAAAATCATCAAAAATGTCATATTTATTGTAACCAGTAATTAATCAGCAGAGATATTGTGTTAATCATTTGGCTATGTTTGCTAATGATGTGCAGTTGAACCTAAAGGTCGGCAATGCCATGCATTTAAACTGAAATTTCACTAATGGCATGCATATGGTTAAAATGAAAGTAACACAAAAATATTTTATCATTCAAAAAAGTAAAAGAAAAAGTTCAAGAATTTAAAAAAGCAGAGATGTTGTTCAAAAATGGAATGATCAGATTTTGTATATAAAAAACAAACCAGGTTCTTGTTCTTCAAAACTATTTCAAAAAAAAAAAAATGAAATTCTGAACATTACTATAACAAATCTTTAATCAAAAGGTTTTCAGATATCTTAAAATAGCAAGAGAAAAAAATATCAAAAGAAAAGCGCAATAACTATTTAAATAGTTAAAAAGTACAGATTGTTTACAATCACTTGACATTAAAAAGAAGAAAAAAAACATTATTTTAATTTAGACCTTTTCAATATGTTTTTAAAATCTTACTTAAACACAAAATAATTGAAAAATAGTTTCAAATAGAAGTATATAAATTCCTTATTACCACACAACTACTTTTCTATTTTGCATTCTTTGCCAAATTGATTTTCATGAAAATAAAAAAATAGTTACATTTAGTGATAGCTAAATGTGAAGTTATTATAGGTTATAAAACAAATGCAGAAGTATTTATAAATTTGTATACACAATGTTTTTCATTCAGGTTTTACTTTTTCTTCTTATTCTTATCAATTTTACTGCTTAAATAAATGAAAAAAATTATGTTGATAATGAGATTTCAAATAAAGCATTAAAGATGGAAAAACAAACACTTGCTGTTGAGATATTTATGCAGAATGGGTTTTCAAAAATCATAACCTCAAAGTTCACTTAAGATCATGCAGAAAAATATTAGAAGAAAAAAATTTCTTAAGGAGCTGTAACTCTTTTCTTCATTCGTCAGCATTTAAAATAAAAAACATTGATGAAAAACTTAACTTAAAAGGCATTAGCAATTTTTAAATAAATATTTCCTAATGAATTTGATTAGTTCTCTTTGATTAACATTTCATATCCTTATTTATTTTCCTTTTTGAGTTTGTAACAATTTTTTTAAAACAGAAATTAGATTTTTAAAAAAAGCTTAAGTAGCATTGATATATAATAAATATCAATCAATAAAGTGATAAGTATTGTCAAAATATTTGATATGTACAAAAATATATGATTAATGGAAAAAAAACAAAAACAGAGGAATACTTAAAAGCCTTGTGAAAACTACAATACTCACTGAAATACCTTTTCAAGAATTCCTTCATATTCCCCAGCTCGTATCTGAGGAACTGTTTTTCTGTATTCTTGTTCTGATGCAAAGCCATATAAATAGACTAAAATAAATAAAAATAAAATTTATGAAGAATACGTTTTACAATTTTAATGTTGCCTTTTGTATTTATAAAAAATAAGAAATTTCCTATACCTGGAACTTTTAATTCTGCAGATAATTTTTCTGCAAACTTTCTAGCACAAAAAATGCATTCTTCCATTTCTACATTCTGAACTGGAATGAATGGGCATACATCTAAAGCTCCTAACCGAGGATGCTCTCCTAAAATTTGTAGAAATATTATTTAAAAATTTAATAATTGTAATTCTTTCAGCCTTTAAATAATAAATATATTTGTTATTAAAAGTAAAGAACATCTCCCCCCCCCTTTGAATGATTTAGAATCACAAAGTATTATGAACATGATTAAATTGTTTTATTTTTAATATAAAATGATGTCAATATGTCTAAAATGATTTTTTGTATACAATTTTTAAAGCAAAAAAATTATAAAAGAAGATTTCTAATATCAATAACAATACACTTTTAAAATATATACACTGATAATATCTTAGAAATCATTCTAAAATTGTTTCATTAAAAAAGGCCACATAAAATCTCTAAGAGAGAAAAAGATTTGAAAAATTAAAATAATTTCTAAAGCCTCAAAATTATATTTTATACAATAAAGATATAATAGTCATTAAATTATTTTGAATTTCTGGGATCCTCTGCAAATATAATAATATCCCTAAGCTTTTTTCTATAAAGATATTGCTTACATATTTTATCTATAAGTTAAAATAAGAAGTGAATTTTGCAACTTCATGACCTAATACTACATGTCAATCAATGTTTTATTCATCAAAATTATGTCTTTTGTAATACATACTTTTCTATAATTCTTCTTAGAAATATCAACAAAATGCAAATATAATAATCCAAATTCATACTTTTTTCATTCAAGTAGATTTATTTGATTGATTCATTGAGTTATTCATTCCAAGTACCAATTAATTAAATTTATAATTAAAAAAGGATAAGAAACAGTGATCTTTTTTCCAAAAAAATTGTGAGTGCCCGGTCATTTATAAATATTTATTTACTAATTTTTTAATAACATGGCCACTTGTTTTTATAATATCTTATAGTGAGATTTTTGTAATGGTAAGATTTATTTCCTAGCTTGCTCTTTCTCTTCATTGTATATTCACTATTTCCTGATAAAAGTTTAAAATCTAATTTGATTTTTTTTTTTTTTTTTTTGCATTCTATATGTGAGAAAAATAATACAGATTGCCTAGAAGATATCAAAATTTCTTAGAGAATAATAAAATTTTTGAAATTAAATATAAAGTTTCTGTATGTATTCATTAACAGTGTGGCCAAATTATTTGTTTAAATGAGCTTTAAACCAAAAATATATATAATAAATAATAATAATAAATAATGTTAATAAATTTATTTGTATTAAAAAACTAAATAATATTAGAATTTTTTATATAACCACTAAAATAAATACATGAAATATTTCTCTGTTTTCCATTTTATTTACATGTTTACCTTTGTGCTTGGCCATGTCAATAAGTTTAAATGCAACTCGAGCAGCATTTAATGCACCTTCAATTACTGCATCAGGGTTTCCAACAAAGGTATAAACAGTTCTATTAGTGGAAGGTCCAGGATCAACATCAAGTAAAGAAACTCCATTTGTAGAATGAATAGCTGCTGATATGGCATCTATGATCTTAGAGAGAAAAATATGCCAATTTTATTTAAAATAAAGATAGAATTAATTCAATAATTCTATTAAAGAAAATTACAGATTACAGATTATTCCCTATTTTTTCAGATGAGAAAAGGAAATGCACAATAAATAATCCTTTTATTCAATAAAATTCTGACATTGTATAGTTTTAAATTTTGTATAGCAAACCTAATAATAAAGTAAGATTGTATCAAGCAATCATACAAATTTTTAGAATAGGTCTACATCAGATAAAACTACATCAATATTTTATCCTCTCAATACAAATAAAACTACAGACTATACAGATTAACTTCCTTAATGCTTCACTTGCAGCATTCATTTAATCATATATTATTAAAGATATAATTTGTTATAATGTATATTTCTCAAGTATAAAAAATTGCTCAAATTATCTGTAATTTAAAAAAAGAAATAAAACTGTTTATTCACATTTAATAACCAATTTTGAAATAAATGTTCAAAAAATTCTTGATTATTTTACCATATGCAAGATAAATTTTAAACAGTTGTGTAATTTGATAAATTATATAAGTATTTATTTTTTTATACTGAAAGCTTGAATACTTTCTAAAAAAGAAATTAATGTTGTTATGGTTAATTACTTATTTTTTTATATTTCCTATTTTAATAAAAAAAATACTTGATTATCAATACAATTTCTAATATTTTTTTTTTCAATTTAACATATCAGACTCAAAAGAAGCAATCACACAACTGTTTAAATTCATGCAAAATACATTCTTTTTAATTCTATTTCTTACAATTATTTTTCAGATACAAGTATTTTGGATTAAGTTAATTAATGTACATACAAATTTAATTGTAACATTAATGATACAAAATCTTACTTCTTGATTTTGGCCTTCAGAGAAATTTGGCACACATTCAACAATTTTTGACTTCATGATGTTAAACTCTTTTTTGAATGCTTTAAATTAATTTTTGAATACTAGGGACGAGACATTGATCCAGCAATCTGAAGCCTTGTCACTACTCTGCTTTCAAGATGCACCATTTATACGAAATGCTGAAAGTTATATGGCAAGGTCAAGAAAATGATTGTGCTGATATGAATTCGGAAGATAGTAACTGAGTAAACAATATTATAAAATGGCACATGTTTGCAATTTAATTGTATTTGATATCATTCGCTTTGGTAAGAAGTATATTTCTCGAATTGATTGTTAAGATATGATTGCGCGGATTATTCCCACGGGTTCTTCAGATTTTTAAAAAATATTTGGTATAAGATTTTCTATAAATTTCTTTACATATTTGTTTTTAAAAGGCAATATAAGTTATTTCATCTTACATTTCTAAATAAAATTTACAATCATAATTCCGCTGTCACAAATCACGCAAAATCGCCAAAAGAACCGCTTTGGCGAGTTTAATTTCCCATTTTCAATCGTCACATGACCTTCTGCACCAATCAGAACAACTCAAGATCTTCTCTTTATCGGATCTGTACTTTGGTAGCGGCGCGTATTGATGTTGAAATGTTGATTTGATTTTTGTTGCTGTCTAGAACAGTAAGATGCCGATTAAATACGCAAATGCTAGATGTATACTACTTTCTATTTAATCATGAATCCTAATTTATTATAACTCAATTATTACTATTACCTTAAATTTTAGGATATGCGATTCAATTTCACATAAATGCAATATTTTTGCAAAATTTGAATTTGAAATTGTATTAATAAAACCAATTCAAAAATTATAAAATACTAACATTTTTTCCTACTTTTCAATTCACACTATGGAACAGTGTCTACTGAATCTCAAAGGGGGGGGGGGGATTCGCAAACCTGAACAAATATATATATATATATAAAATAGTTTAATGAAGCTGCTACGGTCTTAAGAGGCTCTTGAAAATGACTGGGCAATTTTTTTAATTGATGTTTTAGTGAAAATAATATTTCAGATTTTTATTTATTTTATAGAGGAATTCATATAAAAATCTTTTCTCCCTTTCGAAATTGGAAGATAGCAAACAGCCGATTTTGCCAAGCATATGTTATATATGAGAGCTTGGTAATTAATTTATCGCTATCGAAGTTCTCATACTGGTGTGACATGGATTTTGGATCGTAAGATTACGGCTCATCTGATACAGACTCTTCAGACGTACGAGGTCCATCTAAAAATTGTCTCCATCAGAAGCATACCTATATAAAATAGCGCACAAGGCAAATACCAAAACAGCGTTTCACTTATCTTTCATTTTTTAATTGCCATTCTTATATTCCCCTCCTTCGAAATTTTAGCCATGGAGGTGGAATATAAAGTAAACCTAAAAAATAATACATAAAGTATTGTACAATTAATATGACGTATAGCAGTTGTATTTTCAAATATGATCTGTAAAAATAGTTTTCACTGTTGAAACTTAAATCAAAAACTTATTTCATTGTTTCGTCATGTTCTGAAAGAATTTTTCTTCTATTAAAAAAGATAAATCCATTTCAAATCACTTTTTAATAAAGAATTTTAATTTACTTTAAAGCGATGAAAAGGTAGTTAATAATATTATAATTTGCAAATATTAGGTTTTCTTTTATCTTTTTGCATAAATTAATTTTTGTTTCAGGTTTAAATCTGTTGTAATATTTATTAAATAAAAATAAATTATTTAGAAGGGTTTTTTTTTTTTTTGCAAACTTTAAAACAACTTATATATATTTTTTACTGGTGTTTTATAAGCAAATGATAATTCTTTTTATTATAAAAGTTAAGGCATCTGTATCTATTAATCTATTATTTATTTATGCGATGCAAAAAAAAATGTATAATTTGTAATTATTTAATAAACACAATTATTATAAAAAATTATAAAATGACTTGTGATTTTAATAGCTAAAATAATAATTTTAATAGTTTTAAAGCTAGATTATTATATATCTCAGACTGATTTATTTGCAAGTATTTAACATCTTTAGATATTATATAATTTATGGTTTTAGCGGACCTCTTCTTGTGCTTCTTGTCATGATGATAAAATAAATTCATTCCAGAAGTTTATTTGGCATGCATTTTTTATATAGCTTAGTAACTTAAATGGCTACCATGACTATTCTTTTTGAACAATTTTATATACATTTAATTGCACATTTTATAAGATGGTAATTTTGCTCATTTTTAGTGTAAAAGCATCCCCAACAATTAATATTCTTCGATTTCAGTGTTTTGCAATTCTGAATTTTGTATTTATAATAATCATTATTTTATTCTCTGATATAAGCATTATTCAATTTTAATCGCAAAAATTGTAATCGATTTTTGGCCATTGAATGCTGTTATTTTGACATAATTTTATATTTTAATCTCGTAATCTACGGTCAATGTAATAGCTCTTGCTAAAAAAAATGCCAGCACCAACCATCTATTTAATAAATAACGAATTAATTATCTAAGTAATGGAGAATTATTTCAATCAGCTTCATGCGTGACCAAAATGATAAATAATCTCAGTAAAATTGTATATATTTTTTTGAAAGTCATTCTGCTTAATCGTCTTTTCAAAGATTGAATATAAGGACCTAAATCTTCAACACCATTTGCTTCAAAACATTCATTTTCATTTCATTTATACATCAAAATTTAATTCTAACTGTAATACATTATTATTGTTGTTATTAATATTGTTCTTTGAAATCAGCGGGAAGGATCTTTCCAAAACTTTCTCGCATACTCTCTAACAAGCTTGTCAATGCCAGAGAACGCTTTATATGACAATGGCGTAGAATAGTAATTATCTTTTGGCGTAAATTTAGCATTTTTACTGAATCTATTATGTCATATTGGCAAGTTATTTCGCGATTAATCCCTAAAAGGTGGTTAATAGTAACCGAAAATCAAATTTGTGCTTTAGACGCATTTTTCTGAATCCGATTGAAAACAAAATTTCACACAGAACAACAATTATAGTCACAAAATCAAATACCAAATTTGAGTTTTTGAAATATCGCATTTACATGCGTCAGAAAGACCGACAGATAGGCAACCGGTCTAGTTGTTTTGGCAGCCAATCTAGTTAGATTTGGCTCCAAAATTTGACAGGTGCCTACACTATAGATGTTAAATATGTGTATCGAATTTTATCAATCTAGCTTTCTTCGTTCAGACTTCTTCTAAACAGATTTTACTCAAATTTGTTATAAATCTTCAAATTTGGTGTAAAGACCGTATACCAAATTTCAAGCATCTAGCTCAAAGTGTCTTTTGACCTATCTTTGTCATAGACAGACAAACGGACATCTTCCAAAAATTGGTTTTTCGAACTATACTTTTTCTATACTAAGTATAAATTACTGCTTTCAGCAAAGCAAAAATTAAATAAGTTTAGTGACTAATTTACAATAGAGTGACAGTTCGGAATCAATACAATTGACTTGATGGATGAACAAGCTATAATTTTAAATAAATATTTGTGTATAAATAGCTACATAAGTATTATAATTTAAATATATTAGTGTAAAATTTCAACAGTTTATTTTCATTTTAATAAAAGTGATGCTTATGATTTTTTTTTTTTTTTGCAATTTGCCTGGATTATTAATTTTTTTATGTATCAAATACTGGAAAAGGTCATTACTGAACAATATTTCTAGTACGATATAAAATTCAAGGTACATTTTCATAAAAATGTTAGTGTCATATTGCATTTGTCCAGGATATTTACAAATTTAAAGGTATCAATTCAGTGCCAGAAATTAAATCAACTTTTAAAAAATCATTTTAATAAAATACAAAATATAAATCTTTGATTATAATTTTGAAAATGAAAATATATAGAAATATGAAATGTTGAAATCTATTTCAAGATCACATTTTGAAAATAATTAACATAATTTTTTTTTATCAAATCAGAGTTAGAAATTGGCAATATAAAACTTGAAGTGAATATTGTTTCTGAATTCTTTCTACTTTAAGATAATTACCTACATTAGGGGTCATTTTTTTATTTTTACTATTTTTATTTATTTAATATTTTTATTAATATTTTGTTTTTTAATTTATTTTTACTATTTTATTAGTACTATTTTTTAAGTTTCGTTTACTGGTTTCAAGTTAAAAGCAAAATAGGACATATATAAAAAATAATTATCTGTATATGTCCTATTTTTTTAACTGGCTGATTCGTAGTAAATTTTGACAAAATTTAAACAAAACGGCTAACTGTACTAATTTCTATTAGGGTAATCTTAATTACCTTTACACACTAGGTACTGAACATATTTATTTTCAAAATGAATTAAAATCTAAAAGACTGATTTAGATATAAAAATGTTATGAAGGCTTATATGTTACAATATAGACGTTTTGGCAAATTTTCTAATTATTTTCTAAGAAAAAAAAGCTATAAAATATTTTATGTATATCAAAACTTTCTACATTGTATGCAAATGTTTTATATATAGTATACCTGTCTACAATAGTATACAAAACATTCCCAGAAAATTTCATAATTTTTTTTAAGTATTATTGGAGATATTATGTTAATGGTTGATAATTTATTTCGAAAAATTAATTTTGAGGAAATGCGTTTAAAGTGTGCATCAATTGTAAAAATGTATTTCCTTTGTGGAAAAATAGTCTAAAATTCTCTCTATTTATAAGTAAAACCTCATTTTTTTCCCCCTTCATACATTGAATATTCTTCTATTTAATTGAGCTCGCATTTTCATTCAGGGAAATTTTGTATGTGGTAATGTGTGTCTCTTTGAACTACAAATACGTTCATGATTTAAAAAAAAAGTTCGACTTTCGTTTGTGGTGGCTTCGTGATAAAGTCTCGGTTTCAGGACTGGTGGATTCCAGATTCGAAACCCGACTTCACCGAAGAATTGCAGTTTACGTGGGTCTGATGCATGCCTAATTCGCTGGAGTGAAATTCCCTCCTGCTGATATGGTGCGTCAGTTTGGAAGTTGGATACCATTTCAGGTATCGTCCTTGTCATCTAAACGCAGGTTCATTCCAATATAGCCTTAATATTACTATAAAATGGAATGCTAATATGACTAAACACTTAATATCTTGCTTTATTCCATGTAAGGGAATCTTTTTAGCAACTTTTGATCAGAAAGCTTCATACATTTTAGCTTTATAATATTTAGGATATTTTCAGAAACGTTCAATGGCTTTTCCAAGAAATACTTTTCCTTGTACCTTTGCCAGTTGATACTTGCTCTAGCTTTTGTCTATTGCTGGACATTGTCCACGCATCAACAAAAAGCTATAACGACTTCAGATTATATATTTTTTAGATTATACCAGTTTTTTTTTATTTATCGTTGAAATTATCTGTCAACTAAACCTTTTCCGTTAATTCCTTTGTTGATTTTGCCCAATTTTCGAAAGAATATTCATATGAAATTGAAAGGAAGCCTACAATGTGAACAAATGTCCAAGAAAGTGAAGAGGCTTTCAATTAATATCCAGAAACTAAGAAAATAGGTTCAAAAATATAAGGCTGGGCACAAGCAACATCATAAAAATGTTATTTTTAGGCTAAAATTAAGAAATATGATAAAAAATAAGTTAAAAACTGCATTTTACGGCAGTACATTTTCTTTTGTACACTGAGAGATCCAATTAACAGTAGACAGTAATTTTTTAAATTATCTATATCTCGGCTTCTAGATGGCATAAAATGTAAAGAACAACAATTTTAGAGAAAAAAAATATGATTGAATTAAAAGTTTTTTACAAAACTTTATTTGGCCTACATAGTAAAAAAATAACATTTTTAACTTAGGCAATCACCTTAAAACAGAATCAAAGATTTGATTGGGTAAGTTTTCTCAGGAATCTTTGCGATGCATTGTTATCTAAACTAATATTAAAGATGAAGGTGTGTTTATTGCCTGTGTTGGCGCTTTAAGTATAAGCTACCAATGCCAAATTTGGCACATGTGTACCTCTGAGCTCAGAAATGTGTCCCTCCGAATAATTTTAAAAAATTCTAATTTGAATTTTAATTAATTAAAAATTAAGCTGAATGTTGACGTTTTTCACGCGATAACTCCAGAAAATATTATTACAAAAAAAGTAAATTTTGCACCATTTCAATTAAAAGAAAAATGTTTTTTGTTATATAAGTTTAGTAACCGTGCGAATTTTTGCAATTTTTTTTAAAAATATTCTTTTGCCTGATTTTTACTAATAGATTATTGCTTTGAAGATCAAACCGCTTTCATTGTTTCATCAATTATTTGATCGTGTGATTTTTTTGCATTGCTAAAAATTAATGAATAAGGTTATTTAATATCTATATAGTTTAAGAGACGTATAAAGTAATAAAGTTACAATATCGCAATATTTAGAAGATAGATGGAGCGGATATTTACGTTTTTAATAGCGCCGTAATAGCATTTCTAAATGAGGTCACGGGATTGACCTCTATTAGAAACGTTAATGTACACAATAAACAGAACATTTGTAAGAGAGAATTACACGGTTTAAATATCTGATAATTTGGTGGAATTATGGACATGAAATTATATCTACATGATTTTTAAAAAATTTAAAGATAACCAATATCTTCAACGTACCAATTTTAATAGTTTTAAATAAAAAGGAAGGTCCACCTATTGCGACTAAAACTGAGTGAGTTATGAAGAATTCAATATTATTATCTTTAAAAAAAAATCGCGCGATCTTACAAGAAATCGACCGTCTCAAAGAAAATACGTCTATCAGCGATTCAAGTTTCCCCTCGGCTGATAAGTGGAAGATTATGAAAATGCTGATTGTTCTAAAATTTTAATATTCAAACCTTCTTAATTCGATCAGATTTGATAGCAGAAAATAAAAGCTTTTTTTTTTAAATTTAAAAGTTGGATTGCCAAGAATATTTTGCAGAATATGATTCTGTAGAATCAAAGGACAGTATAAAATTTAGACCTCATAAGTTTTTAAGTATATTGGTCGAAACAAAATAAAATAGTATTGACGTCATTTAAATCCTGTTGAAAGTAAAATTAAAAACTGAATTTTATGATGAATCAAAGAATTTTTACTGAATAATTATTTGAGGTATTGAATAAATTATGAAAATTATACTGCACACAAGACTACGATGCCGAGCAATTCGGTTTTCTATACTCAAATTTTTAAAAAGGCATGCTTGGTTTCAACAAAAAATGTTTTTGTATCAGTTGAAGTTAATCACTTCCACTTTAACTTAATGTTCAAATTTTAAAGCTGATATTGAAAATTGGAGATATATAGTACAATGGAGAGTACTATAAGGCTTCTATAATAGCATAAGTTATATGACTAGCAAAACTTGAAGCTTAAAAATATTTTGCTGAAGAAGCTAATAATAGAACAAATTACATAAAATGTTTAAAATTTTGACGCGCATTAATGCTGGTGAATCAACTGGTCGCCAAAGGCGGCCAGTATGTAATAGATATATTTTTTTAATGACAATCTCTTTCTTTTTGCACTTATCTTTCTAGAAAATATCATGTTTCATGTTTATTTCATTTTTTACAAAGTCGGGCTAAAAATCATAAATTTCTAACTTTCTAGGTTCAGTTTGCTGTAAGAGTTAACATTATCTTTGAATTTTTGTTAACGTGATAGAAACACATCGATGAAAACTAATTTTCCCCATGCATATGCAACATGCTTGTGCAAGTAAAATTTTACTTTTATTTTTTGTGAAATAAATTGTTGGAAAACAAAATATATTTCTAAAAATATTTTTTTGAAAAATGATTAAAAATAGAAACTTAAATTTATAAATTGAAAAACTGATATCATTGAAAAGATGATTAAACGATGCAAAAATCATTTTTATATAGTAATATTTTCGAATGTTACCACGAGAAAATGCCAAATCATTTTTAATTCCTTTCGGTTCATTTTTAATCAAGTAAAATTTCCCTAAAAAAAGTATTCCGAGATGCACAACTCCTCTTTCCAAAGTACATATGTACTAAGTTATGATACATATAAACTTTGTCAAACATATTTGTGTCGAACCAGCTGGTCGTCAAAGGCTGCTAGTAAAATAAATAAATAAATAATTTTTAGAGTTCATATATTCCCTTTTTTTCATAGACTGAAATCTAAGAAAATAATTCAGCAGTCGATGTCGCAATTATTAAAAATATATATATAAAAAAAGTGGAATAGAATAATGATTACACCCCTTATTTTTTATGCTGAATAATAAAAAACTTACAGAGTTTAAAATAATTTATAAAAATTTCAAAATTACTACTCCGATATTAAATAAAGGCAAGACTAAAATGCTTCCTTTTGTTTAAAACAAAAATAAGATTTCACCACTCAATTTCAGAATATGAAAATATTTTGAGTTGAAATTTATACCGTTTATTTTATCTTAGAATTCAGTAAGCTTATATAATTTTCAGTCCTATCCACGTGAGACTATGTAATAGGGTACATTCATTTTTTATCATGGATACTGTAAGTTATCCAATATTTTTGTAATCCAGCTAAAAAAAATAATCTTTTGGGTTTTTGAAATAATTCGTAATTTGGGGTTTATTATTCGTTAAAGGATGGCTTTTGCTTTCATTTTAAAGAAAAAAAGTAGAGAAAAGAGATTAAAAGAAAAATTAGATAAATCGCGAAATAGAAGTTTGTTAAATCGGCGCCTGACTGTACTTTTTCACACTTATAGTAAAGAAAAGATTGAAATATTTTGAAATTGTTGTATACGATTTCAGAATATCTTTTCTTTTTTCAGTTCAGGAAGAAAATAAAATAAAGTGGCAAATAATTTTACTATGAAGACACATATTTGTGTCACTTAGATATCCTTCCTTTTTAAATTAAATTAAAAAAATCCAATAATCAATCAATAAAAATATTTATTTATTATATAAATGATTAGATTATTTAGTTTAGTTACATTTACGTCTCATTTTTAAGCAACTCGAGGGTTACTTTGAACGGATCTTGTAATTTTCAACTATGGGAGCAGAAGACGAGGACAGTACCTGAGGTGGGATTACCTTCTCCCAGATTCCGCCATCGAGAGGACATTTGGCTCAGATTGACTGAAAGTGCTCCACACCAGCTTACACGGTGGTTCTTTAATGAAACTATGTATAAAATCTGAATAAATAATAGAGAATATAAAACAGTTAAGGGGTTAAACCTCAACTCTGGAATATCGTAGCATAGTAACATCTTAGGAATGATTTGTCTTTCTTTATATTATTTTTAATTATCGCATTGATAATGTGCTCGCTCACGCACGCACACACACACAAACGCGCGCGCGCAAATGTATTGAATATCTTTGCAAAACACTCGAGTGTATAAACGTACTTATAAAAGCAATGAAGTGTGAAATCTGCTTAAAATGTTTTTAAATATTTGTCAAAATTAGAGCAAAATTGTATAAAAATAAGTATCAATGCTAACTTAATATTTTCTATGAAAATTGAAGAAAGAAAAAACTTAATTTTTCAAGTAATTTTTGTTAAAAAAATATTATTAGAATTGGGAAGATTCTTTCTTAATGAGCGCCTGCTACCCAAGAACATGACAAGTTTTGTAGCTCTAAATCCAAAGCGGTTGAGTGTTTTGTACGATTTTTAATCTTGCAATTCGCAGTGGCAAATTACTGATAGAAAGCTAGATAATAAATAATATCATATTAAGGAAAAGGTTGTGAATAATTAGATTAAATACTTCTTATCAAGAATGACATTCCTTACAACGGTTGCACCTATTTTTGTTGTTGCTGTTATTAAATTTTTGTCAGACAAGAAGGAAAAAAAGTCAACTCGCGATACTAAAAATAATGAATGTAAAAAAATTTAAGAATAACTAAAAAAAATCCAATTAAAATATTTTAGAAGTTTTAAATAAATTCTTTAAAGGTCGATTATTTTTTTTTTCTATTTTTTTTTTCCCTTCCTCCGAATATTAAGGAATCTAAAAGAAAGTCCCCGTGTTTGTTTCCACTATCTAATAATTTTTTTTTTACTTGACTCCATAGTTTAAGAAGCCCAATTAAAAAAAATTGCTGTAGTCTTCCTGGAATGCAGATCGAAGTTTGTCTAACATAATCAAATGCTTTTTAAACCCAGTTTCAAATGAGTGCGAGAAAAAAAAATATTTTATCTCTTTACCTGATCAATTTTTCTCTTTCTTTCTTTTTCTTTTCTTTTCTTTTCTTTCTTTCTTTTTTTTTTAATGCTACCAACAAACAATTAGACAGGCGGCAAGATTTTATTCACAATTAATTTTGCGAATTTAATAAAAAAAAAATCATATCAACGAGCAGGAAAAAAATAGACAAATTCTACGTGGGGAAGAAATTTAATAAGAATAAGCAAAGAAAAAAAATCACCCAACTCCACTATTTCTATCTCTAATTTCAAAAATATCATATGAGGATGAAGATGAATTCTTCTAATAAGATTTTTTCACCTAACTAACACATGCTTGATTTAAAAATCAGGACGACGAGGATGGAACGTTCTAGGAGTCCCTAAGCACTCAGTCCACAATCTCCTACTCTAGAACTAAATTTTTATATTGCATGTTATTTATTATAATCACCAAGAGAAATTATTTTGCCTTTTAAATTTCTGAGTTCATAAATGTTAAGGTACTTTTATTATTGAATAGTAGAAAGAAATGAAGGAAAAAGAACCTGCAAAACAAAAAAAGGTTAAACATATTTTATTTACTCTTAATAACTGATTTATCTAACTGGGGTTCTATTGCCGCCATTTCTTCTACGATGCCGTCATGCCTTGATCAGGCCAGGGCGGGCTCAGTTTAAAAAGCAGGGGGGTTAAAAATAGAAACTCGGATCCCATCCCTTAATTCCAAGCGATTATAGTCTCATAGAAATTAAGGTCTCCCACCATAATTTCTAAGAAGTTGCAGTTATTAAGAAAGTTAAATATTCTTAGATTTAAAAAAAAGTATAATAATACTTCTCATTTGAATTATTTATATTAATTATCGTGTGATTTCGAATTCTAATGACCATGATCGGAAAAAGCAGAATTTTCCAGAAGTCGTTTCATAAGGACAGCTGCAATAAGTAGTTTTTTTTTTTTAATGATGATTCTTACCTAAAACGATACCATTTAGGAAGGCAAGAAAAAAATGACATTTAAAGTGCAGAAAAGGGTGAAAGCGCAGATCAATTACTAGACTTTCCGGGACCTCCCAAGAAGACACCTTTAAAGAATGTAATTGTACTGACCACAAGCTTTAAGAAGATCCCACTTCCTGTAAGATTACGCCAGCTACAAGGATCAAACATTTTAATTTATTCTTTTGGTCTTAAAAAAGGAAGATCTGACAATGAATGAAACACATTTGGGGTCATCTCATTGGTCTAGAAAAAAAAGTTTAAGATTTCGGGGGGTCTCTGATAGTATGGCCAATGTTACTTTGTGTCTCCGCTAAAGATGTAACGCCTTCAATTGTTCTTTTAGTTTTCAGTAAAGGAAAGTATTTCGTAACCCACTCTAGGCATCTACCATGAAACTGAAGGTGTCCTGTGATTACAGGGAGGAATGTTTGCCCTAGGTGACCGCTTCCCTTGTAACAAAAGGAGAGGAGTTCTCATGAATCTTTCGTGACAGGTGGTTCCATGCCTGTAAGTATGTACTTTTCGAACTATTGTGATTTTTACAAATTTCTTTGTAGTAAAAGAGGGAACAAATTATTGATTGATAGGTTGATTGACACGCTCCATTTCTTACTGGGGGGAATGTTTGTTGGGTCTTTTTTTCTCACTTTGTGGTCTTGCATCTTAACTTTGCCTTAAAAAGTTGTTTAAATAGGACTAATTATACAGAGAGTGAATTAGTGATTAATTTTTTGTAGAATATTGTTGAATTTCATTCTGATTTTTAATTCATTTGATTGATTTGAGAACGAAACATTCTGCTATCGGTAATAATATGTGCTTCTTTACTAAGTGAAGCTTAAAATTTACTGTAGTATACTTAAATTGATATGCTTAATTTATGTATTAACTTTTCGCTTATGATTTTTATCAATAAATACTATATACTGGTTATCCATTTTAATTGTGACCCAAAAGCTTTATTCTAAAAAATACGAATTAGGCACATATTCCCAGTTGGGAAAAAGCTTTAAATGAATTAAAGAATTGCATTTTACGTTGTTTCAGTCAATAAATGCACTGCTTAAAAATTAAGGAATCTCATAGAATCATTTTAATAGAATACCCCACTTTGCGGAATATTGTAATTAAGATTGATTAAGGCCCTTGGTACAGAATTTTACTGGGCACTCACACGTGTCGATTTATCAGTCATTATGTTTTAAAAGGGTTTAATTTCGAATACTTCTGTTCATTACTAAGGAGTTTTATTTACAATAACGAAAGCGAAAAATATTGTAAGAAGAAATTACAAATTCTTTGCAAGGAAAAAAAAAAGATATAACTGGCCTTTACCGGCAAAATTACTTTCTGAATAGCTGTTGAATAAGGGCAGCTATTTTTCTACATAATACTTAATAAGTTATAACGTTAAAAGTAATTCAGTATTAAATATTGAAATTAATAATAAAAGATAAATGATAAAATTAGATTTAAAAAAATACTTCGTTTCGGAGCGTTTTTTCATTCTATGCCCTCTTCCCCTCACACGACCTCTAAGTCTATCCCTAAGTTCACCCCTGATTTCTTTGTCTTAACAGTTATGTTAGTAAAAATTTTGTTTTGATACCCTAAAATTTTGTGCAAAATTGTCCCAAATGTTAATATGGTGTCGAAGTTTGGAAAGGAAAGAATCATCCAATTTGTCAACGCAATTTAAACGTGATTAAAATTATAATGTTTGACCAAAAATAGTCCTCGTGTACTTTTAAAAAGCGACTTTAATCTAAGTAAATTAAACACATTAGTCATTATGCATTAACGTATGATCAAGTTTCCCCCCCCCCCTTCCCTTAACTCTCAACTTGCACAACGGAGATTCTTCAGTCGGAAACAAAGGAAAAGATAGCTGAACGCAAGCGCATTTATTTCTTTGAAAAAAGACACCAGAAGGTTACGATCACTTTTCATATCAAATCACTTTTGCAGAGGCGTCCTACTTATGCTCAAATAACAAATTAGGTTTTAAAAAATGGCAAAAAAGGAAAGCTAAACGACCTCAAAAGAATTGCACAAGCTGAAAATACTGTAATAGTAGATGATGTTGTTGATTTATAAAGAGACGTAGAAGTCATTAAAAGAAATTTTTTTAAAAAAATCTTATTTATAAGTTTTTATAGCTTGTAGAAATAAATAAACAGCTTTCGACTTAACATTACTTTGTAACAGCTCCTCAAGAAGAACAGTACTATCATAACTTCTGCATAGTTAATGTCATTACATATCAAACTCTATTCTACTAGAGAAGTCGCAGCTTCGTCGTGCTGATCGTGGATTTCGCGTACCCCGTATCATTTCGTTTTCATAAAATAAATTTTAAAAAAAATGTCAAAAAACAAAGAATAAAATATTTTGCGAACTTTTTTTACAATTTTTTTTACCAACTACTAATTAATAAAATTTAAAAAAATCATTCATCTATGTTTACAATTCTATTCATCTTGCTAAGTGTGCAACAAAAGGAGCACAGAATAATTTAATTTTGGAAATAATAATATAAATCACGAGAGGGGGGGGGGGGTTTCTTGTTTTTTAATTAAAGCTTTACGATTTTAAAATCGACTCCTTTCCTTTGTTAGGCAGTTTGTGTAATGTAAGTAATTTGTATCACAAAACATAAGATTTTCTCATTGTTCGCCTCTATGTCAATATTTTTGAACCGATATGTAGGTATATTTAACATTTTAAAATTGATTGCTGTCTACGTGCAAGCTCAAATCATATTTTTAATTTTAATATACTTAAAATTATAATTAAATACTTTTTTCCGACTCAAAAAATTAAATCAGTCGAATAACATTTTAGGCGACCTGTATCAATCAATGGTGCTCTTATGCCATAGTTCAATTGACTCATCGGATAAGATGATCCTTGGTACGGCCGGCACGATATCATTCTCGTCATTTGTTCATGTTTCTGAATTAGGGGAACTGCTCCTAAAATGGTTCTCATACACCCTTAAAATGGGATATTAATTTAATTAAATAAATTGGGAAGACCAGATTTTTTAAAATAATAATTTACGTCACAGCGCAACTATTTTGATATTTTTTAAAGCCATTCATAACGATTATAATATTCATTTTATATTTAAAACGTTCATAATTATGTTATGGGAATCGATTACATTGCTAACTAGTGGGTGTGGATTGCTGATGCTTTCTTTCATGCTGCCTGATGAAAGTGTTACTCTCCTGCACTTACATAAAAATTGTGGTCTTTGAATAAAGCCATGAACACGACGAGTTCTCAGATTTTTATTTTCTGTATTCCTGACATGAGTGTTTTGTGTTTCATAGTTTATGGAATAAAACAGAGTATGTATTTTGGCAGAGACATTCCTACATAAAACGGACAACTATCTAATATCAAAACATTACCCCATCCTAATCTTTTAACCGTAACTCTTATATTACCATCGTACTCCACAAAAATTATGTTGCATAGAAGTTGAAGTTATACCTAAGTAATTATATGTAAAACATAACTGAACTGACCTGACTCAGAAGTTTGTCCATATATCCTAATTATTCAAATAAATGGATTAAACTATTTATAAAACTAAGTCAATATAGCAGTAACAAAAGTTATTATTAACAAAGATATGGTTAAATTATATAAAATTGTATTTTAAAACGTAATGATTGACATATCGCCATTTGCATTAATTGTGATTATTTTAAAGGGGGGGGGACAAAAAATATCAGCGGTAGGCGCCCTCCGCAAATTTGTTACGATTCTGACCAATAAAATGCAAATAGTTTTTTTAATAAAGCAAAATTTTTCCATAAATATATGTTTACATTTCTTATTTAAATTATTTTTAATGGTTAAAACTATTAATATTATATCAAATGTTTTCTGAAAAATAATAGCAAAATTTCATTTTAAACCTTCAAAACGATTTTAAATTTTGAAAAATATTTTTATGATATATTATTACGATGCCTTTTAATAAAAGCTGTATTTAATTTCAGTCTACAGTTCTATGTATTAATACCAAAGAAGAAATGTGTCTTGCCTGTCTGTCCATTGCCGCATTTACAGGCCAAACTTTTAAAATTAAAGTTACCAAACTTGAGACTAATATATTTTGGAAGAAGGAACATGCACCTAAAGCAATTTTTCTACACTTGAATTAGTTTTAATTAATAAAAAAGGAAGCTAAATTGAGTTGGTAGTGATAACTTTTAAAAATATTATCTCACACAAAGATAATTATCAAATACTTTATATCTCAAAATTCAAAATTTCAACTCTTATTTTTTCAATGATATATTTAGCTGTGTAATTTCCCTCCAAGTTTTTTAAAAACATTTCTGCGTATGATTTATAACAGTAGTTTCATTAGTTAAAATTTAACTCAGGCCTATTTCCCTGCTTCATCAAATCTTTAAAGAATTACCCCTCCCCCCCCCAAAAAAAAACTAGAATGGAAAATTCGACTAAAATGGAATTTTCTGAGCAAGTTCGTATGAATATCACAACCAAGAATTTGCCTTCGAATTTCGAAAACGAAATTGTCGAAAACCATGAAACCATTTCCATTAGGTGCAATTTTAAATCAATGGATGATATCAACGAATGGGTGAAAGAATTTGGAAATTCTACGAATACTAAATGGAATTTTAGAAAATCATGTCCTTCAGGAAAAAGATTTGTTTGCTGGTAAGTTGGTTTCGAAATTAATCTTTGCTTTAAATTTTAACCAAGATATATTTTACACCTCATGGTGGACTCTTATAAAGTGCTTGCTTTTTATTGGCTTTATTGCAGGAAAAAATTTGTTTGTCAGCATAGCTCCTTCAATAAAGTGCCAGCTAACAATAATAAGAAAGGTATTTCAAAAAATGCGGAATGTCTTGCTTCTATTATGGTAAAAATAAAACTGAATACCACACGCATGAGAAAGGAAGATGATTTTCTAAGAGTAAGTTTAAATTAATTTATGATTAAAAATTTATAGTTTTCATAAATTAAGTTTATTGAATTCATATTTATTTGCAATTAATTCAGTTGGTTAAATTATTTATACTGGATTATTTTAATCTGTATTATAAAACTAGTTGAAGACATTGTTTATTATCTTTTCAAGTTTCATTGTTTATTTTCTTTTATTTATATCTCATGATAAAATATTTGTTTCCAGCATTTGTCAGTGTTATCAAATTATTGCTACTGGTGTGTGAAATGTTAATTCATATATTTAGTACAAAAAATTGTGTGATTAAAAATTTGTTATTCAAAAAATGCACAAAATGAAATTCTTGATAAATTCAATATTTTGATTAAAACTAATTATTTAGGCCAGACTTTCATAATGAAGATAAACTAGAGTTAATATTTATTCATATCTTATATTGAATTTGCTCTGATCTTGTATTGAATTATTATTTGTATTGTATTATTATTAAACAATTATTTTTTACAAATAAATAATTTTAAAAATTTAATCTATAAATCCATTATCTGCTTCTAATCATCTTCATTTATTTGATAGAAGTGTATCAGTTTTCAAAATTCAATTTTAAATCTTTACAGAGGGGGTTAACTGGAATAGTCACTATTATTCCATTTCATAAACACAGTCTTACGAATGCTGAGACTGTAAGATTTCTTCCTGTTGAAGACTGCAGAGAACAGTTTGAAGATTATTTTGGTGATGGCATGAGACCTGCAGAAGCATCCAAATATCACAAAGAAATTCTGGAGATGAAATCAGATTTCCAGCTAAGTGATCTTGCAAATAATAGGATTAATCCTGTTCTAAGAACAATTGAATATTGGTATGAAAAATGGAGACTTCTTCATCTAGGATCTTGAAATGGCCCTAACATGATTGAAGTAAGTTGCAAATTCTAAATTTAAGACCTAGGTTGGCCATTATTTTAATGATTTACATTATTTATTTCTATTTATTCTTACATTATTTATCTTCTAAAGCTACAGATAATCTGAATTATGCATGCACAATATTCATAATGTTCATATTCAATAATGTCATAAAATAGCTCACCAAACAACTCAGCTACAATTACATAATTCTATTCAACTTCAAAAAAGCTATGAATTTCTTAAAAATTCAAAATATTTTCATTTATTAAAGTTTAATACTGAATTCCTAGCTTTATTTTTTAATGCAGTGTATTAATTAATTATCTTTATTTAATTTCAAAGCAATATCTTTGAATTTTTTAAAAAAAATTTTAAATGCAGGTAATTTTTTATAAAAGTAAAAATTTCAACCAATATTCTTTATTTTTTTTATATTTTCAATTATTGTGATATTGAATATTGAGTTATTTCCTTCAATTTAACTCGATGAAAAAATAAGTAAGAGAATATTTCAAGAATAAAAAAAAAAAAACTACGCATCTCAAAGATTATTTTGAAAAAGCGCAACGCTAATATTATGAGGAATTTAGTTATAATAACGTTCCGTTTTAAAGTAAAGTATTTTGGGACTTGCCTCGTAATTTTGAACTGAGGTCAGATGGCAAAGACGACAACTAAATTGCACCCCTTCTATCCAAACTTTCGCACCACACCAACGGGAGAACGTTTGACCCCGACGGATTTAACGTGCACTCGATCCGCTTACACGTTAGTTCTTCGGTGGGATCGTTTCTCGAAATCAAGACTTTACTACCAGGCTACCGCAGCCTTAAATATTATGAGGAAGGAAAAAAATTGAAGTTTCTTTTGTCGGTTGTGATATGAATTTATAGCAAAATAAATTCATTCCAACTCAAAATGTAGCCAGCGTCCTGGCCTAGGGGTAGATCATCTTCCCCATGATCTGGGCGTCCTGGTTCGGCCCTGTGTTCTATCTGTGAGGTGTATGAAAGAGTCCCTCCCCTGTAAAAAGGGGTTGTGCAAGCGAGTGTGTGAATTTCAACTTCATATGAGCTAGAAGTCAGACTTCTGCCCTCAGGTGCTCAGGGGTCTTCACCCTCAGAAGCTATTGCACCCCTCTTTCCGTGGTAGAGCGGACAAGACATCATCATCATCAACTCAAAATGTAGCAAAAATATGCAATTAATTGTTCTTTTCTCTGACCACTTCTCATTCATCATTCAAAAGTATTTTTTTCGTATAATTTTCATACATGTCATCTTTATTATTAATGAAATTTATTACCGATTCTTCTTACTGAACTTAATTTATAGTGATTTTAAACAAGCTATGAGGTACTTCAAAACACTGATCTTTTTTTTAATTTTTTGCTAATTGATAAGAAATTTTGTGAACAGAAATATGGGTTTCCCGAGTTTTAATGAGCCAGATTTCGCAAATAGATTATCAAACACTACTTGCATGGTTCACTTAAATTATAGAAATATACTTGCTTTTTATTACTAAAAAAAAATATTTCCCAACTTTCATGACTCATTTGTTTATACCAGAAGCGATGTTTGCGTACGGAACTTAAACAATAACTTGAACCTGAAAAATAATTAAATAACTTAATAAAAAGAAGTATTAAAATGAGTTTGTTTTTAAGAAGTTTTATTTTAGTCCTGAGGAATATGGATTAAAAGAAATACTCTTTATTAAAGTCAAATAATTGTTCCATAATTTTTCACTTCTTAGTAATGGCCCGCAGGGCATTGTCCTGACTACTATATCCTAGTGACGTCACTGCATTTTGGATATTTTCTCGCCAATTGACCAAAATCAAAGTTTTACAAAGAAGTACACATATCAAATTTCATTTATCTAACATAAGTCCTAATATTTTGTTATTGCATTTATATGCATGAAAATTTTCAAATTCTACTGACAGATTTTATTTAAATTTTATTCGGTATTTGCACTTTCGATATTAAAACTGTGTACACAGTTGTATTTATACAGCTTTTTGCCTTTTATAATTATTGAGTTCACTTTCTCGAAGAAATAGATCGAGAAACTTCTCATTCATGGATTTCATTCAAAATTTGATAGAAATTTGTAAATTGATCTAAAAATCACAAATTTATCTATCAAGCGGAAAGTGTTCTTGAACTATCATATATACAGCTAGACAAACATAATTCTAATTTTTTTTTATTCAGGAATGTCTGAAGTGTGAAGATTCATCAAAATCCCGAGGTCCGAGCCAATATTTTGGCGATTACAGTACTTTTTCTATATATATTTCGTATATAAGAAAGTAAGAATGAAAAAAAAAAAAAAAAAAGAAACTACACAGCGAAATCTCAATGATACATCTTGTAGAAAGGATTATTATTTTTTTTTTATAATAGCACCTTATAGGAGCAAGAACTATATGCATTCCTGCGATATAATATTTTATAATTATTTTACAAATTTAACTCTTATTAATTTAATATTTTTCTTTCATTCGATAGTATTTCCACGTGTTGTATTAAAAAGCAATTAGTCAAAACTAGTGTTTGAAACTAACTAGTTCGTTTTTATGAAATAATCCATGATAAAGTGTTTTTCGAGATGGAAGACTTATTTTGAAAAATTAAGTTACGTAATAACATCCGAAATCAGAATGATGAATTTATTTTTCGGCCCAGTTCGTAGAATAACAGACCGGAAAACATAATACATTTAAGAGTCAGCTGAGATGAAATCAAAGTTTTGCATGAAAACACTTACTTATTTTTTAAATTTTCAGCCTTTATGTCCACATACAAATTACCTACTTTTAGATGAAATTTTTACTGTATTTACCCGAAAAGCACGGATCTCCACTACCAATAATAATGGAAAATGCGTGTGTGTGTATGTGTTTGCGTGCGTGCGTGAGCGTTCGTGTTCTACTGGCCAGATTGTTTGATCCAGAGTTTCCATATATACTTTGAAGGTAGAAATGTGTATCTCCGAGTGATTTTTTAAAAAATTAATTAATTAATTAATTTTTTAAAAAAATCGCTGAGAGATATTTTGATGTTTTTTCACGATAATGTCTGAAAATACTTAAATGTAAAAATAATTTTTACGGCGGTTTAAAATTCAAAAATTATTCGCCAATTTAAAGGAGGAATAATTTTTTCGTGAAGTTTTATGCATTTTTAAAATAAATTTTTCCATAATTTTCATCAATAGTTTTTAATTGTTACAATCGAATTCATCTCGGATTTTACTTTTAACTAATATTTAATCGTGAGATTTTTTTAAATTTTAAAATATAAGAAAGGAAAACTCTTCTTTTCTCACATAAATAATAAATAAATAAATAAAAATGCATAAATAATAAATAAATAAAAATGGATTACCACAAAAACCAATGAACAATTTAAAATAGATTATTACCAGGTACCTAAGGCTTGGCACTGTGTTGTCATCGAATTCGATTCCATTCCGAAGGTTCAAGTGCAAAAAGCAAAACAGGAGTAAAGATATTAAAATATCACCGCTTTATATCTATCGTAATTTGATGCTTAAAAATACTTTGTTGAAGGAACCACTTATAAAATACGCAAAAGAGATTCAATTGAAAACAAGTATTGCCAATATTTCTGACAAACCAGTTAGTCGCCAAAGGCAGCTAGTAGAAAATAATCGCTTCCATGCTTTTTCAAAGTGATTACTATTTCAATCCTACCATTTAGATTTGCTGAATAACGCTAAGAAATGGACGCATTTAGTGAATCTGTTGCAATCAATGACTGGTATTTTAAATTATAAAGCGTAACGAATAGGATGAAATTTAATATGCAGTTCTTACACTTAAATTGAAGATTTCTATCAAATTTTGGGCGATATCCATAGACGGGGAAATGAATGAATTCTAGAAACAAATTAAGATCATATAAACTAATAAAGATTTTTTAAAAATTTTCATTTGCTGAAGTTAAATTGCATTTAATTTACAGATTCAAATGAAATTTCATTTGCATCTGTACTAAAAAAAAGAAAGAGAGAAAGCACTTATGTTTGTGTATATATGTGTCTCAGGATAAATTTATAGCTCTTAAACTATGAAATTTGACATACAAATAGCCGTAATGGTGATTCAGTGCACCTCTAAGTCCAAATTTTACTTTAGTAAATTGTTTTGTTTAATTTTTTGTATTATTTTGGATGATTTTTCGCATGTAGTATATGTCCATAATATTAATTCTAATGATTATAAGGGGGAAAGAAAAGTCAAGCCGAAGAGTCATTATCCTTTTTTAAAAAAAAATTGTTTTGCGCCTCTGACTTAATTTACTGACTTTTGAGAAATGCTTTAAAAACTAATTGTTTTTCCTGAAATATTTTAAGAATCGATACTAAAATTCCTGTTCCAATATTCTAACTCCATAATCTTTTCAAATTTTTAAAGTTATAATTCAAACATATTTCTCTAATTCAGAACAAGAAAGATCAGAATAACGTTTTTCATTGATTTTAAATCCATTATTTTTCTGATGAGTTCAAAGATTACCTTCGCCGTTACATGGATAAACAATCCACTGGAGGAAGTTATGTTTTTTCGTTGATTTTGGCAAGGAGCCAAATTAGAATCCAAGTAAAAAGTAAATAAAAATTTACCTCCAATGGAAAGCAAATTTGATTTGTTGAATTAAGAACTCAATTGATGATGTCATATACAGCATGCACATTGCACAAGACTCAAATGCAACAGGAAATTGTCTCGAGTCCCGGTGCTCATGTTTACTCAAAATATTGAAATTCGCTTTACCTTTAGATTTTAAACATATTTTTATTATCAATTATAATTTTTACTCATTCATGATAATTTTATAGAGAAAAGAAAAAGAAAGGTGGAAAAAAACCAACTTTGCAATATTAATAATATTTTTTAAAAAATCGTTTTCAAAACTTTAATTAATGTTATTGTGTTTTGATTCTTTGACATTCAACAAGTCACGTGCTTTCCATGAAAATTCATATTCTGTGAAGAAAACAAAACGTTAAAAAAATATTACTAATGTTTGCAGTCTTATAAAATAAATTATAACATTTTAATCCTTTCCACCAATTAATTTTACTGGATTGTTACAAAAATAATCTCCATAAATTTAATGTATTTGTTTACTATTCAAAAGAATAATCATTAATAAGATTTAATCAATGTGCTCTTCTTATTTGTTGTTTTTAAATGACTGGAACACTAAATTGGTTAATTATTACCTTTAATTAATTCAATTAAAATAATTACATTTTCGGAAGGTTAAGTTCAAAAAATATCATGTTCTTTCCTCTCCAACAACAATGGCGCCGTTATTTTTTTAATGAAGTTTTCTGTATGTTGTAAATGAAATTAAAATCAAAAATTTAATTTAATTTAATTTAAACCAAAAAGTAAAGATTTCTAAAGTCAATCAGTAAAAAAAAAAAAAAAAAAAGAAGTTTAGTCCAAAATGATAACATATTCTTATGCTATTAATACACTATGAAAAAAATTAAGGGTAATGAAAACAAAGGCAGGTCAAATGCATTGTGATGGTTCCATTTTTAACATTTTGATATAATTTTTTTTTTCAGTTTTATGAATATCACCGACGTCTATAACAATTAAAGACAATCGTTTTTTTTTCTTTTTTCAAAAGAAAAATTAATTATTGTTCATATTAAAAAAAATTATTTCCATTTTTTTTTCTTTTGTCATTTTGCTTTTCAGAAATTTTAGGAACATTGATTATTATTTCTCTTTTTCATATAGACAAATCAATTTCATTCTTAAAACTCATTCTTTTTACTATTAAAAATGTGGCTTGCAATGTTTTCGAGGGGAAAAGAATGAGCTATTGGTTCTATATATTAAAACAGATTTGTTTTCTTTTGGGAAGAAGAGAATTGATTCTAATAAAAATGCGGAATATTCATAATTAAAAAAAATATGTTTTTAGAAAGCTTTTTTTAAAATTGGATATCGGTACACAAATAAAACAATTTATCAATATCAATTCAATACAAACAACTCAACTTTTCAATCTATGAAATTAATTTTTAACCTTCGAAAAGTTTTAAATTTATCTGCGCAAATATACCTCAAACGGCTTCTTCATTATCATCATATATTAAAAATTTCTAATCTAATTTAAAAAAAAGAAAGAAAGAAAACTGCTACACTATAAAAACGTCGAAACATCAGTCACAAATAATGCCCTTGCTACATTATTAAAACAAAATTTGAATGCCATGAAAAAATGGCACTCAAACACCTTCTAATTTCATTTTTTTTTTTGCTACTCTTATCTTTCTAACTATGGTGGATCATTTTCTTTACAATTAAAATAGCTTTATATACTTTGTTTAAAATAAAATTTCCTTGATATCCCTTTGGTATTTGTTATTATATACCATTTCTGATTTCTTTTTCATTTTTTCCAAGTCAAAAAGATCATGGTATCTAAAAATAATTGATATCATACAAAGCATAATAAGAAATGTAATATAAGGTAAAATGCTTACTAGCAAATTATTCAGTATACACAATTTTTACATTTGGATTACAAAAACTGCTGTTTTCTAATTGTTAAGAAAGCTCATTAAGCATTTTCAGATAAATTTTTGGCACTCTTTTATTCTCGGTTGAGAGCAAGTCTAAATTATCAAGACTTTTCTGTTTCACACTGCTTCATAAATAGTGTTTTTGTTTTAAAAAGATCATTCAGTTTTTGCTACAGTTGCAGGAACCATAAGCATATTATGTATAAATGCGAAAACTCGATGAATGTGAACGATAACTGCTTTATTATCAACAATTCTAGGAATCTTTTGAAGTTATTTATTTTTTTTCCTTCTTAAAATGATGCTTTAATCAAAGATAACTGGGATACCAATGTGATAATTATGGCCTTCTACATTGATAAAAAATTATTTTTCATTTTTTTATTTGTCTTTATAGTTATAAACATGTATTTTAGAATAAAAAATCGAAGCTTTTCGTTTTTTTTCGGATTATATTAATTAGAATTAAACGTCATCATTTTTAGTAAAGAACCAAACGATTTCATTCAAAAAATTCATTGTTCTAAGTTTTCAAACAGAAAATTCGACTTAGTTAAAAGAAAAACATAAAAGATTTAAATGCAATCTGTTAGATGATTTTAGTATATGTAACTAAAATCACACTCCTCTTTTTATTCGTTTGTTCTTTTAGTTACAATTTTTCTAGTCTTTCTTGCTTTTAAGAAACCTAAGTGACAGATTCTAAAGAAAGCTACAGTTGAGAGCTCTATTTTGAATAGGTAAGCATTTTCTCGATAAAATTTTCCCATTTCTTCATTTATTAATTTAAAGTAATAAGTTTTTTTAACCTTTAAAATGTTTTCCCCCTTTTTGCAACTGAAAAATATTTTTAATTCTTTGATTAATTTTAAAATATATCTTAGTTCGTTTAGATGATTTGGAATTTATGTATTATGGAACACTAAATATGGAATAGCGTTTTATTATTTAAAAATAAATCAGAAAAATTCACAATGAAAATTCTTTATTCCACCTCTTCATATAATTTTGATTTTATCACCATAAAAATACGATATAGTTATAGAAAGAAATAAAAAGAATTTGTATGGTCTGGTGATTTTTAGCTCTTTTATTAACATATTAATGACATTTTTAATATTCTTTTTCCCATCATTCAATTGAATTCATTCAATTTAATTCCATTTTTAACGGCAAAAAAAAAAAAATCGCATTCTAGTTAGAGAGATGAGTTCAATCTTTTTATATATGTTATGATTATGTTTGCAGCTTTTTGCCGTTAGCTGATTTGTCGGGAATATTAGTTGCGTTTAAATTAAATATTTTATACATAACTTATTGTTAATGAATCTCTCAGCAAAAGCTAAGTTTGATTAATGAAGTCTGACTTCATGACATAATAACGCCATTAATGAAGTCTAATTTCATGATATAATAACGCCATTAATGAAGTCTAATTTCATGATATAATAATACCATTAAAAATTTAAGTGCCTGAGTAGTATATTTCAAACTGCACATTATCTTCCTAACGTAATTTTTGTTTGTTTTGTTTTCTCATATAAATAGTGCAGAGAGTGAGTAAAGGTCGTCTTCCTTAGCTTTCAACATTGGAAGAAAATGAATATTTAATGGAACATTGATAATAGCTTGAATTTCATTACAATAATGAATTCTATTTTTGAAAATTATGCAAAAATATTCCTAACATTTTTTCAATAACCCCGAAAAAAATTTGCACTGAAATTAAATTGGTATCATTAAAAAATTACCTTTAAAATGGTGCAAAAATCGAATTTACGCTGTAATCGTTTCAGAAGTTATGATAGGAAACGTCAAAATTTCGCTTAATTTTTAATTAATTCAAATTTTAAAAAATCACTGACATTTTATTCTTACCGAATTTGATAGCTCTTGGTCAAGAATATATGTAGAAAAGAACACATGAACATTTCCTTCTATAAGTATAGAAAAGCAAACCAGAATATTACATACAGAAAATTCTTTATTTCAACCGTTCTAACAGTTTTAATTTGAACACGATAAAAAGGAAACTTACTTATTTAAGGAAATAATAGGAATAAGCACACGGCCTGATGCTTTTTAGTATTTTTAATATTAATAATATTCTGATTGTTCTTCTTTCGATTCTTTTAACTAGTTTTATTTTTAACTACCCGCCTTTGGCAACCAGCCAGTTCGCCAGTATTACCGCTCACTACAATTTTCAATTAAATATTTTAAGTAACTGGTCTCTTAATAGATTCTCAAACAAAACATTTTTAATCTTCAAATTTTGATAGTCATACCAAACTTATACTATTGTTTAAATCGTTTCATTCAATTTACTATATATATTTTGCTAATTTGTTGTCATTTCCGGTAAAACTTCAACTTTAATTTAAAGTGGAAATGATGAAATTGCAATTAATATAAAGATATTTTTAAATAAAACCAAGCGTTTTAATTTATTTATCATCTTTATTGTTATTTATTTATTATTATTATTATTGAATATGAGTATTGCAAACAGAATCGCTCGGTATTTAAGTCTTATGTGAACTGCAAAATATTTTTCATAATTTATGTAATATCTCAAACAATAATTCAACAAAAATTTCTCAGATTCAGCATAAAATTCAGTTTTTAGTTTTGCTTTCAAAAATTGAAATGAAATCAATAATAATATTTTGTTCCGGCCTATAAATATATTTCAAAAATTATGAAGTCTAAATTTAATGCAGTAAGGTATCATATTCTGGACACACCAAATTTTAAATAAATGAATGAATGTTTCTATTTTCCATGATCAACTAAGACTTATTTATGAAGTTTTGAATGTTAAAAATTTAGAAAAACTCACATTTTCATAATCTTAGGCCAATTAATCTTGAGAAACCTGCGCGCTGATCGGCGTATTTTCTTTGAAACGATCGATGGAAAATCTAAAATTATCCTTTTTTTATTGAATAGTGATATTCAAATTTTCTTAAATCAGTCGGTTTAAGTGATTGATTTAGTTGATTGGAAATTAATTCTTTTTATTTAAAATAGTAGTGTTTCAAGAACATTTTGTTAATCGTGATTTCCACAGCAGAAGCTTGATGTAAAATCAAAAATTCGTTATTTATTAGAGCATTTATTGAATCAAGTTACATAAAATATAATCATTTTCCATTTAGACCATTTTAGCAGATCTGTGTCTTACTAAAGGTTTACAAATTAGCTATGTGGCCCTGATTTGAATGTATATCCTGTTCATATTAAACAAAACTTGCCTTAAAATAAAACTGATTTATTGGATTAATAATAGAGAGTGTAAAAGATCATAAAATAATTTTTTTGTATTTATTTTTTAGAAAAAATAATATTTCATATTTGTTTCATTTCCTTCAGACACGTGCCGAAAATTATATTTTTGCAGATTTCATTTCCAAAAAGATTTAATTTATTTTTAATTGGAGCATTAATCAATGTGATGGCAACACTTTGAAAAAAGCTAATTTTTTCTCATGAATGCGAAGCGTGCTCGTGCAGCTTTATTTTTATTTTGTACGAAAAAAATTGCTGAAAAATATAATTAAAATATCTATTTAAAAATTCATTAAAAATAGAAATTTAATTTTAAGGTTAAAACATTGGTATCATTTAAAAGATAAATTTTTGATCTTTAACTTGATGTAAAAATCTTTTTTGTGCTGTAGTATTTTCGGAAGTTATAGCAGAAACACGCCAAAATTTCGCTTAATTTTTAAATAAATAAAATTCTAATTAAAAATTCGAAAAAATAACCCGCAGGTGCACATTTTCGGCCTCCAAAGTATACACGTGCCAAATTTGATAGCTGCAGGTTGAATGGTCTGGCCTGTAGAGCGCCAACACACACACATACACACATTGAGATTTATTATAAGTATAGATAGATGACATAAAAATTCGATTTAGTCATTAAAAAAAACGTATTATAATCAATCAGAGATGAGTTCATTGTTCTTAAATACGATTATGTATCTAAGCATCGATTCCTCTAGTAACAGAGAGCTAAAGAGACCATCTGCTCCTACAAGAGTAATTATACTCTATAACACATAGTTGTATTAAAATTTAAAAAGCAATTTTTATTATTAGAAAAAATTAAATATAGATTTAAAGTAAAATTTCAGGATCTTTAAAAACAAATAAGCAGATAAACAAATAAAAAAACATAAGAAAATAGGGCAAATTCCATCTGCTTCCAATTTTCTACATAATCTTCCTTTTTAACATTCTGTTTAAAGTCTCGATCATCTTCAATCATTCAAATAATCAAGTATTATCATAAATTATTCATTACAGATAATAACGGAAAATTATTTTTACTTGTGCTTTATAACCTTTTCTTTGATTTTGTTCTGTACTGAATTCTTATTTTTTTAAATGACATTTCTAAATATTTTACAGGGAAACAATATTTTGAAAAGTTTTACTAGTAATTTTTCTGATTTATTTAAATATTGATCGAACGATCTTTTTATCAAAATCCAATCTTTCAAACAGAAAGTTTCAGTAAGGTATGAAAAAAATAAAAAATAATATAAGTGTTTGCCTTAGTTTATTTTTGTGAATCTGTATAAATGAATTTTTTCTTTCTCTCAAAATCCTTTTTATTGCAATTCTCTCTTTATTTGAATTTAGGAAAAACAATTCAATTCGGAAAAATTCTTCATAACAAAACATTGACCTAATTATGAAAAATATCGAACGAATTAATATTGATCAATCAAAGATGAGTTTAATGTTTTTATTTTGAATTAAGTCCCCTACGTTGTTTAGGATCCCTCCCCCCCCCAATCCTTCCCCATTTTCGGCGCCTCTAGCAACAGCAGTTCGTCTGAACTGAAGCTTCCGTCGTGTTCTCCGTCTGAATAGGTAGTCAGAACGCCTGCCTGCCCGCCCGCCCGTGTCCTGTCTTCCCTCTCCACCCTGTCCTCCACTCCCTTCCCCCATTCGAGTGGCGTCCGAATCGTGCATGCGAGAGTTGTCTGCTGCAGTACGAATGCTACATTTTTGTTTTGTTTGTTTTCATTGAGATTTTAATATTAGAGACAGCAGTTGTTCTTCCAAACATAGTGGGTAGAAGGTGAGTATATCTAAACAATTAATTCATTTGTGTTATGCATGTTTTCAATACATCACAGCTTGTTTGGATTTCAGCTGTTGGTAGGGATGATAGCAACAACAATGGAGTTGAGAGTGCGCTTAAATACTTGAGGTCAATACTTTCCGCACCCGCCGAATGTGATACGTATTCAAAATGCAATATTTGCGTTGTTGTACTAAATGTTAGGTGATTTTTATATACGAGTGCTGGCTTAATATGTTGTTAGCTGTGTATTTATTTCTGTTTGTGTGGGGGTGGGGTGTGTTATGTAGAAATATGATTCCTTCCGTTTTTTCTTCTTCATTATCAATAAAAATATTTTAGAACCTGTTATCATTGTTCTACCCAAATTTTTTAAAGATGCTGCATTTCTTCTTTGTAAAGTAATTGGCATTTCTTTTTGAAGTCTTCTACGGCATTTAATATGTATCGAAATCAACTTCCCTTGACGTAAAAATCGATCGTTACGTTTTATATTCGGTTTATATATTCGCCAACAAACTTGCTATTAATTTTATACTGTTAAACATTATTCAAAAATAATTTTCAAATTTTTAGTGTCAATATTTTAATAAAAATATACTGTTAAAAACAAGTTTAAATAAAATGTCTTTTAATTACAGAATTAAATTACGGTAGAATTTTTTCAAATTTGTAATTTGCTGACTTTCTATGTCTTGAATAAAGTCTTAATGCTTATATAACTTTCATTTCAAAATTAATTATTAAAAATATTCCTTGGAAATATTAAATAATTTATATAGTTAATTGCACCAGAAAGAAAACCAAGGCATTTGCTTAATTTCATTAAAAAATATTATTTTCATACATTTTTAATTCGTTACAGAAAATAAATAAATAAATATTTTCATTGAAATTTTTGAATAAATTTTAATAAGAATGAATTTTAATGTTACTTTGAAATCAGTTTCAGAATATGATCAGCAAATATGTTAATAATTTTAATTTCCTAGAAATTCTGAAATCTGTTTTCATTTAACTATTAAAATAATTTGTAATTAATTTACTGCAATATTACCTGTATTAATTTAGATATTTCATATTAAATATATTAATACTGTACTTAAATTGCTTTTTTGCCAGAATGCCATTGAAAATTTAAATTAGCATTGCAAAATATCAAATTAACTAATATTTTTACTATCAGTACTATATGATATTAATGATTGATTATCTCTAATAAATGTTTCTTTCTGATGAATATATTAATTTATTCAATAATTGAATTATTTTCTGTAAAGACAGAAATGTAATATTCTGTGAATATTTGGTACTTGTTTGTTTTAAAATATAGATTCCATTTATTAATGTTTTATTCATTAGATATATTTGCAAAATATTTTACTTGCATTTTTACTAACAATGTAATTAAAACATTGTACCAGTCTAGCTTATAATCAGTCATACAGATGCAATCTGCTGAACTTAATATGAGTAGTTCAAAAGCAGTTTCTGACTATTTAAAATGATAGATTTTATATACTGTTTTATTTAGTGTTGGAAAATATTTTGTCCCAAAGATAACCTTAGGAAGAAAAGGTGACATAGACGAACAGCTTAATATTATTTATTTCTTCTCCTTAACCTTATTTTGAAACTTGACAGTTTAAATGTTAAGTGTAACTTTTAAAATTCAATTTCTTACTGTAGATGAATGATTATTTTTTAAGAAACTCTTGTAGAGTTATAAATTGTTGAAATAAACCAGTCAATACGTATATAAATCAATTGGTATGTACAGTTAAATTGATAAACAAAATTAATTTTCCTATTTTTTTTAATTAGATGGTGTGTAAAGAATAAGATTTAAAAACAAATTTCTGAGCTAAAATTTAAGAACTTACATGTGTACCAAATGTTATTTAAATAAATTTCATTAATATAATAAATATTGGCCGCTTTAATATGGAAGAATAAATGTGACTGTTAATTGTTAATATTAGTTTACTTTTCTATTATATAGGAGGGATTATTCTGCTGCAAAATAAAATGTTTACTATTTATTATCAAGTTATATTTAAGGTATAAAAATTGTAACATGCATATTTTTTGTTTTGTTTGGGGGAAAAAAGGAAGGGAGGAGGCTATCCCATAATTCTATCCCAGAGTTTTTTAACTTGTGGATTGCACCTTCAAGTAGATTTGGAATTTTGATTTTTAAAAATTTGGGAGCAGTTATTCATATTGAATTGCTCATTATGTTAAAAAGAGAGAGAGAGAATTATTATGGAAATTACTTTAGTGTAATAAAATTTCTTTAAAATTTTTGCAGCAATTCATTATTTTTAATTATAAAATCCTTAATTTCCTCATTTTAATAACTGTAATTATGTTTAATGACAGAAATGTTAATGTTCTATTTAAGATGTAAATTAAATTTGGGATTCTTTGATGCACAAGTATCACTTTTTTTTTATCCATATGTAATCAATCATATTTTTCATAATATTTTTATATTGAGGTTCTTTTAATTAGTTAAACTAAGCAGCTAAATATTTGTACTGTGAAGCTGTAACCTACTTCTAAAGGTATACCTTATTGGCAAAATTGATGCAGGGAATATTCTAGGAATTATCTTTATGTTAGCACAATATATTGTGAAGACTATTTTAATCCATTTGAATTCTATTGTACTTTTATTAATTAGTTTGTAATGATAAAGCATTTGAGGACAACTTATAACTAAAATTCTTATATAAAAATACCTAAATACAGTTATTACATTTAATAAAATGGACAAAAAATTTACCATTAATTTATGAATATCTATGAGAAAGTGCATTTTTCATAAAGGTTTTATTTTGCTTATTTAAAGTACATATATTTCTTAGTTTTTCATCTCGCTTTTTGTGATCTGTGCTTATCTTAATTTTAAAATACATAATTAAATCAATTTTGTGATCACAATAAATTTTGCTTATGTATAATCCATAAAGCATTATATATGTAACTTTATCAAAGTTTAATTAACCATTTGTAATTACTAGGCTAATATTAATTAATTTTTTTATTGTAGGACAACAGTCTAATAATGACAGTGACCACAAGACGAACTGCTAACACTGAAACCATTCATCACTTGTGGGATGCAATTGTATATGCCCGCCAGCAAAGGCAAATTGCCAATATTGAGCGCATATCAAGTTACATGCGCAGAAAACACAACATTTCTCCTGAAGATTTGGAGAAACAGCTACAGTGTGCTATGCAAGATGACTTAATTGAAATGAAAAGAAGTGTAGGATGCAAAGGCTCTAAAGCCGGAGTTGAACAAGATTCATATAGAATACCAGAAAAAGATGCTGTAAGTATAATTGATCTTGTTCAGGAATGCTCTACTTGAAATTTAATAACACTTTAGCTGTTTCAAGAATCATTAAATTTTTGCAAGCTGAATTTGTTTTATACAACAATTCAAAAGTTCATAAATCAGTACTTTTCCATTTTGGGAGGGGCCATTTATGGCAGTTAAATTTTCTTTCGCCTAATTAAATCACAAACTCGCATTCTCTGAAGAAGTTGTTTTTCCACACATGTGCCATAAGCACTTAAACTTATGAATTATGTGGTAGGTTTACCACGATTAATAGATCATTATTGGCATTTGAGAATTTTTTTTGTTGCATTTTTATGCCTTCCCATAAATGGTGCTGTACCCATAAATCATTAATAAATATGTTTTTAAAAGAAACTCAACAAAGTACTATTATGACAAAAAATGGTAGAAATTATATATTTTCTTAGAGGGAAAATAAAACACACAAAATGATGGCTTTCATTTGTTTAAAATGTGAGCAATGAACTTGCATGTAGTGAGAAAGTTTCTGTGCCTCAAATTTATTAGTATAAGATCTCTAACTAGCACTCAGTTAGTCAACAATGTGAAAAAAAATAGCACTTGAAATTATAAATTTAAACTCAAAATGTAGGTCTATGAGATAACATTATATAAAGTCAGCTAATTAAAAAAAGTTTGCTATTATAAAGCCCCATGACTGACTGTTAAAGAGGGATTTTACTCTGGCTATTTTCAATTTTCAGAAAGATTCCTAGCATAATACTGGTATTTTGACTCCTAAATTTACAAAAAAGTAGAATTCTAGTTATTTTCATTTTTAAAATAGAATTTAGCAAATATTTGCTGAGATATATTGATTAGATGGAAATACCCATTGAATATTACATTTTACCAAAAAGAAAACTGAGAAATTCTTAGGAAACAGGAAATATTAACAATGCAAGTTTTTCATTTGAAAATAGTATTTTTTTAATGAATTATGATTGTTAAAATACAATGCATTAATGTTTCAAAGTTTTGTTTAACATATAAAATGAATGAAATCATCTTATGTGAATTAGAATCTAGAAATATTATAAAATGAAATTTGTGTATTAATTTTATTTTCGATTTTACCTCAGACTGAGATATTATTCAGTAAGCCATTGTTTATTGTCTCCCTCCTCTTTATCTGAATAAATTAACTTTTTAGCTGAGGATTCTTTTTTCTTTTTGTATTTATACCATAAGTACCATTGCTGTGGTTACTTTTATATTATATAGAGCTAATAAAGTAGTCATATTTAATTTATGTTTATTCAGTTGTTAGTAGTTATGACAACAATATTGAAGTGTTTTATGGTACAATGCATTATGAATCTTCTTAAATATCTCATAGAAAAAAAATTGAACTGAAAATGCTGAAAAAATACTGAAATTTATATACTTCTACCAAATTATGTATATTAATACTGATTTGCATGATATCATTGACCCTTTTCTGAATAATTGTAGCTTTGAAGTGAAAACTTTAAAATCTATCTGACTAATTTTGGAGGGAATTGCAAAATAACATTTAATGTATATATGACGTTTCTTTATTAATGTTAGTATAAAATGATGAATAAAAGTGAAACTATTTAAATATATATGTAACTTTTGTACCAAAAGCATATTTTGATATAAATTTTAACATTTATTTACAAAAATTGAGATTGTCCTTGAAAAAAAAATGCTACAGTTTTTCATTTTTTTTTTGTAACATTATATTTTTAATTTTTCTTAGAGTGTAACTATTATCTAAGAATTGTGTTCAAAAATAAAATTTTTTCGTGTAATATATAAAATTATTTATGAAATTTTGGAATTTCTTTCAACAATATTTACATTAAACATTCATGAACCCACTTCTTGAGCATTCAACATTAAATCCATACTTCATTACATTCTGCATTGTATAAAAAGTGCTAATTATAAATTTCATTTAATTTAAGCAGTGACAATAATTATACAGTAGAATTTGAAAAAAATGATTTTTCAGAAAACACATTTAAAGTTTTTAAATGATTATAAATAAGCATCACTTACATGTCAATAGTTTGCTATAACTTTGCTTCTAATTGATATAGAGACAAAATAAAGATATCACTGGAAACCGAAGTATATCTATTTTTTGAAACTGCAATAATAATAGTAATATAATAATAAAATAAAAATGCAAATTTTCATCCAAATTCATATTTTAAATCTAGTTGGATACCTTAAATGATTTTTAAAAATATCTTGATTATTTTTTAACTATTCTTAGATTATCCAAATTATTCTTTCCTAAAGAATTATTTATTTATAATAATATATATTCCAAAAGATTTTGGAATTATTTAAAAATTTTTACTAACTGAGCAAAAGCTTAAATTAGCCAATTATGAGGATCTAAAATTTTAAATCATTCACATTTTTAAGACGAACCTGTTGATTATAGAGGTACATCAGTATATATATATAATATAAAACTATATTTTCTGTATATTAGTAAGACTTATTCATTTCTTATATAAAATTATATTCATGACATTTAACTTTTTCTGTCATATTTAGAGAATTACAAGAATATTTTATAATTACTTGAAATAAATTTAAATTAATAAATCTCAAAAAAGTTAAGAACTAAACAAACTAGGAGAACTCTAAAAGCATTATTTGTGTGTGTGTGTATATATATATATATATATATTGGGAGATATGAAACAAAAGTTGTATATTAATAGCATTCCGTTGTATTATTTTCATAGGAATGATTGGAAAAGTTCATTTATAAATTTATTTCTGTCAGCAGAAAAAAAATTAGAGTTTAATGATTTATTGGTAATAGTTCTCAGATTGTAAATTTGTAATGTTAGTGTATTTGTTGATCAGAAATGGAGACATAATTTTGAAAAATAGTCTAGAAATATTTAATAGATTGATTCATATTAATAACTTAAAACCTAATTCAATAATGATTATAATTTTTTGCAGTAAAAGGAATAATAAAATCAGCTGAAAATGCAATCATTTTCTTTATACAATGTTTTTCTTTTAGGTAAAAGATGGACATGACTGGTATTGTTTTAGCTGTCATAAAGGAGGGGAAGTTTTATATTGTTCCTCATGTCATCGAGTTTATCATGAAACCTGCTTAAAGGAAATGCCTGTCAAGAATGAAAAATTAGTGTGTGAAGTTTGTAAAGTAAGTAATATATTGCAGTATCTTGGTTATTTTGTACTTTTTATGAAAAAAATATTTCTAAAATTCAATTAAAGTATTGTATTTATTAGTAAGAAAATAAATGTTTTATTAATTTGCATTTACCTAATGTAGTTTTTTTAAGCATACTTAAAAAGAAATCATTAAAAAATTATCTAGTGTAAATAATATAACACATAATTAATGTGAAGTAATATTTACATTTCTTTTTTTTTCTCTCATTTTATTCTAAAATAAACACTTATTTGGGTATGGACGGAATTGTCAAATAAATTAATAAAATCTTTCTTAGTAATATATTTATTTCTATATTTAAATCATCTGATTAATTAGAAGCTCTTGATCAGTTTGATTTCATCTGAATATCATCTGTTGTTCATAAGATGAAAAAAAAAAAAAATCTTCTCATCCACTTGCATTTATTTCTTGTTATCATCAGTTTTGTTTGTTTGTGAAAAATCAATTGCCTTTTATTTCGATTTGCTTTGTTATTCTCTTTAGTAAGAAAATTCAGAAATATATATTGTATATTTTATATGAAACATATCTCTTCGATTATGTGATAATGTGCATTAATTACGCATGAACTTTTACATTCATATAATGATTTAAAGTTTTTTAAATTAATATTTTTTAAAAGTTTAGACTATTTATTTAGGAAATAACTGAATAATATATAAATAAAATCTCAAAAGATTTTTTTTTGACATTTATTTGAATTTTTCAGGATTTTATTGCATATATGAATAGAAATGAACTTGTTAATTTTTTTTTTAAGTTAAGAGCTCAAATCTTATATATTTGTAATTTTTTTCTATAAAATAATTCATTAGTCATCACAAGTTCTTAAAATATCAACTAAATTAATATTTTGTGTGAAACTATCACATATTCATTCATAACATCAAAATATTTCTCATTCACATTGTTTTACTCTTAATGTCTAGGGTAGCATAAAAAAATGAACAGGCTATTTTATAGGTTTATAAATCACTAAATTATATGCAAATCTATATTGCTACCTAGGGTTATTATTGTACAGGGTGTGGCAGAAAACACCGGACAAACAATTTTTAATATAACTTTATTAAAAATATATAAATTAACAAAATATAACAAATAATAATAAGACTTTTAGTAATAAATAAATTTAATTGACTTCAAAGTAACCACCTTTTGCAGCGGCGCAGAGGAGCAAATGCTTATTGAAATTTTCAACATTGGACCACAAGTTTTCTACCTTTAATTTATTGCATTCCTGCTGAAGTGATTGCTTTAGAGAGTCTAAATTTTTGTGTGGTTTAGTGGAAGCTCTAAACTCCAAAATGGACCATACATTGTAATCCATGTGATTGAGATTTGGCGAGTATTGTGCCCCCTCTCCAGATGATATTACATTCGAAAAATGTGCATTGTGCCACTCTTGTCTCTTTTTGGCCTTGTGAGCTGGTGCATAGTTTTGTTGAAACGTCCAGTTTACATTGTCGAAGTGCCTTCTGGCCCACAGAAGTACAACATCTTCTAGAATGTCCTGCTGGTAGACTTTTTGATTTATTTTAATGCCCTCATTCACAGAAATCATAGGCATATTGCTGCTTGTACAAATTCCACCCTATACCAGGACTGACTTGGGATGTTGGCGAAGTTCAACAATTGTTGAGGTGCTTGGAGTGTCTACAGACCAGATCCTATCATTCTGGGAGTTATGAGCTTATTGGATGGTAAATATCTCATTATTGAAAAGGAATCTCTCCCAGTGCTGTCTTGCAGCCCATCTCAAAAGATTTTGGCATCTTTGGAGCCGTGCAAGTTTGTTTCTTCAATGAGAAGCTGAAATTTTTGGAACTTGTAAGGCTTCAGTTCAAGCTCTGTTGCACTGATCAGTCACTTATTCCCATTTCACAAGCAATCTTTCTCATGTAAACTCCCGGATTTTGTTGATGGCCTTACGATTATTAAAAATGTTTACTGTATGTTTTTGTCCATTTCCTGGACATCAACCGTCATTGCCAAGCTGTCTGAAATGACGGATAACATCAGACACTGTTTGCTGAGGCACATTAAGCTAACAAACAATTTCACATTGTCGTTTTCCTTACTTAAACAACTCGATCCCCAGGAACGGCACTCGAAAAGAGGATGAGATGCTTCCGGTATGGTGGTTGGATCTCACCACCCTCAAGGGTACACAAAAAGGTGGGGGATCTGGCTCCTCCCATTGATGGAGGGACGTACTTCCTTCGGGAAAGGTTGTACTGTAGCCGGTGATGGCCCTTAGGACTCAACCACAGTTCCTGCCAGTGTTGCTGTTGCAGCGGTCTGGTCATTCAGTTTTCTTTATCTGTGTGCCTTCAGGCGGGTCAGAGGGTCAGTGATATGACTTACTTAAACAACTCTAAAATAGCAGATTTTTTTTTGACATTGTAAAATAGGTGCAAAAAAAAAAACAACCTAAGAGACATGTTATAAAATATTTTATAATTAAAGTAGTAAATAAAAAGAAATGTGCACAAATTAAAAAGAAATTAATTAATTTCTATTTTATGATGCAGTAACTTTGTCCAAATTTTTTTTGCTGCATGCTGTACACAGATGCAAATAAATTGTAATTATCATGTCACCCCCTAAAGTAAAACTAAAATAAAATATGTTCTTTAACTTTGTGTCTTGATACATCTAATTTCTATATACATAACAATTATTTTGTTTAAATAATAATAATAAAGATAATAATAATTGTAGTTGTTTAAATTTTTTTTTGTTTAGTGCTAAATATATTCTAGTCATTTATTTTAATCTTATATTTTTATACCTTTTGAAATATTTAAATGGTTTTCTTTTTAAAAACATTATTTATCTATGAAGTAAATTAAGACATATTTGTTTCCATAAATTCCTGATTATTATTTTGAAATATTAATATTGCTATCTGTTTTCAGATGATTAAATCTAAAGACACTTTGAAAATGGATAGAGATGACTTAAACTTACTATTGGGCTATGCCTGTTTGAGATTGAAAGAAAAAGTTCTTAGTGTAAGTATTCATAATAATTGCTCAATTTTAACGTATTTTCTAACTTAATGAGTATTATTGAGTATCAAAATTACGTTTTTAATGCACCTGATTTTATTGTTACAATTGATTTTATATATTCTGAGCTAAACATATGTGACTACATTTGGGATAATTTTTTTTAAATGTTTGAAACGAGTTATATTTTTGAATATTTGAAACAAGGTATATTTTTGAAAATTTCATATAAAAGATTGAAAAAAAAAATTTGAAGTTAAAAAAATATACTAGTAAAGTTTTAAATGTTTTTCAAAAATTGACAAAAAAAAAAAAGCCCCCCCCCCTTTTTTTTTACTCAAAAGAAGTATAAAGCAAAAATATTCTAGTTTAGAAATTTATCAAATGATTTACTTAAATTGTTGCAGATGGCTTAAGAAATATGTTATATAAATCCTGAACTAAAAAATAAGCTGCATTTGTATCCATTTTTTATTAAGATTCGACAATGTGAAAAAATTTTTACATTTTTTTTTTCACATTACAAAGCATTAAAACAATTATAAAATATTTCAAAATTATATAGAGAATATATAAATAATATTTTTTAGTTAGGAACTGCAGAACATATTGGAATATTATTATACCACATTTGAAAAAAAAAAAAAAAAAAAAAAAAAAAGGATTAGAATGTAATTATGGAATTTTTCCTCAGAAAATTCTATAAAAGATTAGAATTTGAGAAAATAGCATCTAAACATGGAAAATACCATTAAAATGCATGTAAATGAAAATATAAAAATTAGTGTAATTTTCCCCAAAATAGATTTAGAAACAAATTTCTATCAGTTTTATAAAGAAACCTGTTCAAACATTAAGAAAATTAAACTTGAAAAAAAAATTCATAATTTTGCAAAAAATCAACTTTTTAACATAGTCACCGAATGATTGTGGAATTTAAATATAATTAATATCACTAGCTGGTTGCCAAAGAATGACTTAATAACTTTTCAGATGATACTGTATTTGATTTTGTTAAATACTAACATTAAATATACTTTTATTTTCTTGCATAAGATATTACTGTTCATTTGATCATATTTTTAATTGTAGTTTTAAAATTTATTATGCTTAATTGTACAAAATCTGATGCCCATAAAAAAAGTTTTAATTCAATTTTTGCTATGCTGATTAATAAAATATTTAAATGTTTAATGTTTTATTAGTATAAAGAGTGAAAATAATTTTATTCCAAGGTTATCTGGTATATCAGCATAGCAAAAATTATCTGGTACCAAGATTATTATGTGGTATATCAGCTAATCGAAAATAAAATCTGCTTGAATTAATTTATAAATTAACATATATTTTAATAGAATTCAGTTATAGTCCTGTTCTATTGAAAACTGTTTCATTATAATTGAATACATATATATTTTAAAATAGTTAACATTCAAAAGTTTTAAGTGACCTAATTTATTTATAAATTATCGCATCAGTTTATCATTATCATGGTTTTTTACCATTGCAAATGGAAATGTTTTTTAACATTATTTTACTATTTAACTACTAATAATAAAACATTGCAAATAAATATGACTATCCTAGTAGAAAAATTATAATTCTACTGTCTCTCTCTCTTTCTCTCTATATATAATGCTAATGTGCTTTGTATAGAAATCATTATTACTTACTGCTGAATAATAACATTTAAATATAAACTAACTGTTATGGGGATGCTTCAGATTGCTTCTTTGAATGTTCTTAGAAATGCATTTAATTCAACATTTAATTAAGTAAGGGAGCTGAAAATTATTAGTAGAAACACTATAGAAATATTGCATGCCCTCAAAACTCCAGCCAGTCAGAAGAAACAAAATGTAAAAGAAATTAAGAAATAAATGCTAACAGGAAACTTAAGTGAATACAGTGCAATGGCTTAGTTATGGAAATTGATTACCATGTCTTCCAACCCCATTTTCTCACAAAAATGATGTTTTTATTATGTTGAAAGTCAATGATATCAATTTCAATTTGTACATTTTTTCTTTATTTTTAATAAAATTTTTTTATTTAATTTAATACAACAATCTAACAATGTTGTTAATTTCAATTGCATCCATCAAATCATTCAATCCCATACTTTTACCAGTTAATATTAAGATAGAGAATTGCTTTTTTTGGCATTTACTCCGAAATAGGATTTCCTCTTCTGCTTTTATTTCTTTATATATACATTTTTAATTTGATCCTATAATAATTTATAACATATTAATTGATTAATTTTATTCATGTTTTTCTTCCATATAAATAAAAAGGTGAATTTTTTAAAAAATGCACTCTATATTAATTATTTAACAGCATAAAAAATAAATTATCTGGGTGTGAACAAGCTTCCAAAGGCAATTTCTATAAATAGAATTGCTAACAATTTCATTAGCAATTTTATTTTAACTTATCTAAATTGATAATAAATTTTATGTTGTCATCTTTAGAATTTTTTAAAATATATTATAGCATTCTGTAATTTTCGTTAATAATTATATTAATTTAAGATGTGTATCTGATGATAAGTTTTGGTGTATTTGATGTAATTTTTCAGAATCGCGAACTTCTTAAAATAGCCCCATCAGAAGAAGAAAAATGGCGTCACAATTTTTTAATTTATGAAACAATGGATTTGACTATAATGGAAGACAAAACACAAGATAATGTTTACAAAAGATTGGAAGAATTTCTGGCAGATGCAATGACACTTGTTCACAACATCGTTATCTATTATGGAGGTAGAGAGTTTTATATTTAACTTTTTCATCTACATGAATATCGTTGCAGTATTTGTCTTGTAAGGCTCATGTATTATCTTAATAATGTTAAATTTAATTTCTTGTAATAAATTGAAATATTCTCTCTTCACACATATAGATCCAGATAACTTTTTCTTTTTTTAAATATATTTATTATAAATATTTTAATAGTTAAAAAGACTTTGATAAGCAAAAACGATCAGTACACACTCAAAAGAAATTTTTCCACAATATATTATATTAAAAAATGAGTAGTTAATGATGATTTGGAATTTAAGATTGAAGTTTGATTTAAAAAATGGATAATCAATTTGAAGAATAAAGTTAATCTTTATTAATCTTGCAATGAAATATATTTTCATGATGATAAATTATTGTGAAAAGTTGTTTATTAATTTATGTTTAAATTTAGCATAATAACCATTCCTGTCCGCCATATTTTTATTATTTTATAATATTTTTTAAATAAATATTGTTGAAGAGGGGAAAAAAAATCCATGCATCTAACTTTATTTTATTTTTTTGTTAGTTGGATTTAATTTTAAGTTTGCATATGTCCCAAACTTTAAAGGTATACATCTAATTTTTCCTTTGCGTAATTAAATTTTGATACATATTTTATTTAAATAAATACTTAAACGTTTAGAATTGTGAAAGGGAACTGTTTATTGAAGAATTCTACCCTTTTACATGTTGATTACAACTTCATTAATTTAAAATATGTTTTGTTAAGTAAAAAAATTAAAAGAAATAAGTTATTGGTAAAATTAAAAATGACTAATAGGTATTTTTTACTAACAGTAATTTGTTTGCAAATATATTTAACAATTTTTTTTTTAATTCAGAGATACAGAAATAATTTTATGTTCTGAGACTTTTGAACTATGCTTTCTTTTTACTTCATATTTCTTTGACACTGCATCATTTCATTAAATATAAAAGTTACAAATTTATTTCAGTTCATAGTTCTGCAGCTGACACAGCTCGCCAAACTCTACGAGATTGTCGCTATGATTTGAATGAAATACGACAGTGTCGTGATTGTTACAGAATGTCTAATGAAAAGCGTGATAAATTTTGGTTTTGTCAGCCGTGTGTAAGTGTAAATTTATTCATTACTTACTGTGATTTTAATTTTTTTAAATCTTGCAGCAGTTCTCTGCTTTTCTATTAATATCTAAACAATTTTCAGAAAAATACTTTTGAATTATATCTAAAGGCCAAAATTAAAATAACTGTGATGTAAAATTTCATTCCTTTTTTAAAAAAAATCAAAAAATAGTGTCATAAAAAGCATTAATAGATAAGCATTAAAAATTTTAAAATTAAGTAAAATATCAAAAAATAATGAATGCTTTTAATTTCCTTGCATTATTTCAAAAATAAATAATTAAAAACATTTGATGATCAAAATGAGGATCTTTTGACTTCAAAATTTCTTATTACTTAATTAGGAAAATAACAAACAAGCAATGGAATGTAATAATTTTTTTCTTTAAAATTGGTAACTATCTTTAAAAGACATTTACCACTTTTATTTACTTTTTTGTATTAACGAGTTAATATGAATAGTAGGTAAGGGTAATATTTTTAATTTCATTCATGCATGATTGTGTAAATAAGTATTAAGTGGAGAGTTTCTGATTTTAATCTTTTACAATTCAAAATGTTTTAAACATTTTTAATGAAATTTTGTATTTGAAAATTTATAATTTATTACTCTTAGTATCCTTTCTCACTTGCTTATATTTTTCTTGATAATAATATCTTTGTAAAATATATTCAAATAAAAATCATTTGAGAAATAATTATTCAAAATTTGAGAAATAATTATTCATAATTATTCAAAAATTTCACTTTTGAGTATACCCACAATATTATTAAAGAAAAATCAGATTTGTATTCAGCTTTGCATCATAAGAAAAATAGTCTCCTGATCATCACATTATTTCAGATATTTTCTCTGTGTTTTATTAGCAGATAAACTTTTTCATATATTCAGCTATAATTTTACTTTCTCTTATAACAAATGAAAAATAAAAGCAATATTTTTATTTTCTTTTATAACTAATGAAGTATAAAAGTGTAATTCCCCACCAATTTTTCATTTTAACTTGCATGCTTTTTCAAAGTCAAATGAAGTAAGTATCATTAAGAGGGAACTACTAGTCAGAATATAATTATGCTATTAATAATAAAGCTTATTAAATAATTTGATTAGATAAAAATTTCAATATAATTAAAATCAAGTATAGAATATAAAATATATATATTTCTTATGTATAAAAAAGAATATAAAAAATATATATTTCTTATGTATAAAAAAGAATATAAAAAATATATATTTCTTATGTATAAAAAAGCATTATTTTCTAATGATCAAGTTGGTAGAACTGGTTTAGTACATAATTTGTATGAAAAACTGAAATTTTTCTGTAACATGCTTTATTGAAATTTGAAGGAATATGTGTATCCCTGCTATTGAAATCATAAAACATGAAAGTTAAGACATATCACCATAAAATACATATAAAACTGTCTGTGTTGTTATTTGTTAAAATCTTAATAATCCTTTTTTTTTCCCCTCAGAAAATGTATTCCATGTAAATTTTGCTTGAGATATCCTTTGTAATTTAACTGAAATCTTATTTGATTAGAAATATAAGCTGTATTTGTGTTGATGTGCTTCATTTATGTTGATTTATCAGTTCATGTTTTGAGCTAAAATGTTAAAGACCCCTCCCCCCTTTTATTCGTTATTTAAAATTGAACCATAGTGTATAATTTTCTTTTAATGTTGAATTTCTTGAAAAATTTGATTTATATTTAATTATATTATTGCCATTATATTTTTATATAGCTGTTCTATTAAAATACTATTTTAATTCACTAAAGTAATTTTTTCTGTGCTAAATCAGGACCCACCTCATGAATTAGTCTATGCAAAGCAAAAAGGTTATCCTTTCTGGCCTGCTAAAGTAATTAGTGTGAACAATACTGTATATGATGTCCGGTTTTTTGGAGGACTGCATCAAAGGTAAAAAGGCAAACAAATTTCATTTGAAATATACTTCTTTTACAACATTAGTGTTTCATCATTTGTTACAAGTATTTATTTACATAGTACATGCATTAAATGTTTGGTAAAAATAATTCTAAATTATATGATAAAATGACAGAATACAACACATTTTATTTTCATTAATACTATAAATGTTTTTAAGCTTTACAAATATATCATAGATAGCAAATCATTTTAAAATCTTTGTTATAAAGTGGATAAAATTATTGCCATAAAAATCGTAAAAGATGATTTTTTTTCTAGTAAAATCTGCAAAATAAATAAAATAAAACAAAAGCTCTTAAAACTTATTTATTTTATGGATTTTTTTTTCATTAGAAAATTAGAGCTTTTTTTCTTCCCTACAAAGCTACCCCCCAAGAAATCTTTAAGAACAACTGCAAATTTTCTAATTATAAGAAAAAAATGAATATTTGCTATTAACTATTATTTATAAAATTTGCTATTAAATTTTTGGGTTATCAAGAAAAACTATTGTTTATCAAATTACATACTTCAAAAACATTTTATTTTCTGTAGCCTTTGGTGCTTATTTTATCTTTAATTAAGTTATCACCTTTTAAGTCAAGTATCCCTTTTTTTTTCTCCTAGTTCTTATCAAGAAGAAATGAAAATATGATTTCTTCTTTTAATCTACTATGGGAAAATCATTTGATTGTTATAAAAAATTGTCTGCACCTAGGTTGTGATATGATTTTAAAGTAAGATTTAAAATAACAATTTAGATGAAGAATATTTCTTAGAAATTTCATTTAGTACTTACATAAGCAAAAAAAGAAAAACTTATGGTTACAGTAAAAACAAATGAAATTCATTAATATGCATGGCAAAAAATGTGATCAATAATACTGATATTTTCTAATAAGATGTATACGCAGTTTTGAGAAACAGTTATGCAATTTAAATTATTATTATTATTATTATTATTTGCTTTCATATTAAATTTAAATAAATTTTGATGAATGCATCTTTCTAATTAGAAATTTAAAAAAATGGAATCAAAATTGTTATTGGATTAAATTTTCTTATTTAAAATTTCTATTTCAACAAATTTATCCTCAAAAATGTTTATCAGTGATAAATTTGACTTTAAATCTTTGTTTGTCAAGTCTGACAAGTGTTTTCAACACCTCTTAAAATTTAAAAATTGACACATCAGTTTAGAGAAAGTTAATTAAAAATTATAGTAGAATTTCAGCTTTTTACATCCTATAATTTTTTTCCCATATGCTATATGTTTCTAATTTTGATACTAAATTTTTTTATATGATTGTTTATTTTATGCTTAAAATTTTTATCTATGTGATGAATATTATTTATCAATCTATTCCTTGATTACCTTTTTTAGAATTATTAAAATCTGTTTCTCACATACTACCAATAAGACAATACTTTACTGACATACTTACTGAAGTAAAGTAGTATATTTTGTTTCACATTTTGCTGTTAAAATTAACTTTAGGGCTGTATAAGGGATATATAGTGTGTAATTTCATGATTAAGTAACATTTAATATCAGAAATATATTTTAAAAAATCATTCCTTTAACTAGAAAAAGATACATCTATAATTATTACAGAATGGAATTAATTGATTAATAATTAAATAAAAAACAAGCCAATTTGTCCCTAAAACTTTAAACTAAAAACAGCAAATTAAATGTTAGGCTTCTTTGCTTTTACTTGATTCCTATTTTTTTAAGGGCATTCATAATTTAGAATTGTTTAATATTTTTCATGCATCTTAGAAGTTTTATTTTGATAATTATTTTCATAACAGGTTTTCATAAAGTTCTAATAATGTAAGATTTTAAATAAGAAGTTTTTGAGTTCTCTAAATTAATTATATTTATTTATCAGCATAAAGTAAATTCATTTTCTTTTAATGGTTTAAAAATTTCTCACTATATAGTTGTGGAATCCTTAAATGACTATTACTTAAATTTGGAGACAGTGATGTTAAATATATTTACTGATAATAAAAGCACTGACTCTTCTTAATTTTGAATGATGAAGAATCTAGATAGTCTTTTAAGATTTTTGTTTACCAAGACTTTACTCTTTTTTGTATGAATATTAATACAAAGAAAACAATTATAAAGAAGGATTTGATATCTGTGCATTATTCTTTTTGTTTTATTTACTTAAATATATCCTTTGAAATTTATCTTTGTTCTTTTAAATGCAGAAAAATAATTTTTTGCATGATTTCTTATATTCTCACAAATTTGCTTTGATTAAATTTTATTTAAAAAAAAACTATTAAATCAGTTCTGGTTTGGTAGAATTGAATGCATACTGTATGTTTTATGTAATATTTTGAAAAAAGAGGGAAAAATATCTTATTAATAATTGCTATGAAAGTACAGTTGTAAAGTATATGA
>JAPMOR010045663.1:48461-74196 GCA_026543865.1 Argiope aurantia | reverse complement strand
TTAGAGACATATCGAATTCTAATGAACATTTAATTGATCCCTGCTAATTTTTAATTTATTAAGATGTTTTTATGTTTTATTTTAATACATTATTTCCATTTCTAGTTAAAAAAATTGTTTACCTATACAGAATTAATTTTTGATTAAAAAATTATTATGAAATAAACATGACTCGGTGTTTTCATGTCAGTTGCAATTCTTGACAAATCCCTTTTAAGATGATCAGTTTGTAATTAATAAATTGGTTTAGAAGAAACTGATAAAAGTAAACAACAACAACAAAAAAAAACAGTCTTAAATGATTAAGACAAAAGTTGTTTTTTCTGTAAGTATCTTTTAATTATCCTACCATAAAATCTAAGGTAAAGAAGAGAGACAGAAAAAATGAATGCTTAAGTTTTGGTTTAAGATGAAAGTGAATTTTGTCTTAAAGGTATTTTTCCATTCTTGAGTAAATAAAGAACTATTATATTCATTTTCTTTATAAAATTGTATGGAAATAAAGGAAAGTGAAAATATTTTAAAATCATTTATATACTACACTTTGAATGGATTATAGTGTTGAGGCAATTTTTTTTGGAATAAAATTTCATAAAAACTTTTATGCATGATAAAATTTTTGAAACATTTTTTTTTTTTTTTTTACTGTTATGTACATGTATGTGTATGTTCCATTTTTGGAGCATTGACCTTTGTAATTATTTATTTTCTTTTTTAGCAAAAAGTTATTTTGGAAACTACATAATTTTTTAATATAAATTTTTCTTTGATTTCATAATTTACAAAAATCATTCTTTCTTATAGACTACTGTAGTTGAGAGATCTTAAAGTCTGAAGCATAGTACTTTTCCTATATTTTCTCATTTGTCTGAATGTAACATTACATTTTAAATACTGGAACAAGTGGTACACATTTCTGATTGTTTGTTATCCCACCTCTTCCCAACTTACCATCTTTTCTATTTATATCAAAATATAAATTTACTTGGTTTTGAAAACACCTATGTGATTGAAATAGAAATATAAAAATACAAGGATTTGAAAAAATTTTCCGGCAATTTATTTTCTCAAAATTTGACTCTCTAAAGTGTTATTATTTCTAAATTTTGAAGTTCTGAAATACATTAAATATTTTTGTGTATATATTTAATAAGTAATGTCATATTTTCTGTAAAAAGTAATCTTGGGTAAATTTTAGAAATCATCAAAATAACTTTTGAAAAGAAAAAAAAAAACTCCTTGTAAATTTTAAATAATTAAAAAATTTATATAAATATAAAAATGTAATTAAAAAAATAAAAGATGCTTCAAATTATCATTAATGTGCATTGATAAAAATTTAATATTTGATTTAAATATTTGTTGCAGATATCTTTAATGAAATGTTCTATTCTGATTTTGGAACATTCTTTGGAATACAATTTATATATTATTAGCTTATATAAAGCAAAAAAAAAAAAAAAAAAATGTTTATAATTGTTTTATAATCTGATTTCCAATTTGTTTCAACTTTGTCTTTAAATTCTTTGATTAAAAATTACAATTTGTTCAATATTGATTCTCAAAAATTTCATTTTAGTAATGTTTTGTTAATCTATATAATTTTGAGACAATTTTGTTTATAATAGAATTTCATGTTTATGTATGTGGGAGGAGTGGATGAACAGTTAGCTTTCTCATATAAAGTAGAAAATATCTCTATTCATTTATTGATTAGAAAACTTTCTAATCACTTTCTTTTTGTTGTTGTTAAACCTTTTTACATTATTAAAAAAAAATTCTTCTGTTAAAATATCAATCTTTTTCAATCGGTTTTTTACAGTTTGTTGAGGCTAAATGTGTTGTCATATCTATTTGCTTATTTGACAAAAGTTATTTTCATGAAAGTTGATTTTTATCCCAAAATCCTTTTAACGTAGTGAAAAAGAAAAAGAAAACTTTTTTTAGTAATCATTGCAGAATGCTAAATTTTTTGTATTATGACAATTTAGTGAAATAAGATGATAAAAAAATAAATCTAGTTTTTAATTTAGTTTAGAAATTTAGTTTTCTTGTAATTAAAAATATTGATAGTATTAAACATCAATAATAAACTGTATACATAGTTTATTTACAAAAGATTTTAGGTACTAATTTACATTTTTTTACATTTAAATTACATTAATTTTTTTTACCATATAACATAATCAGTTTCTGTTCTGCATATTAATACTTAATTTAGATTAAGTAATAGTAGTTGATTTATAACATTCTTTAAAAATAATTGAATCGCATGTCAAATAATTGCAGGTTAAAAACAAAATATAATATTTCTGATTGTGAGAAAGATAAAATTTGAACTTTAAGAAATTAATTGCTGTCAATAAAATACTAAAAGTAAGATAATTAATATTATTTTGTAATCGTATCTTTTCTAGACTTCCATTAATCATTATGTATTTTTATTTTTTATTGCTTTGTTTATGTGCTCTAAATGTTTAATAAAGTATTTTTTTATTTATTTAAAATATTAATTTATGTATTTTTTTTCATTTTAGAGCAAATGTAGAAAAAGAAAACATTAAACCCATCTCTACACCAATACAACAACTGCAGTTGAAAAGAAGTGCCACTTTAAATAAAGCCCTTGAGGAGTTGAAACGTCATCAACAGTTACTAGGACAAATTCCCAAAGAGAAGAAAACGAAGAAACGTCCGCCTTCAGCCAATTCTTCCCGTTCCAACTCGGCTTCCAGATCCAGATCACGAAAAGGATCAGTTTCCAGTGATGAGGATAGGTCTGAAAATGAAGCTGAAGAAGAAAATTCTTCACAAGATGAATGTCCAACTTCTTCCTCACCTAAAGTACCTCGTTTTAAAGTTAGTCTATTAATTTATTACTTTCAACAGTATTTTAAAAACATTTTGTGTGTGATGTATGTGTGATCATACAAAGCTTTATATTAAGGTTCCTTTTGTAATTGAAATATATTTATAATTTAAGATTTTTATCAGTCACTTTTTGCTAAATATATATTTATTATTTTCTCATTTCTTTTACCTTTTTTATTTTAGGATGCTCCAACTCCAGAAGACCATAATGTTGTTTCATCGTCTTGTCAAGAATCGTCTCCCAGTGCAAAAGTTACGGTTTCTACTCAAACACACAAAAAGGTACATCAGCGTATTTTGTAATAATTTAGCATCAGAAGTTATTTAAGATATGCATATTAAATATCAGTTCAAGAGATTATTTTGTTTTAAATTAAAGTATGCTGATTTTTTTTATTTTAATGTTGTAATTTTTAAAATTTAAATGTTTTAATTAAAATACTTTTGACATCAAAATAATTAAATACTGTTTTGCTTATTTTATTTTGAATGAATTATTCCAAACTATCTGCCTTTGGTAACCAGTTGATTCATCGGTTTTAATGGTTGCTAAAAATTAAATAATTCATGAAACCATGTCTTAATGATTTTATCAACAAAATACTTTTATATTACTAAACATTTGTGGTATGAAATTTGCACATGTTATTTTGGGGTCCATTTCTGGGTAAATGTCATATTTCTGAAATTTATTATTTTTAATTAATTGCTTCTTAAAACTATTATTTAAATAATCTGAATATGTATCAAACTTGAACACTTTTGCTTAACTTTTAACTTTACTTCATCTTGCAACTTTTGAAATAATTATTGTAAAAAAGTACTTTATATGCCAGCTTAAAGTGTAAATACTTACCTTTTCAAAAACTTAGGTTTAAATGTTACAGAATGCATTGTTGATTTTTAAATATTTCCTTGTTAGTGCAAAATCTTATAATATTATCGAGTCCTTCCCTTGCTGATGAGCAAGATCTTGTGGGCTATGGTGATCAGATGGTTCACCAGTGATATTTATTATATTTAATTCCAGTTAAATCACATTGGAAAATTGGATATACTTAATTTTATTTAAATTGTATAACTTCATATTTATGATTCTGGCGAATTATCAGACATTCCAGCCATGTTATTTTAATTGTCTGATATATGCTCCGCTGAATGTATACATGAATTTTTTTTAATAGAAGTCAATCCCATAACATCGTAGTATTATTAAAAACGTAAATGTCCAGTCATCTATCTTCGAAATTTTATGAAACTTAACCTTCAAAATTTTTAAATCTGTATTGTGAAGTATATAGATATTAAACAAAAGCTTTCTTCTTTAGCTTTCCGTAATAGAAAAACATCATGTGATAAGATAGTTGATGAAATATTGAACTTAGTCCTACAGTATAATCTATTATTAGAAATTAGGCAAAAAAAAAAAATTCAAAATTCAGGTAAAGTTTGCATGATTCTTAAATTGGTATTATTAAAAAAAAACTTTTTTTTCATTTTAAAATAGAATAAATTTTTTTTTGCAATAATATTTTTGGTAGTTATTACAGAAAAACTCCAACATTAATTTTAATTTTAATTAATTCAAATTCTAATTAAAAATTTAAAAAAATCTCCAATGTACACATTCTTATCCTGTGTCAAATTTGACAATTGTAAGTGAAACATTAAGAGTGCCAATACACTCATTCATCTCTATTATTAGCATATATGTTTAAATTTTTGCTTTTTAATATTCTTATAGTGGTTAGTTTTTATAGCTAAGAGTGATTGTAACATTTAATAATTGCTTTTTTTTTCAGTTAAAATAATAAGTTTTATTAGAAAGCAAAAATTGTTTGTAAATTTTTGTTTATTATTTCTAATTTGCACAAATATGAGAATAAACTTGGTCTCATTTTTGAAAAATATTTTTTTAAAATTAATTTTCTAAATTTTAATATTCATACACTTGTAGAAATTATCTTCATTATTGCAATTATTTTATGCACCATTTATTTAGTATTTTAAAACACTGATTTCACATTGAATTTAATTTTGATAATGATTTGTTTGAAATTGCAGTATAGTAATATTTCGACCTCTACAAACTCAAAGTACTAAACTGTGCAATACCTTATTTTGATCTACAACTTCAAAATTTTTCCATTTTTACTGTCTACTATAAATGCAGTTTTAAGAAATAAAGAAAAAATGTATCCATTCTATTTTTAAAATATGCTTGAAACAGGTGAAATTGCTTATATAATAAGAAGAATTCACTCTTGCCAGTTAATCTCATTTAGAAATTGGCAATAATGATGTTCATTAACAGTTAAATTGAACAGTTAACAGCTACAATAAGCCTAATAGAAGGGAATAAGCAAAATGTTATTACAAAAAGCCAAAGCTTCAAAGGCAAATCTGCCAGAAAAGACAAATAATAATTATCATGCTTGAAAGGAGATTCTAATGAGAAACAATATTTAATCATAGTGTAAGAAATAGGGAAATATTAGTTTGCAATTAAGAAATTTTATGTGAGTGGTAAAAAATGTTACTGAGTGAGTTTATGAATTTATTTGTCTTTATGGAGTCAGTGAAATAACTCTAATTTGTTTAATATTTTTATTATAAAATGTTTTATTTTCTATTGATTAGAAAATATAATAACATTATTTATAATATGTGTGAAAATTATATTTTAAAGCACATACATTTCTTTCAATATCTGTTTTTGTACCCTTTGTCTCAAACTAAAATTTGGTAAAATTTGACTCCAACTTATGTGAATTCTTCTTGCATATTTTTTGTTGAGACTCCCTGTAATATTATACCTGCATATTGATATTGTTGAAGCAAGTATAAAATTGCTAAATATCTATATTTCCTTTCATGAAACAGCTTCTGGCTTCTCTCATTCCACCTAAACCAAAACCTGAGGAAAAAGAAATTCCGCCCTGTAACTGTGAGGAAAAATATAGTAAAATGTTCAAAGAATTTAAAGAGCGCCTGGAAACAGAACAGAAAGAAGAAAAAGAGAGATCTTTGAGAGAATTAGCTGAACGAGTGAGTTTTGCTTTACATTTAAGCAAGTGTTGTATTAGGTACTTGTCAATATTAAATATTGAAATATTTTTTGTTAATGAAATGATATCTATCTGTTTATCTACATATATAAAAATAATGCTAATTTACATGACACAAGAATTATATTTATTACTTATTGGTGAACGGCAACAGTTAAATGTTAATAAATTGCTATATGAACATTTCAGATTGCTTCACTGAAGTTTTTAAAGCTGCACTTAACTTGACTCTTCGATAATTAATGATGCTTGCAAATATATTAAAAATATTCTAGATAGGCTATACTGAATGATCTGCTATATTAACAAAATCTATTCAATTAGAGGAAAGAAAATATTAAAAAAATCAAGAAGTTGTCATTAAATAGTTTAATAGAATGCAAAAATAGGCTTAACCATCACCAGATGAATAATCGCTATGATTTATCTATGGAAATTAATAACCATATCTTTCAAAACTATAATCGCACAAAAGTGGCTTTTGCATTATCTTAAAATTTCAAAAATTACTTTACAATAAAAATATAATTTCTGCATCTTTTATTCTTTATTTAACATTTATTTTGATACACAATTTAACAATTCTTTTTATGTTATGAAAAATTTGAAATCTGTCCATCAAAATGTTTAATTGTGTGTTTTTGTTAATGTTAAAATTGATTTAAAAAAATTGTTAGCTTAATATCTGGTTGTCAAAGATGAATGATTTCATGATCATTTCTTGCTAAATGTAATAGTGATAATTTTTATTGCAACCCTAAAAGTCATTCATTGCCATTTTTGGTAGCTATCTTTTTCAGTCATATGAAATAACAAGGTGAATTAAAAAAAAAAAACTTCATATTATTCTATTAATTGTAGTTAAAGAAATGAAGAATGCTTTTAATTTAATAAGAAAATATCACCATCATTCAAGGAAAAAGAATGTCTATAAACAATTTAAATCTGTAATGTTTTTAAATATTAATTAAAAAAATTTTGTATCCAATTCCTTCCTTTAACTTATTCATATTTTTGTAAGTCATTATTTAATTCATTTTTTAAGATTTTTCTTATATATATGAACATTATTAATTTTATATAAATGAACATTATTAATCTTAATGTTTTTATATAAATGCAATAAATTTTATCAATTTTTTTCAAATTTAATAAAATTTATAGTTTGAAATTTGTTTGTTATTTTTATTGTATTTTAATTGGATTTCAGAACAGTGGAACCTCATTTTATGAACATAATTTGTTCCTGAATTTTACTTGTTAGGCAAAACTTTTTTTTCTTCCTCCATAGAATTCCATGTTAAGTTGAACAATGAGAGGGAGAAAAAATACTCAAATAAATTAATAATAACGTAAGTTATTATTAAAATGCATACTTTTTTTTCTCTCCTAAAAGTTGTCTATATTTCAAAATTCAATTAAAATGAGATTATTGTTAAATACCTTTGTAGCCTGTATAGTTACAGACTTGTCAGGATAATGCTTCTCAATATAAGATGCAATAATTTTGCATCTTTTCAGCATTTCCCTTTCCAAGCTGAGGTTATTTCCAAGCAGAATTGCTGTGCCTTAGTAATTTGCTCAAATGGATCGTAAACCACTGTACTCTGTCATCCAGGTTCCTTATTTGTATTGATTCTCTTTCATCCTTATTTTTGCTTAGTAATATTTCTTCCTGAAACAAAATTGTAGTGATTTTTCAAATCACTCTTTACGAGCTTAAAGCAAGAGGAATTAGTATCTGTTTTTCACATGCCAGAGGTCATTCTGACATTTTAGGGAATGAAAGAGCCAATTGGCTTGAAAAGCAAGCTACAAAGCTAAGCATCATTGATCCTGTGAGCATTCCCAAATCTCACATTCGTAATGAGAATCACAAAAAGACCATTCTCTTATGGAACGAGCTGTACCAAAATTCGTCAACTGCCTTTTTAACCAAATTATTTTTCCCCACAATTTCTCAAAGGTTGAATAACAAGCATTTTTACAGTGATTTTCACTTAACAAAATTTCTTACTGGACACGATAATTTCAATTATTATCTCAAGAAATCTGATCTGTAAAGAATCTGATGTGTGATCTGAGAAGAAAGCACAGAACACTGATCTGTGCTCTTGCAGTGTGGGTGCTCTTGCTTTTTGATTGCTCCAAACTTACTGAAGGGAGAAGAGATTTTATTGTGGATCTCGATGCCAGTAATATTAAGTTCCCACCTCCGCTTCATGTTTTGGTCGACCACAAAATGGCTTTCTTCTCATTCTGTAAATTTATTGCCTTTACTGCTTCAATTTTTAATTAGCTTTGTTGTTTATTTTGTCCTGTTGTTTTTCTCCTTATTTTTATAAGTACATATTTTTATCTATGTATGTAGTTGTTTCTACTTACTTCTGTAAGCCTTGTGCTGTACTTTGTGGTGCACAAGGATTGACTTATTATTAATAAAAAAAAAAAGCTGAGGTTATTTCATTCTCTCTTGCTCAAAGCTCCTTGCAGTTTTCTGATGTGTCACAAAAATGCAGCTCCATAAGTATCTTTGGTAGTTCTGGCTATATTTTTTCATCAGCCCATCAATATTTCCATTTTCAGCTCTGACCCTTTAATGTTGTCCTGAGAACACAATCTTGTGGGTTAAGATTCCTTAAGTACTTACTCAAACTTCTTGGAATTGTGCTTGACAACACTATATGGCTAAAGCTTCTATGTAAAATGCACTTTTCAAACAAATGCTCAACCCAGACGTAATACCCGAGATACAGGTCAACCCATCATGTGACTTCAGGATATCTCCTTGCTATTTGTTCAGTGATATATTTTGTTAAGAGATAAATAATTCTTTTATTTTGTTTTCACATTATTTGAGTTGCATTTTATGAGAGGTGTTTGCTAAGTGAGTGTTGGCTGTATTTATCAAATTTCCCCTTTTATTTACTGTTTTTTTTTTCACTCTTTGATCTTTACATAATTTAAAATTAGATTGGATTTCACCAAACTTTTTATAAATAATTATACTTGAAACCTTTTTGAAATATTTATGATGAATAAATTTTTTTTTCTTAGAGCTGCAATTGATGTATAATGAATGTGATTGCAGGTGTACAGATAAAAATATACAGTTGTATGACATTGCTGAAAATTAGTCATTTAACCGTTAGATGAAGATATTTTCAACTATATGGAAAAATGGAAGAACTCTTTTTTTTTTTTTTAATTCAAACATTCTTATACAGTTATAATCATTTTACTTTGTTCAAATAACTCAAGATTAAAATTCTATCCCATGCTCAATATTAGGCCCGCACTAAGAAAAAGGAAAGTAAAAACCAGTTGATGAGAGAATAACCCGTAATTCTACTTATGATAAACATTATTGCAGAAAATAGACTCCAGATTCTAAACATGAGTTAGGAAAGAGAGAAAAAAAAAAAATCTTCTTTTAAGATTTTTTTTTTTGAAGAAAAATTATAAAACATTTTATATTGAATAACTTAGAATTAAAACTTAAGTCTATTTTATCTATTTTAAGTTAAATAAATAACTGTATATTTTGCAGACATACATAACTTGATAAATGTGTTGCTATTTTTTAAAGACAATTATATATTACAAAATTACGATTTTGCATGAAAATTGTTTGTTTCTTTAGTTATCATTTATAATAAAGCATGTTGAAAAAAATTTCAATAATTTGTTTTTTTATAGCTCCACTTAGATTTTGAAGAAGAAAAGAAAAGAGTTATAGCTGCAGCTATTGAAAAAGTTCAGTTTGAAATGAATGAAGCAAGAAGAATCTCTGAAGAACAACTCAAGAATGCTCATCTCATGGAAATGGCTACTGCAGTTGAACGTCACAAAAATGAAATTTCTGAAGTTAAAAAGAAACAATGGGTATGTTATCCTTCTGTATTTAATTCTATTCACCATATGTGTTGACAATTTTTTAAAAATTGTAACAGTGTATTTAGTTAATGAGTTTGGATTTTATAAATTTGCTGTATAACATGACATATATAAACTTGTATAACAAAAACTTTAATCATAAAATAATGACTTATATACCAACTCATATAACAAAAATTTCTTGTCATAAAACATATCTGAGCACATATTTTACTATGAATTATTTAAAGTAATCTTCTGTAATTAAATAATTATTTTTTATTACATTTTAATATTGGTTTAGGTCATAATTGTTTATATGTAGTAATATATTATATATATATATATCTCCCTTAAATTTTTAAATCCCATGCAGGTGTTATTTTTGTCTGTAAATTATGATTATCTTTAGATTGTTTTCAATTTTAATAATATCTTCTATTGAAGATTATTTATTATGCTTATATTAATAAAGATTCAAAGGACAAATAAAGCAATATATATAACTTAGAAAAATGAATATATTAATTGAAATAACAACTGCATTAATAAATTTTATTAAACTTATTAGATAAATGCTAATTTTGTTTATATATAAATTGAGCAATAAAATAGATTAGGTAACAATAAGCAAAAAAAAAAAAAAAAAAAAAAAAAAGAGAGAGAGAGAGAAAGAGAGAGTATTAATTTTAAGATGATACAGTTTGTATTGAATTTTGATAAAATTAATAATAAACCATGCATATAAAATGTTATAGTTTCATTCTTCACTATTATCTTCATAAATAAATTAGTAGAATTTAAATTTTTACTTCATATTTGAAACTTTAAATATCTGGGTATTCTATACATTAAGTAATTTATAGCTTAGATACTCTCTTGCTGATTTAGAGCTAAACTCATATTCTTAAAATTTTATATATATATATATTTCTTAAAACTATCTGGAACAATACATAAGCAATTCATGTGTTTTTAAAATTTCTGATTAAATCAAAAATGCTCCAAAACAGAAGATATAGCTTAAATACATAATAAGAAAATAAAACATTTAATTATCTAAAATTTGCATATGTAATTTAATAATAAAATGGATTAAATAGATTCTTTCTTGTGGAATTGTTTAATATTTTAAAGGCCCAGTCAGAATTATATATTTCTTTTGAATGTTAGGAACTAATAATCAAAAATGCATTCCATATGAGTAGGATTCTTTTTCTTCATTGCATTCCTGCTTGATTTTTTTTTTCATGTTTCCTCTGACATCAATCAATGGATCATCTTTAAAATAACAGAAACTAGGTATTAACAAGTGAGGATTTTGTACAGATACTAGACATTATGTAATATAAGAAATTCCTGACTAAAGGCAAATTATAAAATGAAAATTCACCAAATACGGTAATTCAGACTATACCAATTGCAATCCTAAATGAAAACTGAATGTTTCTCTTGCTACTTTAATTAAATTAATAAATAATTTATATAATTTTAATTAATACAAATTCATTCGACTAAGAATTCAGTAATCATCAAATATTTGTTTAATTGCCTTTAAACAAAGATTTAAAAAGTTACTGATGCTGTGAATTTTATTGAATTAGTTTGAATCTAACCTGAAAGAAGATATAAAAATGATTGCTTAATTTGGACAAAACTATTCTAAAGCTGTTTTACTGTCTTTCATGGACACATTTTTGAAATTTTTGCATGCATTACATTAACATATTGAAAACTCAGAATTATGTAATTCAATTATTTGGCTAATATTATAAGTTGTAAACATTTTTGAGGATGAATAATCTGTATGCTATGTAGGCTATAAAATATTATTTTATTTAAACAAAAAAGGCTTGTAAATGTTTGGGGGGTCAGAAATTTCTCTCTTTCTGGTTTCAGTTCCTCTCCAATGCCTGTTAATATAGAAACTTTAGCAAGTATTTTAGATTTATTGGAATGCTATAAAAGCATTAAGTGAAATTCATTGTCTAGATCAAATTGAACTTTCATTTATTAATTAAGAATTTTTCCTGCTTCCTTCGCCAAAAGTAATCATAAATTAGTAATTTTTGGAAAAAATGTGGTGAAAGTAGAAGGCTGAATAATATTTTGAAATGATGTAGTGGATGATTATTTTTAAAATTGTACTTTCACTCTGCTGAGCAAAATTATTTGGAAGTACGAAGATCACGAAATCATTAAAAATTAAGTTGTTAATTTGTGGGATATTTGTTAATTTTTCATAATAAAATTTTTTTTTCTTTGCCTTGCTAATAAAATTGTTTAAAAAATATGCATGTGCATGCATTACATTAACATATTGAAAACTCAGAATTATGTAAGATTTTTATTTCAATCAAATATTCAGGATTTTTGATACAGAATTGGGGGGTGGAGGGGAACAACATGTTCCCCTCCACCCTGTTTTTGTTTTTTTAAAATACTGCTTTTCTTTATTATTAGTTTAGTTTTAAATTAAAATACTATAATTTCTTTTATTCTGCATTTTAGTGTTACAATTGTGAAGCTGAAGCTATATACCATTGCTGTTGGAATACCTCATATTGCAGTGTTGATTGTCAGCAAGTCCACTGGCATAAGGAACATAAGCGTACTTGCAGACGAAAGCGGTAATACCTTCATCATCTGTTATTCTTTTGTAGTGTGGTTCAAGGGGAACAAATTATGGCCCACAACTTGTACTGTCATGACATAGTTATTAATTCACTTCTTTTTCATTTGGGGATCTTGTGTCTGCAACCATGCAATTAAACTTTTTCAAGCATTTGGAACTTGTGGATTTAGCTATTTTTTTGAAGCAGTGACTGTGGTACTGGTACTCATAGTACGGTCTAAAAAAATTATTTATCTAAAATTATTTTGAATCATCACCATTTTAACAATAAGGGTGGGAAGTCTATATGTATATGTAGCTTATCATTGACCGTACTTTTCATGTTTTATACTTTTTATATAGATAATCACCATTTGGATGTGTACAAGAAGTATTTCAGCCATTCGCTTGGCATTTGTTTGACAAAGCCAATGGCAAGGTAGTATTCTGATGCAATTTTAAGTAATATATATGCGCCCAATGCATTTATAATTAGATGAGAAGTCTAATATATAGATTGTTGAATTGATATGAAATGTATATACTTTTTTTTAGACAATTCTTTTCTTAGTTTTTATATTGTTTTTTTTATTTCTTTAAATATATAAAACTAAATGGTTAAAATTATTTGTATTTTTTAAACCAGTTATTGCAGAATAAGTTATTTTGTCATCGTTTTTGTATTTTTTTTAAATTGGGAATGTGCATAATTGTTATAAATATAGTCATAAATATTGCCTATTGAAAACTAATTTTTTGATGAATATATTGCATTAAAGTTATTTTATATTTTGAGTTTTTGCATGTGCAAGCAATGCAGTTATGAAGCTGTTACAAATTATTGAGTAAAAATTGTAGGATTTTTTTTTTAATTCTAATCTTTGTTAAGTAAGAAATTATTTGCCAGATAGCATTTCACCTTACGTATATATATATATATATATCCTAAATTTAAAGAGGGGGGAGAGTGAAAAATTTGTTATTTTTGCTTAAAAATTAAGTACAGACTATAAAACACTGAAAAAAGATGACGTGATATTCACTATAAAAAAACATTTTAAAAACATACTTCTATTCTTTTTTTTAAGTCTTAAAATGATATAAAAATGTTGATAAACTTAATCCAAACCCAAATAAATAACTAAGACATTTTTGATTATTCTGATTTTATTATCAATGTACAAACCAAATATTTGAGTATATAAAACTATGAGAAAAAAATATACAAACTGGGTAAATATTAACCATCCTCTGTATGGCGATGTATAACATGCTGACATATGCAAGGTTTACTTTTAAGAAAACAAGTATGATCTCTTTATTGTATAATCCATAAATGTGTTATTCAATATCTAGTCTAGTTTTTGAAGTAAGTTCCTTCATATTACTAATAAATATAATAATAAAAGCTTTGCATTTGTCATGTTACATTATATTGCAATAAAGAGTAATGCACAACTTTGAAGGCTAATTTGTATTTAATAATTTTATACATATTTTAAAAATAAAAAACTAACATCTTTGTGTTTTGTTTAGTTTCAAATATAATATGTTCATTTTCCCATAAAAAAATGGACACAATAAGAATTCATTTGTGAAGAAACAAATTAATGATCATTTTATGAAAGAAATTTGTTGTTCTTCCATAAAAAAAGAATTAAGAAGAAAGATTTTATTTACATATTTAAAAAAAGAAAATCTATCTTCCCTTTAGTAAAATAACTTTTCATTTTAAAATATAACTTTGTGATAGGTTATAATGAAAAATATGAGATCTTTATTAGTTTATCTTTTTTTTAAAATTTTATATTAAATGGAATTCTCAATAAATGTTTCACATAATACATACTTTTTTTTTTTTTTGCCCCAAATTCATTGTATTTTTTCTTGAATTTTGAAGCACAAAATGCACATTTTCATAAGAAACAGTTGTCTGGAGAGTAATATTCAAGTATAATTTCTTAATGCTTTAAATTTTAATTACAATTTTACTATTTTAGCCTTTTTCTTTTCATTGTTCTTAAATTCTTAAATGATAAAAGTATTTATTTGCTTTTTAATTAAAATATGTGGCATTTTCAAAGTGATGAGTTGAAGGAACATGGTTTTGTTGAAGATTGGAATGCAGATATGTCTATATCATATTCAATATATTTCTTTGTATTGTATTGTAATGAGTAGTATTTAGTAGTAGCTTTGAAAATGAGTGACGTCAAATTATATCATTAATATAGGATGTTGTGAATTGTTATCTATATATAGACATATTTTTAATCAAAATTAATTAGCCTAATTTCATTTAGATATGGTAAAATTCTATATTCCAGACTGTATAATAAACTGAAATTTGTGTAATTTATTAACTATTAATAAAATTACTTGTCTTTCATTTCTTCAAATGATTCAAGCCAATTCTGATTTCATAGCTAAGTTTATGTTACTGTTATAAAAACTTATTTGACAACTTTTTTTGATTAATCATTCATTATAATTTTCTAAGATTAAATAACTAAATAGGCTCACTGCTTTTAATTAAAGCAGCAACCTTTTTGGTAGAAATTTCCATTTTGCAGTAATTACAAATCTTACAATTTCTACTCGAAATAGAGTATTTTGTTCTGTTTCTTTGAACAATAGAACTATAATCAAAGAAATTCATTTTATATTATAACATTTATGATAAATATTATAAGTTGAGAAGATTCAATTCCAACAGTATTGTAGAATGTACTATGAATTATTCAAAATAATTTTCAATGCAAAATGAATTTAGTTCCATTAATTCAACTTTCTTTTTATTTATCATGTGTTATTAATGTTTATTATTATGTAGCTAAGGCATTACATGCTCATTGCATCATTATATTCATTCATCATTACCATTATATGGAAAGCTTTTGTGACAAGAGCAAAACCATTCTCATGCATTCATATAAAGGGAAGAAGTTTCCTTTCATTGGTAAAATTATTACCTCATAAGCTGCCTACAGTATTGCATCATATGGTTTAAAACTTTTGCTGTAGATAAGTTCCTTATCCCTCCACTTTTTACTGAACTTCATTATTTAAATGGATGCCAACAGGTACATTTCTCAAATAATGGTTCATTAAATATTTTATAATATAGAAAAATGAATCCTTAGAACAAAGACTTTTGGAATGCTGTTTTTGAACATGTGTCTACAGTTAGGAAAAAATTTTTTTATATGAAAACAAAACAAAAACTATTTGTATTCGAAATTAAATATTTCAAAAAACCAAAACCACTTTTTAATTCATAATTTAATATTAAATAACTTTGCATTTTATATTTATGAAAACAATATCATTTCAACTTTTTTTTTTACTACAATTTGAAATGATTTCTTACTATTGCTTTTGTTGGTTAAAAAAGGTTAATTAGATGAAGCATTTCATATCATAAGAATTAAAAACTTGGTAATATTTTAAGTTATAGGGGAAAAAAACAAACAAACCCCGAATCCATATGGATAGAAGTAGGTAAATGTAGTAATGGCCTCGGTATGTATAAAGTATTATATGAGAAATTTTGTCATGCTCTATGTAATTTGGATTTGAAATGTTGATGGATAAAATGGACGGTTTTCAGTTTCAAAAGTGTTTTAATATGATAAGAATAGCAATGTAAGTATGTGTGATAATTTTAAATTGTCTTACCATATATTTCATCACTTTCATGTGCACTTCATCAGATTTTATTTATTTGTTATAAAATTAAGCATGTTTGAATTATGATGAAAAATTTATTGTATTTCATTATGTTTTCATGTTCTTTGTCTTATCAGATATTTTGATGAATATTATGATTTCATTATATGTGATATTTAAAGTACATTTTTTTTCTCAGAGTGTATTTAGAAGTTTCATAGTGTAAATATGTTCATTAGCGTTACAGTGTGTTTGAAATTACTTTTAATGCTTTCTTTCTTTCTTTTGAAATATTTCCAGAATCATTGGCAAAAAAATAAAATAGCACAATATACTTATTACTTAGCATTTCAAACTATGCACTTTCTGAATCTTAGAGCATCTAATTTTAATGATGTTTTAAGAAAACTGTAGTTTCTAATTATTTTTTATATCAGTTTAACATCAAACATTTTTAAGACTGTGAAACATAAACTTGCTTATATGTTGTAGAACTATGAAATTAATAGGTATGAGAAAAACCATCAAAATTCTCTGGTAAACTTGTGATAAATCTATGCAAGGCAATCTACATATTCTGTTCCATGTATAACGAAAAATATTTGTTATTCTACAAGTGTACTGTCTTTATTTTTTGTTAAACCAAACAGTTGCTTGTATTTGTATGAAACCTTAATATTGCTTAACCTGGTGATTGGTAATAAATTCTTATAAGTAGAATTTTTTCTGTTTATTTTTTGTTTTTTCTGTCTTTTTTATAAACTTTAAAAAAAATATAAACAGTTATAACATTTTTATATTTTAAAAATAACACATTTACACGAGTGCTAAAGAATACACAAAACAAGATGATTATAATAAGATATTCAATTGAATTACGCTTTTAAAACTTGGAAAAAATTGCTCCAGAACTATTGTAACAATAACTTGATAGAATTATTACCATCAGAGGTTCAATTACTTAGTTTCAGAATATTAACAATCAATACATTAGTATTGATTTTTTTAGTTAAATATTATTTGCACTTTTAAATCTGTTTATAATTCCTTTCCCCTTAATAAGGTTGATTAAATCATCATAATGGTTTAATCAAATGTTTGTTTTTATTGGTGAGAGTGATCTTCCTATTTTATATTACTATATGCATTTCCTTCATAAAAATGAGCTTCTATGTATATGCTGGTAAAATAGTTATTTACATGAAAATTTCACATTACAAAGATTAGAATTTTTTTTTTTTCATATATGAATTATTTTACAACTGTAGATTTAACATAAGTAATCACAATCAAGCGATTACATTTGATAAGTATGCATATAGATAGTGTTGGGTTATTTTTTATAAAAATGCACATTAAATACAATTAGAAACTCTCTTAACCATCAATTTCAATTCAAACTAATAATCTAATCTTGTTGCTGGTTAATGTTCTTTCTTTAGCCGTTTAAAATAATTGTTTAAATTTTGCTTTCTCTTTCTATGGTAATATAATTAGCTTTTACAATAGAACTTAAACAGAAAATATATTATCAAAATTTATATTTATCTCAGAATTGATTGTTAGTCTTATTAAGACTGTATTAATGTTTTCAGAATGTATAATTTATTAATCTCCATTTTTACAAGTAATAAACATAACAATATTGTATTCAGAAAATATGCTAATGAGAATGTAATACGAAATAGGCTTAAACATTTTCTTTGAATTTCTAATCAATGCTTTTACTAACTCGGCAACAACTGTCATTCTGCTTTCCATTGTAATTACAAATCATTAGACTGTGTTTTTTCTTATCCAAATTGTAAACACGGCTAAAAAAAAAAAGTTTGTTGACACATGTATGCACATTGTAATAGTATAATCTTTTAACAGTTATAATTAATCATCTCAGAAATTAAATGTGCTATTATATATATACATGGCACATTTATCAAGAATTTCACTATAAAAAGGCTATTTCATCAATAAGTAGCCTAAATTTTTAATTTCAAAGTGAAATATCTGTTACTATGCATCACTATATCTATAATATTTCTACAAACATTTTTCAGAAAGATGATGTAAATTATTTACAATATCAACAGTGATTGCATGATCTCTATCAAAAACGAAATATGGGAACATTTCCTTGCATTCTTTTTACATTACAACCACATAATAACCTATATTTAGAATAAATTTACAGTGGAATTTTCACTGGTGCTGGAGTTTCCCTGCTTTAGAAGAATGTTCAAATTTGGTACAGAATAACTTATATTTTTTTAAGTTCAATTTTTTGTTCAACCAGTGAAAATTGAGAAAATATAATTTTTTAAAGACTTGCAATGTTATTTTTTTTACATGCAGTAAATTATTAACAATTGATCCCTCTTTATAAAACTTTTTCATTTGAATAATATTTCAGAAAATTATCAATTCTTTATTTTTGAAGAATGACATCTAACAAAAGAAACAGAATATTTAATAAGCTAAACATGTTTATGTTGAGGCAAGATGTAAAAGCGAAATTTTTTAATAGTTAATGAGAAAGTATGAATAGAAAGGGGGAGGGAGTGCAGTAATAGCATGCACTGTAAGACAGGTCTGGTCAAAATGCAGCTATAATACATTTAACTTCAAAGGGAGGAATTGGAGTATAAAAATTGATCAATTAGTTGTATGTACAAAAGGATTTCATGAGCTCTCTGATGACCAGTTCAGACCAATGTTTCTTTTGCTGTTGATTCATTTTTTGCCACCTCTTCATATTTTTGTGTTTCACCTCCATTTTCATTTACCATTGATCACTCTAAGTGAAAAAGTGAGCACAGAATATCACACCTATAAAATGGATTAGATAGAATTTGACTTTAAAAAATAATTTCAGAGAATCTTTAATCTCTGAAACATTCTGTAGTATGATGAGCCATTACTACATACACAATTATGTCGTCATATGACTGTAATATTGCATAAATTGATTTCATTGAAAGAATACTCTTTTCAATCTAATTTTACAGGTTTTAAATACTGTAAAAATACAATGAGCAGCAGATTGTAATGCAATATCAACTGCTAACATGTTGACTAAGAATCTTAATATTCTGTAATTAATACAAGGAAAAAAATGAATTTTATAAATTACTCATATAAAAAAATATTACTTCTACATATAAAATAACATTTATTTGGATGGAGAAAACAAAATCAACGCAAATTATTTCAGTGTGCTAGAAGAATCTAACTATATTCAATTGATTTACAAAGAACATTTTTGACTGAACATAATGGAGCCAATTAACTACGATGATTTTTATCTAATAAATAAAGTTGACTTATTTTCCTTCCAAGAATCTTCCAGATTTCACCATTCTAATATGTAAATTTCCTAGGGAAAAAAAAAAATATATCTTAGGAACATAAAGAGAATAATCAACAAAATTATACAATTTAATCCTTTACTTAAGTTAAATTATTGGTATAGAATTTTACGATTAAGAACAAATTCATCATCTCCAGTTAGACAGCAAATCAGTGTTAAACCAGTGACAGTTTTACAATGATTTTTTTATGTGATTATGATTTAAAAAGAAGTTCAAATTAAATAATTCATTTAATAGTGATTATTAGTTTAAAAAAATAATGAATATGAAATATTTTATGAAACAAAGATCGTTTTTAGCATACGAGATTTTTTCCAGAATATTAAATAAACTGTTCCAATTGTTTGCTGTTAGTATTTTCATTATAAAAGTTGCATTTCATTATTTTTTAAGCTTTGATAAATAAAATAAAAACAGCTTTTGTACAAATATTATACATGTGATGTCCTTGGAGCCATCACGTGTAATACCTCATATATAAATTTTCAATTTTTAAAAACCAATCATCATATATTTAAATTTTATTTATAGTGACCCTTTTATGATTGGATATTTTCTTTTCTTTCAGAAGAGTAAACAGGAAACATTAAAGGAAGAAAAAAGCTGGATCTCGATGATTGTCGAGATCCAGCTTTCGCTGGATGTCGATGATTTTGACATAACTTAAACAATAGATCACTGGTCAAATTTAGATTTTCTAATATTGGTTATACGTAAATAATTTTATATAATATAGTTTGATAGGAAAATAAACCATCACTAATCTGGCACTTTAGTTACATTGACAGATATTTGATCTAATATCTATCAGATAACAGAGACTACTGTAGTAATTATAAAATTTATGGGTTATAATATTACTTGAAACAGTAAGTTCACGAAATAAATTATGTAGCTTTCTTTAACAGCTTAAGCTTTTGTCCTGTCTCTAAACTACCACTATATAGTAGGCAATTCACATACAAAATTATTTCTATAAAAAATAGTTATAGCTTTGGAATTAATTCAATAATTCACAGTACATGAGTCATTTCTCTCTTAAAATGTGCTAATATAAAAAATGCATATAAAGGAATATATGGAATAATAAGAAGTAACAAAGTTTGAAACTTTAATACAGATAATTTTCAAACAATTTATTATCGAAAAAAGTATACACGATGAAACACTATTGAATAATTCATATAATCCTTTACATATATCAATCAATTCTATTATGAATACAAAATGAAATTAATATATAGGTTGAATACAAAATCTTTCCTTGATCCAAAAATTTATTTTTCCAAATTTATAACACTGAGATTTATATTTATTTTTGTAAATGTTTTAAATCGAATTTGAAATAAGACAAATTTCAACACTCTGTTTATACTTTGAAGGTGAGGTAGTATTTTAGTTCTCACATATCTATAAATTGTATAAAATTTGTAATATACAATGAGACAACATCTATTATAATAGCCTTTAATGTTTCATTATCAAGAATAAGAATATTTAAAATCTTCTTGAACAAAAATGATCAATATCATTTGATGGAACCACAAAGCACCATTTAATTAAAAATTAAATTTCAATCCTCTGCTAACATTTGCGAAATCATTTTCTACTGAATTATACGAAAATGACCAAGAGCAGGGCTAAGTGTTAATAAAAAGTTACTTTACTTCAATGGTTATTTCATTCTCATGCTTTACAATAAAAAAAAAAAAAAAACTGTGTTTATCAGGATGGAAACATGTTAAAATGCTTGATAACCCAGCCTCTCCCACTGAATCTTTTCTTTAAGCCTTGAATATACTCGCCAAGCATAAAACCATATGCATATATAATATCAGATATAATATAAGAAATGTAATCTTTTCTTCATGATTTATGACAAAAATTTTATTGGTAATTACAAGAGTTATCAGGACATTTAACAATAATTATTGGAAAGATCATATTTGAATAGATTAAAATAGCTTAATTATAGTTTTTAGATTAGAAATAATTTTATTTTATGTTATTTTATGTCTTGTGAATGATAAACATCTCTGTATGTGGAGCAATCCTTTATGAGGAATGAGGTACTTTCTAGTTAGGATGGGGGGGGGGGATGTGGAGGAGGGAAGAGGCTTTTTTTAGAATAAATTTTTGTGATTTTTTTCCCTTTATGGTAACTTTTCTTCATTTCATCATTCAAGAGACTTACTGGCTGGCCCACATGGATAGCAAAGTCCTGGATATTGTTAGGCATAAAAGCCTTAGTACCATAGTCATCAATATTTTTGAAGGAAGAATTTATTGTTGCTTTCAATAGTTGCATTGCAGTAAACCACAAGATTTAACAAATCAATCTTGAGAATAAACATTATGGTTTTGTAAACAAGCAAAATGCTTTTAAACTGAAAACTTATTACAACTACAACTTTCTTGAGTTATTAATGTATTTTACAAAATGAATAGATTGATAAAAAGTGTATACATTATGCTAATGTCAGTATGCACCTTCAAAAGAAGTTAAATATCTTTAAAATTATAAAATTTATCTGCACTAATATTATTAGAATGGATTTAATTATGAATTACTTTTTCACATTTTCCAATAAAATATAATAAATTTGCCCATCCATGGTTTTATATGTTTTGTAATCATATTTATTATAATTTAAAATGTTCTTTTTTGTAAATATTTAAATTAAGTGTTTGTTTTTTTATATTTAAATATATTGGTGTGTTCTAATATTCTCACGCTTAAAACCCTCGTGACGAATGTAATGAGAAATAATTTTAAATATTGTTTACACCTTTTTATCTCAATGGATTTTAAAAATATCGCTTAAATCATACTCTTATCTTCCTAATATAATAATTTTGCCCATTTTCTATGAGGGAAAACTGTGATAATTTTCTTAGATAACTGAACAAATTTTGAATATTTTTGCTTCATATAAAATCTTGATAATTTATTGCCAATTCTTATTTCTGATAAGAAACAAATCAGGAATTGTTCTAAATCATGGAAATAAAATTTGAAACAAAATTTGTAGTGTGGGGGTGGGTTTTTTTTTATATCTTTTAATATTTAATATATATAATTTAATATTTTTTTGTTATCAAAACAATACGCAAGTCACTTTTTTTAAAGCTTTATACTTTTCACAACAATTTTTAAAGCTTTGATTAATAATGAAATGAAAAAAAAAATCTTTTAACTAAATGAATTCTGGAATAATACAACCCATAGAAGCATACCTCCAAAATAATTAATATGTTACACAATTTTTAATTTTAACATTCTCTAAAAATATTTCAGAAATGTTTTAAACTGACATCTCTCTGTTATCTATAAATATAAAATTTTGTTCAAATTAAAATTACTTTTGTAAATAAAGAAAATATTCCTAATTTAGAGAAAATATTATTCAACAATTGAAATATGTTAGATTTAATAATTTAGGCAGAATAGTGAATCAGATTTGCAATATATTTTTATAGCCATAATGTACATAAAGAAGTCAGATTTGTATTACAATTTTGTGGCAATAACATATATGACTTTCCAATACATTTATACACTGCAATAACTAAGCATATTTTGTCCATAAAATATGTATAATGCAAATAAATTAAAAAGTATTCATGCAATTCCTCTGTTCGTCAGTTTCATCATCACTTCTTGTACATAATATGCTTCCTGGATGAATTAAAGCAAAGTTAAAAGTTTCAGTCTATTCGGCCATACAACTGCTCCAATATGTTTCCACACACATAGTCATGTAAATAGGTTGCAAAAAGGAAAATCAATATTTTTCAATGATTTATAGCATTATATTGGAAAAGAGTATCCAAAATTGTACCAGAGGAAGAACAGCAGTAAAATAGTAAGATCGAGGACAAGTTTAAATAACCGTTGACATGTGTTAAAAAAGCTTTTATAGTTACTGTCTGTCAAAAACCTCCTGTACTTTTAAAAATTTATTTAGTAAAAATAGGACGAGATGAGATATGAAAGGAGGAGATGTTTACATTTAACAATACGATGAACTTGGATTATTCATTGACTTGGTAGGTGTCAAAACCGCAGATAATGCATAACATTGTCTGAAAAATATACTAATTCACAATAAAATATTTAAAAGCAATTTTTATTTACTGTAAGGGACCTAAACATTAAATTAGGATGAATAAATGGATGATTTCTATTCTTAAATTTGTTAGTTCAATTTTTTACAAATAATAACAACTTTTATTGTTAAAGCATTTTTTTATTTGTTATTGAATTTTTTGATAACTTTTTGAGATTACCAACAGTAGATAAACTCGGTCACATTTAATGATATTATATAAAATATTCTTTATGTCAATTCTGAAAGCTTTTTTGCCACTTGAACTAACCATATAAGGATTCAATATGCAATTTTGAGTTTAAATGAAATAGTATGGTCATAAATTACGCAACTTTCATACGGGGGGGGCAAAACGAAAAAGTATCTAATGGAGAGGAAATCAAGGTAAAAAAATGATGAATTCCAGAAATGGCTAATCCTTCCTCATCTCACCCCTTAGCAAGATTGCCAAAATGTGATAATCTTGGGATACTTAAGTAAACAATATTTGTAATACCATTTTAATATAGATGATATTTTCTTCTTTTTGTTGATATTCTCTTAATAAACCTTCCAATAGTGATTATCTCAGAAGCTGTCTTTCTATTCTGACCTGCCCACAAAAGCAATTAAGTCCCAGAAACTAATAGAAGGTCATCTCAAAGTGCTATAAATTGCACCAATGGGCTATGTTATACTGCAATTAAAAATTTGTTTATTTGAAGAGGAAAATGTTTCATTTCAATTACATTCTGCATACAACATTAATACGCTCTTAAAGAAGATTCATTCTAAACTTTTTTTAACAATTACTTCATGCATTCTTCTATATATATATACAATAAATATATCATTATTATTTACAAAAATATGAAAAAAATATTGAAAATCAAAGATTATGTAAGAACTAGGAAGATCATGGAATTAAAAATTAATATAAATATATAAAAAAAAACTTACTTATTTTATTTGACGTGTTTGAAAATTTCTTTAACAGCACAATGATCCCTACAATGTAGCAGATCTATAAGTTCCTCGGCGCAACTTTCCGAAGTTTTCTTGCGGTTGCTTACTCTATCAGTACATTCATTGAGCTTCTCTATGAAATTGGCACAGTGTTTTTCAACACATTCTTGCCTTATTTTATCCATAGGATCTTCTAATTCTTCCTCCTCCTCCTCTTCAGGTGGAGCAGCAGCATTAACCTTCATTTTTTCAGCAGCCATAGCAGCTTTTTAAAAATATTTCAATAAGGCAAATAACCTTAAAATTTTTAATGCAAAAAGGACAAACAGCAAGACAACCGTTACAGTGGCAGTTACAGTTCTGATATAAGCAATCAGATGTCAATAAAATTTTACAATAGATGATTCGATGATTTGGCAACAAATTGTTTTCAAAGTCTTTATAATTAATGGCAAAAAAATAAATAAATAAAAATAAAAAAATAATAATTTTTCACTATAAAAGTTATTTTTATCCTAAGATTAGAAGACGAATAGTTCTTCTGCACCATCCATTCAATCAACAAAGAAGATTCCAAGGACTTGAAATAATGTCATAAAGTAAAGATAGCATGAAAAAATTTATTTTTATTGCTATAGCTTGAAAACGCTTTGAAAATATTAAATGAGAGGTGTTTTTTTTAATATTTAATATTTCTTCTAAATAATGAAAGCTCTAAATGATTCTTTATAGAGATGTATAATCCACGATTTTTTGAATAACATATAATTTTGCTATTGTTATTTTTAAATATTTGTTCCAAATATCTGTTACTTCAATCATATTATAAATTATTACTTAATATTAAATATAAAATTTAATTGTATTTAATACTTAATTTATTTTAATTCATTACTATTACTATAATATATTATTTAATAATTTAATTTAATACTTAATTTACTTAATTTAATACTTAAGTAATGAGTGATTGAATTAACTTATCTGTGTCAGCTGACTTCTTAAATTTGATTTTTTTTCAAAACTATTTATTTAATTTCTTTATTGGAGTAAACCATTTTCTGAAAAATTTGATTTAAATATATGTCATTTCTTTAAATTGTTTACTTTAGTTCTATATTCTATCAATAGATGGCGCCAGCAGTAAACGGAATATATGTAAAATCAAGTCACAAGCAATTAAAAATGATTTGTATGGAATAGTGCATCATCAGA
>JAPMOR010045663.1:15137-43461 GCA_026543865.1 Argiope aurantia | reverse complement strand
CGTTTTAATAATACATGAAAAGAAGCAAAAGATACATGGATTAAAGTTAGTGTTCGAAGTTTCTTCCACGGGCTACAATGCACGCCTCACATCTCCGACGCATGGACATCCGAACATTATGGAATACTCCAGGCATGTCCCGAATCTCTCCGGCAGCAACTGCGATTCTTGCAACGAGCTCCTCAACAGTGTCAACAGGGGTGTCATAAACTAGCGATTTCATATGACCCCAGAAATAAAAATTAAGACATGATAAGTCGGGTGACCGAGCAGGCCAACGCGCGGGACACTCATGTTCGATCCACCGTTGACCAAATGTGACATCCAGGTAGTTACGAACATCTCCGCTATATTGGGCAGGGGCCCCATCGTGTTGGAACCACATTGTCTGTTGCGTCGATTCAAAAATCTGTTCATCTCTCAAAAGTTGTGGCAATACTTGCTGCAGAAAGAGCAAGTACGTAGGTCCGGTTAGACGACCCGGTACTTTTATCTTAATAAATACTCCCACGCATATCCTTTCAACCAACAGGGAATCCTAGAGATACCAAGTTCGGGAATATTCTGTGGTGAAAGTAAAGGTAACAGGTACGGTCCGATGAGGTGATCTCCCACAATACCGGCCCATACATTGACCGAAAATCGATTCTGTGCTGCACGACGTTGTATTGCATGCGGTTCTCGACCGCCCAGATATGGTCGTTATGCGTGTTGAAAATTCCTTCCCTTGTGAAGGATGCCTCATCGAAAAACAACACTTCAGCAGGAAAAAGGGGATTTGTAGCACATTTTCCCAAGTACCACTCTGCGAAAGCAATACGAGGTACATAATCCTCCGGTTTCTGTGTCTGGACACGCTGCACGTGAAACGGATGCATGTCTTCTGCTCGGAGAATCCTCCAGACGCTGCAATGGGAAACCCCGACTACGTTTGCTACACTTCGTGTACTCGTTCTTGGATTCCCCTGTACATGCTGCAGCACATTCTGTTCGGCGTCTGCAGTCCGTGTTGTTCTTACCCTGTCACTGGAGCTCTTTCTAATGAACCTGTCTCAGCTAACCTCTGGTGCAGTCTTGCTAAGAAATTATGACTGGGAATACGCCTCGTCGGATATCGTTCCGTGTACAAACGCTGTGCGGCTGGCCTACTACAATTTGCAGCCCCGTATGCCAAATGCATATCGGCTAACTCTGCGATCGTGTAATCATCCATCCTACTAACTTGGCGTTCTTGTGCGAAATGAAGATTCCCTGCACGAAAGCTCGGACTTTTCGCACAACGCCATCTACCGCGTCAGGAAAGCATTTCTAACTGCCCATGGGTATATGATTTTGGTTCGTCAGGATGTACCCTACCCCTCTTAGAAGTTCTGAAATGGTTCACTGAAACACCCTGTAATAATTCCTTAAATTGTTAACAATTAAGGATAAATATAAAAAAAAAGATTTTCTTAGTTTCAACTCGTTACGTTCCAGGTGTTGTTGAGGTGGTAGTGTTTCCAAGCTGGGAAAAAATAATTCAGAAACGTCTCTCATTTCAGCTAAACTGGGACATTTAATCATTTTGCAATTTCAACTCTAATTTTCTTTTTATTTCCCTCCATACAATATATTTTCTGCATTATTTCTCTCTCGATACTAATAGGACGGCTGTACTTAAAGTGGGAGGGGACACGGGTTGGCAAATTGAGTTCGGAATGGAATTTTGCCTGATGGTATAGTCCGTGTAATTTCTGTAGGCGTTTCAAGGACACTCGTTTTACCTACTATTTACACTTTCTCCTTCTCCGTTGCCATGGTTTCGACAAAGCTTGTTTTTTTTCTACGTCAGCACGTTTCGGGAATACCTTACCTTCGGAATACCTTAACAGCTGTTTAAAAAAAAAGAGTAACACTGTTATCTGCCTCAGCGTTGCGAGGCAGACAACCAGTAACGAGGTAGAAAATGACCTTGAACAGCCTACGGAAAATACACAGACTATAGTATATGTTTAGGATATTCATTCAGTAAAATTTTAAAGCGCAATAGCAAGTCATTTTTCAAGGTTGCCACACTGCCAGGAGAACAAGGAAAACAAGAAACACACAGAGAATTTTAAAAATTTCATAAAAACAGAGAAAATATAGGGAATTTTAAATTTCTTAGTTATTTTTTTCCATAAAAGATCTCTAAAGATCGCAATAATAAAAGATCGTAGTCATAACTTATAAAACCGAAACAGTATCAACAGTATCGTGATTTTTTCTCTATAGATCATTCCAATTTCGATTTGCGAGACAGTTGTTTTTTTCCTATGGGATTCCCGTAGCTAATGAGCATTCAAAAAATTGCAACTGCGCGAAAAAATAGAATAAAATTCTCTGGCGTAATTAGCAACATTAAATCAGAAGCAGAGCGGTGATGTTTAGTTTACTATACTTGAGTTTATCGAATGATTTGTTTATTATTTGAGAAACTGTGAGCTTATACACAGTAGATTAGAATATTTTTTAATCAATGAGTTGCTCAAAATTCGTATGTAATACGAATTGGATGGATAAAAAAAATTCATCCAGGTTTTCCTGAATGGGTTCGAGAAGTTCCACAATTAATTTGTAGCGTACTGCTCGCATTGTAAGAAGATAATAAGCCTAAGTTATATGGGAAAACAGGCACTTACTAATCATGCCAGAAGAGGAAAAGTGCTAAGACTGCGTGCTAATTCAAAAGAGTCACCATTGATGCTGAACTTAGTATCTAAAAGGAATGAATGGCACGTCAAATTCGAAAACGTCAGATTTAATGCCTAAAAATAAACCGATTTCGAATTTTTTATTTCAAGAACAATAATTTAAAGATGAATTTTTATGAGGAATTAGAATTTGTTGCGTCACATTCGTCCTTTAATTCATTCAATGATATATCGAAATATTTTCACATATGTTCATGAAAGTAAAATAACTAAAAAATGTACTTTAGGCATATATAAATGTTGCACCTTATTCGTTACGGATTAAGTTCATTAGCTCTATGAAACTGGTAACTGGAAAATCTACAGAAATTGATGCCTAAATACTTAAATTGGCAAAAACGAATAAATAATTTAAAAAAATCTTGTTTTGTAATGTTTTTTGTTAAGTAATCATTAAATGATTTGTATAATGATAACAAAAATAATTTGTGTTTTATTTCATCTGAGTTTTTAATTTTGTGTGACTTACAATTAAAGAGCATGATAGATATTATATCCCCCCCTCCCCATTATATAAATTTTGTCTTGCTAAATTATAAATAATAATTAAAGATAAATTATTTTTTTATGTATGAAAATATAAACCTTCTTTTTATATGCTATTATTTCTAATAATACTAAAATGTTGCTCCCTTTCTTTGCCTTTTACACTCCTTAAAATCACATTCCATTATAACTAGCACATGACGCTAGTCGAGCATTTTTTTGTATCTTGAATATACATACAGGGAAAAAACAGTGAAAACAGAAGGATTTTTTTTTCAGATTTGAATGGCAACTCTGTTTATGAGAAAATGACCCTCAAATTTTAAGCATAGTTCATATATTTGTAATTTACAATCCTCTCTGACAGTTCTAACGGCACATTCGGCTGATCAATCGCTTCGAGACGAGGGTTCAATCCTCGGCTTCTTTTTTCATTCCCTTCCATAAGTATTTCAGATTCGCTATTTACAAATAATTTTAATCAGTATGTTTTGAATTTTTAATGCATATAAAATGTTCATTTTTTTAATTCCTGAATAATAACTTAATTTTTTAAGGAAAAATAATTTTAAATTTAAATGTATTATTTTAAAAATGGGAAAAATTATTTAAACAGAGTTAATAACTTACAGATGTTTCAATTTAATATATTATTAATTTTAATATTATTTATTTTAACTTAATGTATTATCGTTTTTAATATTATTGAAATTTAATATATTATTAATTTTTAATTTAACATGTTACTATTTTTTTTTATGCAAAATTATGTTTATTCACATGGTACTTGAATTATAATTAATTTTTAAAATATAAATATAACCTTAAAGATGATAAGCAATTTAAATAATTATTATAATCTTAAAATACGAAAAAATTTAAATATTTTTGATTTTAATAGTCAAATTGTTAGTTTTTACTCAACGAAACCGTATTTATAATGGGAATTAGAGGGAGCAGCTGATAATTTATTAAATATGTTGGCAAATGTTCTCCATATTAAAATTGAAAAGAAACAGAAAGCAGGTGTTAAGTTATTGAATGCATAGGCAGGTGGTTCAAAATTTTCAATAACATAATACGAAATGCCTCGATACATTACCCAACTTTCAGACGAAAGACAAATATCTTTGAATGTAAACGAAACTGTTTTCCAATAGATGCTATTTAATGTTGCTCTAGCGAATAGTCTTTAACTATCGATTGTGCAGGATGTTAAAATGTATATTGTTTTCAATGAGTCTGCGATAATTACCATTCTGATTCTTTTATGATCACAGTAAATTAACGAATGTAGAAAAAATTTCTAGAAATATTGAGTAAAATTTTTTATGATATCAGCAACTATAATTAATATTCATCACCATTTAAATTTCATTTGTAATCATTTTTTTTGGCTTAAAAATTGAATTATAATTCAAGTTGAGAAATGAACATATTTTTGATGAAAAAAAAGTAACATATCTGAATGTTGCTGATTTAATTTCAGCATTATTTTATAATTTTTTAAAAAACGCATTTGCATTTACAATGATTTTTTTTGAGAATTAAATTATAATTCAAGTATTAAGGGAAAAACGTTAATTTTTATGTACAAATAAGAACAAATAACATATCAATTAAAATTATTGATAAACTGATAATTTGATTTAAATAAATGTAAATATTTATTTAAAAAACGCATTTAAATTTATAATTAAAATATTATATTTATAAATAAAAAATATAATATTAAAAATTAAATTATAATTCAAGAATTATGAGAATAAACGTTTATATTTTGGATAAAAAATAAAAACATATTAAATTAACATAAATAATATTAAAATTGGTAATATATTAAACTGAAATATTTCTAAGTTGTTAATCCAATTTAGATATTTTTCTATTTAAAAAAACACTTCTATATTAAGACAATTAATAATAATCAAAAGTATATTGCAAATTCATCCGACTTGAAAGTCACATGACAAGCATAGCTATTCATGCCATCCAAACAAGCAATTGCGTTCATTTAAGTGCGGATGTGTCTGCTAATAATATTTTACGTTTTGCTGAACATTATAGTTACATTTTGTACAAATTTTGGATACAAAAAATGCTTTTATTTAGATATTAATTTTAATGAGAAAGATATTAATGTATAGAACTAAATCATGCACTAGAACGATTTTCTTATGATGATATCAATTCAAAGTATTGAAATTATTTTTTGTTTTAACATATTACCACTTAGTTATTTTGAGGTATAAAAAATCGGGCTGAATTCAAATAATTTACATAGAATATTTCGTCATGTCTTTGTAGGACTAACTTTAACAATTACTAAAGGAAACACTTGCATATATAATTATAACCAGCTAATAGAATTTAATAAATGATTTAAGCAAAAATAAATATATTTATTTTAAATTCTAAAAAAAATTAATATCATACAAATTAGATTTACTCGACCCGAATGATGCTTATCAACTTTGAATAGTTTTAAAATAAACAGAAAACCATATAAAATGATTCAGTAAATCCAATACTACAAATAAATTTAAAGAAAAATAATAATTTCAAATAACGAAAGAATTATTCTTAATGCCATGAACAGCAGTTGTCCTAGGTATAGCAGTTCTCAAATTTGATAGATTGCGAATCATTTTGTAGTTACTGTGCCTTATTTGATATTGAACTGCCACTACTTACTAAAATAAGGTGACGAAATGTTTATTATGCACATTAAAACTTGGAAATTTTTTTTTTAAAATTGAATTTAATAATTAAATTTTTTTAATACGAACTATTTTATCCTTAAATAAAAAATGCTGGATGTTTTATTTCAGATTTGAGAATCTGTTTACTTAAAAATATCTTCCAAGGCCAAAAGTAATCTTAACTATGAGAAGTTTTATACAATATTATGTCGACATTTAATATCTCTGGAATATTAATAAGTTGTTATCGTAATAAAAGCTGCTTTATATACTGGAAAAGTTACAAGGTAAAAAAGATTAATTTATTTCTGCGCCAAAAGAAGTTTCTCTCCGATTGCGTACTTTCTCCATGTTTATGTACACGTCAACCGCAACAGATTAAGACATTGGCGAAAAAGATTTGGCGATAAATTAGATCTCTTTATTAAAATAATAGAAATTTAACTTTGATTTGAGAAGCTGGTTTGATTTGTGATGCAAATTGTTATTTTTTTTACACCGTTATTCATTAATGTGTTACATGGATTAAACCATATGCTCATAAAACCGCTATCAATTAGGGAATACTGTACTTTAAAAAAAAGCAAAAATGGACAGAAACATGATTTTTTTTAATCAAGCAAAAATGGACAGAAACATGAATTTTTTTAATCGTTTCCTTACAAATATGTTTAAGTTCACCTAAAATAATGCCAAGAGATATATTGTTCAATAAAATGAACATTTCAAAGGCCTAGAGAAAAAAATAAGCTCATTTTAGTTACTTTTTTGAAATTGATATTGCAATTAGATTTAAATATCTTTGAAATGTTCCAGGTGCTTTAATTTTGTTGAAATTAAATAGAATTGATAATAAAGATTTCGGTTTAAACACTAAAAGAAAATAGGGTATGCATTTTATGTTTTGAGTTTTTTAAGATAGTTAAAAGTCAATTTTAGTTCTGAAAGACAAAATTCCAATGAAAATTCAGCAAATGTGCATAAAAATATTTCTAAAAAATTAGCGTTTGATTGGAATTACAAAATTATACACAGTTTTATTCCAAATAAACTTACGTTGGGTAATAAAGGAAAATAATTGTACAAATTAAAAACAGAGTCGTCAGGGGAGTATTTTGAAATTAAAAAAAAATATATATCTTTAAATTATTTAAAAATAACATTTTGCTTTAAAAAGTTTCTTAAAAAGAAATTTGACGTATTTATATTTTAATACAAATGCATAAAAATTTCATATCTATAAGTGAATAATTTTTAAAAATGTCTAATAGAGTCTACCGTTTCCTTAAACCTTTATTTATAAATTTTATTTGCTAATTTCTTTATGGATATACTGGTACATAACGTTTTAATAGTTTTTTTAAAATTAAAAGCATTTGAAACGGGAAACAAATTGAATAAAACTTCAGAAGAGCGACTTAAATTTTTCTCCTAACATCTAAATTGTTATCATTATAAATAATTAAAATATAATCCATCTATAAAAAACATTGATATTCTCATTTTACCCGTGAGAGTCTTTATTTTTCTGAAAACTATTATTTGGAAAAAATATTTTATTTGCTTACATTAGTCCATTTTAAGAAATGTCACGATTCAGAAAACTATATGTACAATATCGTACTTACCATTTTTTCACTTGGAAAGCAGAAGGCATTCTCTCAAAAAATAATAATTATAAAAGCACATAAAAATTTTATAAAAAGTAAGACAATAATTGAACAATTAGTATAAATCGAATTAGTCTTTATTGATTTAGTTACATATCAAATGCTAGTGCGCATTCGGCACATCATATATCAAAAATATGCTACTAAATCCGCTGCTTCCTCGATTCGGACATTTTTAAATGTACCAAAAAATATGGCATTGTTAAATGCCGTTGGAAAAATCAGGCTTTATAGAAATAGCCAAAAGGTCATAAAAACCTTATTAATTCTGATAGAATTCAAAACCACAACCATTATTCGAAGGAAGGATCCATAAGCCATGTCCAGTTGACATCCAATCAGATCCGGCACAGCAGCTGATTTTCAAGTCAAACACTTTGTTGCGAATGGTGCACTAGAAGTTACAATTATTCAAAAGCATGAAATGTTTTCTGAAAAGAAAACTGATGCACAAAACAATTGATTGTGCTATTTAAATGTAACAAGGCATATCAATAAAGAAAACAACAAAGGCAGTATTAAAAGAAAACGATGCTCCAAAATAATTGTTTTCCAAAATTTGAATTTTTAAACATAAAAGGTTTTCATTGATATGTAAATTATTTTATAAGTAATTCTGTCTGGACTAATATGATAGTTTTACTAATATTACATTTAAGTAAAAGTAAAAAAAAATTGATTGTTATTGTTATTATTACAAAAATAACTGTACTTTCCATAATAAACAAAACTGTTACGTTTTAATTTAATAATTTGATTTTGGAGAGATTATTTGGAAATGAATATTCTTTTAATAAAAGAATTGTTTAATATTCATTTTCTGATAATCTCTCAGAAAATCTAATTATTCATTTTAATTAAAATCCAAATTGAATTAAAAAATAAATTTATCTTAGGCAGCTTAAACTAGACTTAAAGCAAGAATGCACTTCGTCAAAATTAAATAACATACTAACCTTTTATAAAAAAGCAATATTTGAATTTTTTTATCATTTGATTTTGGTATTGGAGAAATATTTCAATTACTAAATATATAATTTTTTTGGAAGTAATATAATTACAATAGAATTTTATAAAACACTAAATATTAAAATTCTATCAAAACAAATTTTAGGAAATAAAAAAAATCCAGTGTCAAGATGATGAAAAATTCAACTTATAAAATTGGCAGAAAATTAGATAAAAATATCACATAATCTTCTAAACAACACATAATAATCTCCAAAATTAGATGCCATATTCTGATAAAATATTTTAGCACTGTACTTTCATATTTGCAAGAGATAGTAGTAACTTCGCTGTTTTCTTCAAAACGAATTACTGTAAACACATTTCTACTGCCATTGACTATACATATATATATTTGAGAAATAACATCTCTATATAACATTTTCATTGTATAACAGATATATTAAACATTTTAAAGATTCAATCAACTTCTATAAAATATTTTCAGATTTTTTTAAGAAAAGAAAAAAAAATCATTTGAGCATTTACTCAACAGTTAAGTATAAAAAAATATAATAAACAGCCACATAAAATCAACAAAAAATATAATGTAAACCTAAAAAAATGTCTAAAATTGAGCCAACAAAATAAATAATAAAGCTATTTTTTGCTCATATTCAGATTTTTAAAAATTATGTACGTTTAATTCTTTTAAGTTATTGCAGAATGAGACAAAATTTAAAATAACTTACTTAAACTTAATAAGAACTTCATTTAAAATTCTCAAAGAATGTGACTTTTCATGTTTTTAATTATTAAAAAATACTTCAAATTGAAATAAAGCAAAACTTTTCTTCGATATTAAACGAGAATTTATCAAAATTTTATGACAAATTATCATATGATAGATATTTAGAAAGCCTAAAAATTAATAAATATCCAAACATTTTTTAGGAATATTGAGGGACAAAATTAATGTCCAAATAAATGAACCGCGAACATCCTCATAGATGCATCAGTCGCAACAAATAAAAACAAATGATTTGAAAATCGATTTAAAAATCATAAATGTTTATCGGGTGTTTTTTCTGAGCCTTTGGTTGCGATGGAAAACTTCAATTCGCTCATCTCGACCACTTGGACCCTTGACAACGATAGCTCTGGGCAAGGACCTCATGTTGTTGGGCAGTCGAACAATTACCTTCCTGCGACCGGTATCAATTCCATCAATCTGCACATGCTTAATCTCTCCAACGTAAGTGCAACCAGTGTCAGTTAACTTTTTGGCTATGGATACATCATCTACATAAGCAGGAACGGGATTCAAATTGACCAGCAAGTCGGAATTGACCATGCTGACTCCATCATATTGGCGATTGTCCACTTTAAAACCATTTTCAAGACAATCCTTCGCAGCTTCAGAAGTAGAGAAAGTTATTTCATAACCATCTCTTTTACGAATAAGGGCACTAATCGCATTATCTCCATGTTTTTCAGCAAATTGGGGTTTCAAAATCTTAACGAGCTTCTCAATAGATGTGCGAAGATTCTCGACGAACACAGTCCGTTCCAGAATAGTGGCATCTGCACCCGACGCTTGTTGCTGTTTCTGTTCAGCTTCAGCCATGACTAATACAAATAATTCGTTTCTAATTCAACAAATACTCGTTGAAAGCAAACACAGAATATTCACGATTTCGTTAAATTTGATTCTAAAACAACCGCAGTTATTTTTCACTTTCAAACAACTCAATATCGGTAACGGCACGCAGTAGCTAATATGAATCGGATAAAGTGTCTCCAAATATACGAGAAGAATCAAATAACATCTGTTTCGTCCGTCCTTATGATAAGACTTCCGTTTTGTTTGCTAAACATGCCACGCTGGCGTCATTAACCTTGAGTTGAATGTAAACCAATGAAAAAGGACAGCTGTGTTAAGAGTTGCTCTGTGAACCCAGATAGATAGATGCGTCTGTGATGCAGCGAGAGGGAGGAAAAGTGTTTTATCTCCATTTTTGTTTCATTTTTTTAATCATCATGCAGTTTCAGGTGTTGCAACAAATATTTGAAAATGGTTTTGCACTTTTGAATTGGACAAATTCATTTACGAAGTTTTGCAACTTTATTTATATCATTGGAATTGCAATTAAATAAACCTTGCTTGTCTTTTTTGAATAATTCGTAGAATATTTAGATTTTGTTATCGGAAAATTAATTGATATTGAGAGGAATGATACATTTTCGTTTAATTTATAAAGTTTATATGTGTGTATCAAAATGCAATTAGAGATCAATGATATTTTGCATTTTATTACTCAATTTTTTATAGAGTTACAATACTGAATGGAAAAACTTTTTTTTTAATTATTTGTATTTTAATAAATAATGCATCTTGAAAAATACAGTTGTATTTAACTAATTTCTAGAATTATATATTTAATATGAACTTAATTAAATTCACTATATGTTGAAGTATTTTTTTCGGAAATAAATAAGTTTTGAAAAAAAAAAAACCCTCTTTGGGGGGGGGATGCGTTATTACTGGTCATAAGCTTTTGCTTTCTTTCTCTTTTTTTCATAGATCATTTTCATTTTCCGTTTTAATTATATTCTGAAAATAGACACGAGATATTCTGTCCAATTTATATAAAGAAATATTTCTGTTACAGAGAGTCATAATGAATCTTTTGACTTATCTGTTACGGTCAATACCTATTATTTTTCTTGCACCTACATATATACCTTTTATATTTTCCTATCTATATATTTCTTGCAACTACTTATATTATTACTTATGTATCTATCTTGCATACAGAATTAAATGGTATTCATTGTAAAAATTCATGCTTGAATATTCATTTCCTGCCATTTCAAAACTGAACGAGAGCTTGATGGTGGTCTCAACGTTGGAGTAAGAGATTAGAGACAATACTTTTTGAATTTTGGGCTCCTTTTCACGAAATAAAAAATAAATGCATAAGTAAAATACTTCATTTTTTAATGCATGTAAGGAATTTATACCAGATTTATTTCTATCTTAAAAATAACTTGTAACACATTAATTTAAATAAAAACTAGCTGCCTTCGGCGACCAGTTATTCACCAGCATTTTAATAGCAAATTTAACTATGACAACCAATTTTGATGAATTACATCTTATCATGCTAAATGTAAGCACTATTTAAAATTATTGACATAGACAAGATAATAGACATAGAGCTTTCTGACTAGTTCTTCACTCAAATTGTCGAAACTAATTGGTGAAAGTGGTCCAGATGTTGAGATTCAGGACTGCATCAAGGCTTAATACACTCCAGATTAAATAATGGTATAGGACAGATGATCACTGATGACTTATTTAGGGATCAACAACTTTTAAATGAAATAAAAATCGAAGAAATCGAGTAGCGATTGGTACTAGGATCTGTGTTGTGATTTTTTCTCCTCTCTTCAATTCGCAGTAGGATACCGGCGACTCCTGATGACGTATCATGAATTTTCATATTAAATGAAAAATTTTCAAAACTCATTTTAGCTATATTAACAACCAATTTGAAAGTAGCACTAAGGCTATTTTGGTTAGGACTTCTTAATTTTGGGCCTCGGCTGGATATCGAGGACGATACTTGAGCCGGTACTTCCTGTCCAAGCAGCCGCGTTTGGTCCACGATTTCAGATTTAACATGTACCAGGCTTGCATACACGATGCATCTTTAGTGGAATCGAGGTCCGAAGTTGGAAGTCTCAGGTCAAGAAGCCTCTTGATCTTGATAAGGGAGTAGATTATCTGTTAATAATGTTTTATTTTTTAAAACAAAATTTGAAAAAATGAACTGAAATAATATGAAAATAATAAATAAGTCTGATGACTTGCTTTTGCAAACATGATTATATTTAAAAATGCTCTTTTGAAAAATTAAATCCTCTCTAAAATCAGACAATTTTAAGCATGGGCAGTTGAAAGTAAAAATATTAGGAAACTGAAATCATATTTATTACCTGCCAGCCACATTTGACAGCCATTTGGATCTCTGGGGCTAATGATTATTAAATGTTATGACGAATATGTTGACGAAATCAATGCAGTCTTTGGGAAATCTGCCAATGTTTTTTTTTTCCATTAAAAACACACAGAGAACTAGTGTTTTTGAAATTCTGTCGAAAACGTAGTGGTAGTGGAAAACCAGTAACAATTATTGATTTGTCTTGAGTCATGAGTTTATATCGAAATAAAAACTGGAGAAATCAGACCAGGGGTTGAATCTAGTGAACGAATTGCTTGGTTTTCTTTAATTATTTTAAGAAAAAAGACATCACGTTCCATTTGTTTGCTGAGAAATTATTATTTCCTCTTGCTAAACTCAATTTTTAATTTAAAATTTTCTTTCGTGCCCCGATACATCAAATTTTTATAGTGATCCGAATTAATCAACCGAATTCCACACAAGAACCGAATTAGTGACACTATATTCATTTCGCTGTGAAGACAATCTTTGTTAAAATGTTGATTTGAAAATCTCATCCTGGTGCGAGTATGATAATAAAGAAGCTGACTCATGTTTGAGCAGTTGAAGGAGGAGAATTCCAGGTAAAGGAAAATGCGTTAGATGACCAGGTGCTTTCGAATTTAACGGTCGCATTCTGAATGTAGTAAATAACATTTGCTACTGTAGAAATCGAGAGTTAACTATTTATATATATTTTTTATGTCTGCTCTAATTGCTAATATTTGCAGGCGGTGAGTAATGGCAGAAAATTGTTTGGTTTAATAATACCGTAATTGTATTTTTGCTTGGTGCAGTGAAACATGGATTTCATCTAAAGTTTTATTTCTTGCATTAATTTTTGATATTGCAATATTATCATCTATCTGTTGATTATTATGAAAAGAAATGCTTTTTATTTCTACATATATAAAATATATATTATAAATAAATGAAAAAATATTATTTATTTAATAAACAGAAAGCCGAACATTTCTTTTCTTAAGTCCATTTTTTAAGAAAGACATTTTAGGGAAAGCCGAATTTATTCTGAATTATTCGACTTTGGCGACCAACTGATTAGCAGGGAAAATTAATTATATTTAATTTCCGTTAAACCATTTAGATATTTTCATGCCCATGATTCTGCCGAATTAGTTGATATTAAATATGTCTTGTTTTAATTGTCATACTTAAGTTCTGTTTATGTTGTGCACAAACCTTTCTAAGGAGACAGAGCCATAATACCATAGCGCTATTAAAAACATAAATGTGCTGCTCATCTTCTTTTTATTGTATTGTAACTTCACTTTTTAAATTCATTTTGTAAACTACACAGATAGAAAACTGAATCTTACACATTTCAAAATGTGAAGCATCGTAGTTAATAGGAATTAGGCATTTTTCGATCCCAGACCGCATAAGATATGAGCCTCTTTTAACAAAATGATCAATTTTGTCTCATTTTTCAGTCCATTTTTAACATGTTTAAGCTTTAGTTTAGATTAATAGTTTTAATTTTATTAACTTTGCGAATATGTATTTGTTTATGTTTCTCTATTATGAATCTAGATTGTCCAAAACTCATATTTGTACCTAAAATTATTGTAACAGATGTTAGGCTTCATAATTATTTCAATAATTAAGTGATCATTAAGTAAGTAGTCATTGGATTTACTGAAAATGTTGTAAAGTCAATATACATAAAACTCTGTGACCAAAAACTGTTAAAGAATCCCTTACATAGAATGACGCAAAATTCCGTGTTTAATCATATTAGTGTCTCGATGTAGAGCAACAGTGAGGTTATTGGAATGGATCGCGGAATTTTGAGCTTCGATCAGATGACAAGGAAGACATCTGAATAGACACCCAATTTCCCAAAACGTTAAATAGGAATGGATTTAGCCCAGCAGTATTTAGCGTGCACCAGACCAGCTTACTTGGCAATTCTTCAGTGAAATCAGGTCTGGAATGGAACTCTCCGATTCTGCAACAAAGAATTTTACCACCAGCCCACGACATAGCACCAGATATCGCAAAAAGCTTTAATGATTTTTGATCTGAAATATATTTCCGGAATAACATTTTTTAAAAACTGTTTTTCAATTTAATGAAGGTGGAGATGATATATTCAGTGTACTAAATAATTTACAAGTGAATATTAGCAGTTGTAAGCAAGAAAGTCTAATGCGTTTTTTGATTATCATATTTGCAGTTCAAAAAGAGTATTATTACCACCTAAAAAGTCCACAGAAATAAAATGCGAGTTTAGCTAAAGAAAAAAATGTTCAATGTATGAAGAAAAAGAAGGTTTAACTTATAAGCAAGGAAAATTTTTGATATTTTCCAAAGAAATGTGTTTTTTTTAACAGTAACTATAAACTTGAAATGCGCTTTCTCAAAATAATTTTATTGAAAAAAATTATCAATCTTTAACATAAAATCTCGAACACTAATTAAAATATTTAATGAAATTTCCAGGGAATATTTTGTATACTATTTTTAATAAATCGAACTAAAAATTTTGATTTACAGAGCATATTTTTTTATTTATAGCTTTTTATAAGAAATTAAATGGTAAATTTTGAATAACGACTATATTGTAACATATAAACATTTATGGTATTTTTTATTTTTAATCTATCTCTTGAATTTTAGTTCATTTCGAAGATTGCTGTTTTATGTATCTAGTGTCTAAAGAAAATTGGGATTATTGGGATTATGTAGAATGTTAGCCGTTTTGGTCAAATTTGCAGAAATTTTCTTCAAATTTGTCAATTATAAAATAGTATAAAAATTTCTTTTAATTTTTCAAAATTATCTTTATTAGTATTTAATTAGAAAACACCAAACAAAACTTTGAAAAAAGTTTCTTTTTTTTCCCCCAAACAAATGACCTAGGACGTCGGCTGTCACTTGAATAAATTTTCTCTCACTGAAAAAATAATTCATAGCTGAATCATAGTTTTGATTTTTTTCTTTCGTCAAAAAAACATTCTATAATTCTTCGACTAAAAATTAATTAATGAGATCAAGTATTTTGAATACAGATCTCGACTTTCAGAGCTAATGGTTCCGAATTCAAAGTCATTACATTAACGTATGATTTTATCATTTTTAGTCCACTTAAAACAAAAAGTTTTCCAGAGATATTAATTCTACGAAATATAATTTTTAATGGAGTACAGTCCTTTAAAAAAGCATCTGGTTGGTCAACGCCACGATGATGTAGATGATCTTAAAATGGTTGTATTGCAGTAGCTATCAAATCAGTCGGCAGATTCCTTTAAAGAAAGAGTTCAAAAGTTGATTATAAGATGCGATGAATGCCTTAATATTAATGAAAATTTTGTTCAAAAGCAGATCAAAGTACTGATTTTCATGTAAAAGGAAAATTGATCAAGAAGTACAATTGTGTCTTACTAATAGTTGTGCATTTCCAGCAGATTGAAATCCTTTTTTGGCGTGCATGTTACTGCTGTTATATACATAATTAAAAGTACATTTTAAAAATAAACTAAAGCTAAATAAAATCTACTAGTTAAAAATAATCATTATCATGCTAAGACATTTCAGATTGGAGAATTTGAATCTCCTTCTATATTATCAAACTGTTGATCATGTATAATTGAAATATGAAATATAATGTAGAGCTGGAAACATGAAAGGTTCACTTATGCTAAAACATGTATGTAAAAGAAAAACATCTGCCGGAAAAAAATGTTGAAACAAAGAAGGAAGAACAGCATATATAGTAAGATATTTCAGTCTAAAACTTGTGATGATTCATAGAAATCAAACACAGCTGCCTATTTACTGAAAAATCGGTTGCAATGATCTGCTTAAACAAATTCAAACCTGATGCAAAAGATTGTTAAAATTTTCTTTATAAACGTTATTTCATTGTTTTCATTCTCTGATGAGAAATAAATGAAATGTGTGATAAGAGAAAAAGGGATTTTTTCTTGTTATTTGAGATTTGATTTTTCTCTAGAAGTTTTTAATAATGTTCAAGACTCTCTGTAATTAGAGATGACATATTGTGAAATATTTCTGATTAACAATAAATATCTTATCAAAGATCAAAAATTATTTTTTTCACATACTTTTCACTTGTTATATTAAAGATTTATTTTTTTATAATTTTATATTTATCACTGTTTTTGCACGGTCGGTGCGATTTTATTTGTACTTCGTGGAAAATCAATCTCTATTCTTAAGTCTTAGCATTTCTATTATCTAAAAATTTTCTTTTTCTCGCCATTCTAAAATATAAATAAATTTCCACTCAATGGTGGTGAGCTTTTTTAAAGTTGAAATTTATTTTAATGTGGCTACATAATGCAAAAGATACCAAACCAAACAAAGATGTTTGTTAGGGTAAACATGCAGAGAAGTTATTTACCATTAAATATTAACTAATTTCAAATTTTACTATTAACTATATTTAAATATGCAATCATTAAATATAAAATTTTTATCTTTTATTAGTTGGGATTGTTTTACCTTCCAAAGTTTGCTTTTTAAACTTTAATGAGCAGGGGTGCTGATATTCTTTCGAATTCTTCAGACAACAATTCCATTGATCCGTCTGTGTTGAGCTTTGTGTAATGGAGAACTAGAACAGACTTTTAGATGCCTGTGGCATCTGAAGTGACTATCGAGTAGAATGTTTAATTTTAGAAAAATATTCTGCGAATTCCTGAGTCACTTAAGCTGGAACTTAGTAGCTTTGCTAGACACTGAAAGTAAGGATTTTGAAGAAATAAATGGAAAGAAGGTACGACAAAGAAATAAAATAAAATAAAAAGAAATTAAAAGAACACCACTTCTGCATCGGAAAAGAATTCCACTTACCTTTCTACTACTTCTCAGTAATCAATAAAATATAGAAACATTAAAAGTATAGTAAAATGAGGCAAAAAGAGAGAAACATTTTCTAAGAATTCTGTTAAAATAAAAACTTCATATTGAAATAAAGAAGTGTGAAATTAGACAAATAATTTCAAAAGATTCAAGAGCAGACGATTTTTATTAAAATAATAATTTTAAGTATGTGATAATTAATTTAATAGGATACAAATTCTAAAAATTATTGTTTTTAGAATTCGTTTTGAAAATAGTGCTAAAATTTTTTTTTAATTATTATTCAAAATAGTTTTATTACAAAATTAGAATCACATTTTAATTTAATTTTTTAATTATTAATCCCGTGTTTTGTTTTTAATTTTCATAAATTATCTAAGCTTTTAGTGTGCAACTCAACAATAAGAAAAGATTAGTTGAAGGTGTGTCAGCGAACTACACTAATTAGTTTTTTTGAGTTATCATATTAGCATCAAGGAGGATGTTGAAGTATACTTCAGACTCAGTAGTTTATTTTCTTTTTTTCCCCAACAAGTTTATTTTTTTCAAAATAATAAAAAATATATTTGAGCGATATTACCCCATATGGTAGGTAATTATGCCCATTGAATGGAAGAATTACGCGCTTGTGGCTTTGAGCTGAAATTTTATGGAGTAAAAGCATTGTTTCTTATGAACTCTATAAATATTCATCCATCAAATGTAAATATTCATCGAATATGATCTAAAATCCTCATATTTTACAAAAATAAAGAGCAAATTATTATAATAAGGAGTTTTATTAAATGAATTCAAGACAGTGTATTTGAAATTCACATAGCTTTCTCTTCCGCGACAATTTTTACGAGTCCTTGCAAAATAAATTTTGTAACTATAATCATTACCAATTTTCAAAGCTTAGATTTCGGCAGCATTGAAAACATAAACCTCTGTGACGTTATTTGCAGTTTCCCAGCTTTCTAAAGTGCAAAATTGTTCCGTCCTTTATTGTCCCAATAATTTCGCAGACTTTTGCCTCGTTGTTATTCCTTAATTTTTAAATTATAATTTCGTTTATTCATTTATTCGTCTTTTTCAAAAAAATTCTTGTGAATTTCTTTTCGATTTTTGCCTTGTTTGAAGCAGCGATATGGTTAATGATTTTAGATTTTCGCTTCATTTAATGGTGTAGATCCCTTATGGAAAATCCCTTTTAAATATGTCGCCTATAACATTTACAAAATAAGTAATTTGTAATCTCCATTAAGTGAAGCATTTATTCTATATGGAATAATACTTTTCTTCACAATTTCTATGCTTTAAGGAATATTCCTCTCAGAATTTATTTATTCAACTGTTTGCATTTTGGTTAAAAATGGATAAACTGATTCAAAAATGGTCTGTTCTAATGAAAAATGCTAAGTCTGATAATATTTACAGATATAAATAGTTTTTATTGCTTTGAAAAAGAATTTTACCTTAAAGACTATAAACCCAAAATTATACAGAAAATTAATTTTTTTAAATATCCGATAAAGCACTATTAAAATGAGAAATTAGAAGGCGAAGAAGATTATTCTAATACATATCTCTTCCACCAAATGAACAGAAAGTTCAAGACCATTTCCTACGCTTTTTACAGTCGAAAACAGTTGTGAGCGAAATTGCCCACTGTACGGTAGTATCTCGCTCTCCTCTACAACTACACTCTAGACATAACTCAAAATATTAAATTTACATTAATCTAAAAATGAGACGCATGTTTCCAATACGTTTCGGGTTTATTTATCATTAGTTTCACTAAAGAAAGATTTAGAAATATGCAGAATTGATTTACTACTATTATGATGAAAAGTAATCACCTGTCGAATGTTGCTTATTGTTTCGTTGAGATTACAAGACCACTGACCACTGTAAAATAATAATTGGTACATAGAAAAATAAACAAGAAAAGTTTAAAGCCAAACGACTTTTCAAACGTCACCGAAAGGTAAAAATATAAAAGAAAATGGCAACCGATATTTTTAGATAAGAATTTATCCAAAAAGTTTTCGAAGTATGATCACTATTTTATACATTTTATCTCTGTCTTCTCAAATCTCCATTTTTGTTAAAAATAAAATAAAATCTATTTTTCATGAAAGGAGATGATATGAAAAACATAACATTATGAATTTAACATTCAATTCCAGGTTACAGTGCTTTTTCTTCACATTTTAAAAGTGTACAAAAACTTTTGGGAGCCATTGGATATACAAATAATATCACCACTAACAGTACAAAAGATTTAGTGTCAAAAATTTAAATTTGATTTAAATCCTCTAATGGTGTATCTTTATATTGCCAACGGATGCGAAGTAATCAATGTCATTTTTCTTTTTTGGCAATAGCAACATGGTTTCCATTGACGATATAAAGATGTCCGAAATTGAAAATTACAATTATATTAAATTTAATTTAGCATTCTTTGAATTCAAAACCGTATTAAATTGATATTTAAATGTATCTGTAAAAAAAACAAAATTTGCACGTGGAATATTTTTATATTAACTAGCTAATGTTGCTAATAAGTTGTCGAAATCTTGCTAGAAAGACATATTTTTCAGAAACATTTTATTACATCACAATACATATACGTATATTTTTGAACAGTAAACACTTTCACAATAACATATTTCACAAATAATTAAATATCAGAAACGCAGTTCTCCTTCGAGAAACATTAAGAATTATTAAAAATATCTCAACTACAACATTTGAATGAAGATGCAATTTTATAAAATGAGGTTACAATTTAAAAAATAAAATATCAAGTAAAGAATTTTTTCTTTCATTTTTCAATTAAACTGCTGAATCTGTTTTCTTTTAATTAAATTGCAGCATAAAGAAGACATTCCTTCAAATGAGAAATAAATATATGTGCGGCTGTTATAAATCTTTTCTTTTTAGGGCAGAAGATGTGCAGTGCTTAGGATCGATTGAGCTAAAAAAAATTTTTTTGTTGTTGTTTTAGTTTTGTTGAAATCATGCTCGTAAAATTTCTACGGAAGCTTTATTCTGACATAGTGTTTATTCAGAGGTTCAATTATGCATCTAGGTTAGACAGACAGATATTGAAACTTTTGCTTTTTGAGTGAATGTTTCGTAGCCTACATATATGACGGCCATAGATGAATCTTAAAAGAATAAATATTGAAATATGGAACATTTCATGATTGAATTTTTCTTGTTGAGTCTGGAAATCAAACAAAAGTAATTTTTAATTAATCCTAAAAGTACGAATTTATTCCATTTTCGTAAAAGAACAATACCTCGAAGCAGAAAATGCCTCCGAATCTTTTTTACGACATGATATTCTTACAAAATGGCGGTTAGTTACTGTACAAATTTAGAGTCATAGGAAAACTCTTTACCTCTTCTATTTGAAATGGTATAATGGACAATGAAAACAACAGGTTTTTATAATTATAAATTTTGACCAATTCTTAAAATTCTCAAAATTTATCTGAATTTTATAATTGTAAATAGGGATAACTATCTATATAATAAATTACATTTAGAAGAGACTAGTAAAAACCCGTAGAAAATGTGAAAGAAGGAGATAATTCGCACAACGGTATAAAAGTTTTCAATCAAGAGCTTAAAAATAATTTGTATCTGTATTCATAGACAGTTCAGGTCTATAAGCAAAGAAAGCCGCGAATTTATATATGCTTACAGTTAAATAGTCCTGAATATGATCCTGAAATAATAGATTAGAAATAAAGAGAAATTAACAAAATACATGATTAGTAAATATAATTAAGTTTAAACAGCATTAAAGGATATTTTATATTAAAAAACTCCACATTTGAAATGAAGATTATGTGCTTTCACAGACATTCAAAGACACAAAGAGACAAGTGAAACGCCCAATGAAGTAATCTTTTGTGGCTTTTGCGTATTATCAACCTTACATGCAGTTGACTATAAAGTTGCAAAACTAACACGTTTGCAATATTTAACAGCTTGGCACAATGTAACATAATCATAGCATTCTGCATACAAAACTATTTCCACTCAGTGACATGCATCAAAATCATGTCAATAATTCAGATATTGCTTAAAAAGAAGCCAATACACTAGATCAATGTTAAAATGAATAAAGAAACATGTTCTTATCACATCATAAAAACACATACGATTATTTATTACATCAAATATGACAAGTAAGACATTTTCGTGTGAGTTACACTTATAAGTAAATACATATACGTTAATTCACTGTTCGAACAATTTCAAGAATTGTCCAGTAAAATTAAAAGGTTATTTACATATGAAATAATTATTAGAAATTTCAAGACAATTGATTAATCGGTATTTATACAAAAATTATAGCTGATATCCAATTAAAACATTTTCTAAATATACTAAAAAGAGATCTATTTCATAAAGGACTTTGAAATAAGTGATAATTTATATTTGATAAAATAAGTGGCAATTTATATTTGATAATGCTCTTTAAGGTTAATAAAATATAATTTTTTTAGAAATTATTACTTTTTCCCTTGCTTCAATTTCGATTCTTACGATATTTCCCTATTTTAATTTGCAAAAACATACAATAAGTAACAGGGAAATAGAAATAATAATAAAACCAGAAACCAAACAAACCCAAAAAACCTTAATACTTTTGAATCGAACAAGCGCAAAGCAGCTTAGAAGCAAACCAAAAGAAGTAACCACAACAATATTTGTTGTGGTAACATACAATAAGTCTTATACAATAGGTCACTGTCACAAAATATTCAGTTATATAATGAAGTAAACATTAAGCACAGAACATTTAATTGTTTCCCTTATTTACAGAAATATGCACAGCAACAAAGATTATCAATTAAGTTAAATACATCAAAAAGTTTCATTAAAATGATTCACAGTCATTAGCATTACATTGGTAACTGATCTTCAGTACAAAAAGTTCGAAGCTAGATTACCACAATTGAGAAAAGTCATAACACATACCATGAAATATTTAATAACAAATTGTAATAATATTTACAAAGATTTACAGTTTGGAAGAACTACTAGCAACGTATACAAATAATTAATTAAAATGATAAAAGAGAATATCAACTTCGAAAATACTTACTTGGTTATCTATGTTTAGGATCTGGAATTCTGCTTTCCATTCAACCAAATTACGTTATCAACAACACTAATTCAAGAAACAAAATGGTTGCTAATGCAATGTTATTGGCGACAGATTTGGCATATTTTGGTGAAATTACGTATATGATTTTAAATTCCAATCCTTTGTGACATAAATTATGTATGCAATTTTTGATACCAAAAATCAAAATATCGTTAAAAATAAAGCAGATTCTCATTGGAATATGAAATTCTTTATTTTAATAACAATTGCCACTTAAAAAAATGTCTAGAAATTATATATAGCTCCTAAGGGAAGAGTATTCGCTGAAACACACCCAGAATTATATACATTTCCAAGTATTTTGCACAATGTCTACATTTTACACTTTTGTGGTATCATACAGGATAAAGGTGCATTGTAGTAAAACAGAAATAATTAACAATCTCATTGACAAAATAAAAATGATGATTCTTAACTGTTCTTCGTCACTGAATAATGTTACCAGTTTATTCACATCCAAATAATTGATACTAATTCCAAAATCATTCATTTGGAATGAATGCAACATTTACTTTTTATCAGAGAATCGTCCAAGGTCATTTGAGTAAAAGGAAAGCTTTAGAGTAAGATATGATATTAGCTTCATTGACCGTAGCTTGCCCATCTTCATCAGAGTTGAGCAGTTCATTTAAATTATAATAAGCTCGGGTGAAGCAATATCCACAGTCAGTCATAGTCAATTTCAATATATTCTCATCTCTGATGGCTTTGGATCTAGTTATTATTGATGCATTGACACCAGTCAATAACTTTGGCATCGCTGTTATGAATTGTCAGTTTATTTATATACAACTTGTAGAATTAAGAAATTTTACAAAGAAAATCAACAAAAATATAATAAAATAATTATAAAATATGTCCTTTCCTGTATCTCAATCTATAGTTCAAAGAATTTTACTTACATCAAAGATTTTTCTGTATCCTTTTCAGTAAATAGAGACACTTTAAATATTTAATATATATTTTATATTACTAACATTTACTTTCCAATCTTTAAAGATGACATTTGAATTTTGTAATCTAAAAACTCAATCTTAAGATATTCATGATTAAGTTATAACATATGTCATATAGGTGCATTATTAAAGTGTGACCTATTCGTAACCTAATGACCAAAAATGTCAGGTTAGCAAGGAAATATATTAGACTAACTTTTAATACTCTACTTGAGAAACTTAGCTTGTTATTAGATTTGAATTTCTTGGCATTTTATTGCTTTCAACGAAAAGCAAAATTAACATAACTTTTAAAATCATTAAAAACAATATTCAATTAGATCAAGGAATGTTCCAGTATGCAATAGATCATTCAGAGAGTATAGACACTATGGCATTAATTGTATAAATAAAATTCCTGAACTATGATGATTTTACAGAAAAGCATTAAAAGCTTTTTCTTTGTTTTAATTTCCTCTCTTTACCTGACCCACTTGTTTTTTAACTTTCAAAAGAACCGTTAAATAAGGGTTTAATAAAATTTGCTTTGAAAATTTTGATTTTTCAATAAAAAAAATCACACTCTCATAACAATATTAGGGAATTACCATTATCAAGAGTTTTCTTTGAACTACAGGTTATCATACAGCATTCTATTTTTAGTCAAATTATTCATATCTTGGGAATATTGCAAATTTTCTTTGTTTATCAGCGTCAATTGCTGGATAGTTCCTTTGAAACTTCAGTAATTACTTAGGTATCTTCGGTGCTTGATGTGATTAACTGAAGAATTGTGTTCTGTTTGAAATGAAGAAGATTTAGAAGACATATGTCCTCTCCTGGTCCTTGTCGTCATCCGTCTTTTTGCCATTCACGGAAACTTCACGCAGAGGAATGAGATTTTTTCTGTGGGGTGCGACTTTGTGTCGGGCAGTGTCGGTCATCGAGACTTCTGTGTGGGAGAGAAATGCAGTCGAGGTGCGTGGTAAGCTTCTGGTTCTCATGTACTTGTGATTTGGATTGCGTCGAATGACTGCCCTCAGGTAACTGTTCCGCAGCACAGTTTGGACCTATGAAGAAACAATGAATGAATGTATGGTTGGCAAATTCAGTCATATAAAAAGATACTAATATACAGGGTGTCCTATAAATATTGAGACAAACTTTAAGGGGAGGTAGGGGACATCACAAGGATTCAGTTTTGCACAGCAACCCATGGTCCGAAACGCCTTCATTCGGCGCTAGGTGGCGTTTAATGAAGCAGACATGCAATTCCTCACTCATTTGAGCTGCAATCGCCCTCAGAGGAGTATGGAACGTTTTACGAACACGGAGCTGGCAGATATGCACTTGATTCATGGATTGGCAGAAGAAAATGCAAGAGTGGCTGAAAGGTTGTATCGGGAAAGGTACCCACAGAGAAATGCACCGAATCGCCGAATGTTCAATAATTTGCATCACAATTTGTGTGAATATGGGTTGTTATAAGGTAATAGACATACAGAAGGCAGGCCACGAGTGACTTTAACCTCCATGTTGGAAGAAAATGTGTTGGATACCGTTAGAAAGAATCCGAGTGCCAGCGTAAGAGCCGTCGCTACTGCCGTTGGAGGATCTCGGAATAGTGTTCATCGTGCTTTGTAAAGTGAAGGCTTACACCCATATCATCTACAAAGCGTACAGTTACTGCTCCCCGCAGATTATCCTCGTCGTGAACGTTTTGCACGGTGGTATCTCGATCAGTATTGCCAAGATGCGAATTTCCCATCTTACGTTTTAATGACGGATGAAGCGTACTTAACGCGAGATGGGATGTTCAACTACCACAATGCGCATTTATGGGCTGACGAGAATCCCCCTGGCATAAGACCACATGCTGCACAACATCGCCTTTCAGTGAATGTTTGGGCTGAAAAATATAGTTGGTGACGTCTTAGTCGGACTTTATTTGTTGCCATCGCCACTGACATCTGCACAAAATCTCATCTTTTTGCAAGAGGTTCTACCAACATTACTTGACCCTGTGCCACAACATATCAGACACCATATGTGGTTTCAACATGATGAGGCACCTCCCCATTATGGCAGATGTGTTCTTGAACATTTGAATCAGGTGTTTGGTCACCGATGGATTGGTCGGTTCCCTGGTCATTACGCTCTCCTGATTTAAATGGCATCGATTTCATTCTTTGGGGTGCACTGAAAAGTTCTGTGTACGCAACACCTGTGGATTCAGAAATTGATCTGGTTGCAAGGATCGTCTGTGCTGCTGCGGATATCCAACAAAATCTAGGTGTAATTGAGAGAATTCGCCAGTCTATGGTCCGACGGTGTAACGTATGCATTGCTAACAATGGTGGAAACTTTGAACATCTTTTGTGACATTTTCAAATATCATGTAACACAGCACATGTAATATCTTTGACCAATAAACATTTCAGATGATATCAGTCTTGTCTCTTCATTTTTTGTATCTGTCATAGTACTTTCCCATGGCGTTTCTGACCACAGGTTGCTATGCTAATCTGAATCCTTGTGATGTCCCCTACCTTCCCTTAAAGTTTGTCCCAATATTTATGGGACACCCTGTATAGAAGATGATTCTGATATAATTAATTATTCCAAAATATTCTTTTCATTTTTTTTAAAATTCCGATGACCACTAAAAATTTTAAAATACATTTTAGGATGAAAATTTCGAAATCTTTAAAAAATTCATAATTATAAGATATTTTGACTCAAAGAAACAAGCAAATAAGATATAATAGCTTTTATAAATATAGAAAAATCATTTTTTCTTTATTAAAAAGTTTTCTTGGATTGCTATTTTGAAGCTGAAGTTGAAGAATGTTATTACTGCTTATGCTACATGAAAATTCAGACTTCATAATGATCTTGTGATTACTGTTATATTGATTTTGATACTTTCTGTGAAAAGTTTGAAAGTAGATTAGAATTTCAAAAGACTGCAGAAGTATTAAATTTAAATTCACTTTTGGGAAGACAATGTAAATACTTTTTTTAATTATAAATAAATTTTTCTGAATTTCTATAAGTTATTCTTTGTTTTTATTTGTCGAATCTAATTCGCTGTTCTGAAGTCTGCATCATTTTTACATTCTAGTTTGATAACGATTACTATAAAAGCCGTAAAAGAACATAACACTCCAATTAATTTCTAGGAAATAAATAATTCAATAACTATATTTTTCTACTTAGTAGGCTCTAAAATGAATTCTTATATCCTCGCATGTATAATTTTGCATCTTATTACTTTCCTTTCATAAAGGGTTAGTAAATACCACAAAGGGAAAGAAATTTTATTAAAAAAAACTTTTGCAAACGATAATCAATTACAAATATTAATAAATATAAGTGAATCAAATATTTTTGAAGTTGGTTCCTTAATTAATACACCTTTTTCACACTAAAAAGAATGTACCATATAAAAAAAACCCCATAATTTTTTTTTCCATTCAGAAGAAAAATATGAATTTATAATATTCTGCAAGTGCAAAGATGGCTTAAAATTTAAAAAATATATACACCGGAAGACAATTTAGTTGTTTGTATGTTCAAATTATAGCAGATAAACAAAATCCTTTTACATTTTAATGAATCTTAATAATGAAAGATTAGCTTAAAATTAGAACTTCCTTAGATTTCGTTGATTTGGGTAAATGGAATTGATTACCTTGTTTTCTGCGCTAGGCAGATAAAACTCTTGTTAACATTTTAAGAATTTTGTAGTCATCCTTTTAAATTGCATGTCTCAGTACATTTATAAAATCACAGTAAAATCTATCTTTTTTTTGAGAACTTTTTTATTTGTTTTTTTTCTGGATAAATTACTATCATTTCGTAATCAACTTTCAAGAAAAACATTTTTTTAGTTATGTACGTTTCTTTATACACAGTGTAATAAAGCTCCGAATTTGACTATATCGTAAGCTTTTATGGGAAGAAAATAAGTTTATAAAACATGTTCAAAAACGTTAATTGTTTGTTTTGGATGTTTACTATTTTTTTTTTATTTAAGGAAGAATTATTTCTTATTACCTAAGTATTTTTGTTTAATAATAAACATATAAGTATCTAATTTATGCTTATCTCTATTATAGTATTTTCAATTTTTGTTCTGTTAACTATTTTTACTGAAACTAACATTTCGCGTTAGTATTTTCATTAAAAAATATAAAGCTTTAAAATTCAAAAAAATTATATTGGTTTGTTATACTCACATTAACGCGTTATTTAAAGACATATAAGAACAAATTTAAAAAAATCAAACTACAAAATCAAATAGAGGTATTAATTTGGTTTGATCATTGGCTGTCAAGACTTATAATTAATTTTTTCATTAACGAATCTTTAAATACTTACTTCTGAATTCATGAAACAGTAGAGTAGTCCCACAAAAAATCCCTAAAATGTATAGAAAATATATGATTAATTTTAGATCAAATTATATGATAATAAAATACAAAAAGGAAATATAGTTATAAATATAATCACCAAAAAGTGCACGCCATTACATAAAATCAAATTCAAAGTATTTAGTTAGCTTAAAAGAAATTATTGAAAACAATCAACACAGTATTACTACAAATAAACTATCCCTTATTTATAATTATTTATTTTTTTAAGTGTACCATTTAGAATTTATTTTGTAATTGTAACTTAAAATATAAGATTGGTCTTAATGATTAATGATTCGAAGCCTTTTTTTTACTATAAGACTAAAAGACGCATGCATATTAATACTTATTGCCTATTCTGTTTTTGTTATTTAAAAAAAGAGAGTTTAGAATTAACTTTTATTT
>JAPMOR010045660.1:0-10790 GCA_026543865.1 Argiope aurantia | reverse complement strand
TCTTAGTCAATGAATTGTATAGTTTTTAATTCACGCATTGAAATCCAAGACAAATTTCACATACTGCGGCAACAACGTCACTCAGTGCAATATACAACTCAAAAAATTAAGTAGTGTGATTTTAGGGTGGGGGATAAGCTACAGCGATGCTTTGATGTCCCTAACGAAATAAAATTGTATTTATAGAAAAATAGAATCGAGAGAAAATTTGCGCCCATTGCCCTCACTTCTATACTGGTTTCGACGATACAATTCTATTTTTATCTAAAAAAAATTGTTCGTTTTGAGGACAAAGACTGATTCAACTGTATGTGAAACAGATAAAAGGAAATTTCAACTAATTATATGCATGTCCCAGAAAACCCAAAACATTCACTCCTAATGTAATATACCTATACATATTGAATTTCAGAATTGATGCAAAGAACAATTTCAATCTCTTAAATGACCGGTAACCTAATGACTTATCAAAATTTTCGTTCTTTTTATATAAAACAGTTCTCAAATATTCCTTTGCGTGCCTTTCCAACATCTCCCTCCTTCATCTACCTGACAATTCTTTAAAGGCACGTATTGCGTAGTTAGAAACTCAAACCACAGACAGTGAATTATTCTATTACTATGTTTTATCTTTAATGATATGCATCTTTCCTTATTTAAAGATGCAAATGAGAGATTTAGGAGATTAAAATCAACTCTTAGCTTTTTAAAAAAGAATAAATATTAAGTTTGATGAAACTTCTGCCTGTTGCTATCTATTCAGATTTACTGTAAGATATTTTAAAGAGAAGTCTTACGCTGCTGTCAAAGCCAAATAACGGAGTAAAAAAAAAAACGAAGTTTTAACTATATCTATGTAAATTTTTTCACCGATATCAGGAAATATTTTGATAATTTAAAATCCAATAAATTTCAGTATTAACGTTTCATTTATAACGTACAAAGTAAGCCTAAGATCAGGATTCGCACAATAGATAATTTTACATTAAAGATGATCTAATAGTACAACTTATTTTCCTGTCCTGCTTTAAAACATGAATGTAATTTATCAGTTTTTGTCCGGAGAGATGCTATCGAATCTCGCTCTTGAAATGTTTTCTTCCAAAATTATTGAAGTACGTTATTTGCTAGAAATTGCTCAAGTTAATTTCTACCAATGAAACGTTTAATCACAACGTATATGGAATTACGCAAACCTGTATCTTGGTGGAAAACTGAATAAATCGACTGGGCTTTGACAAGTAGAATTTAAATCAGAAAATAAGACAGAGTGCCGAACGAAACGTTTCCAGAAGAATTAGTTTTAAGACGATTTAGTTATCAAGTTACAGAATTTTCTAGGCATACATCGGATGTCACAGATGCAAGGAACGACAAATATGGATTTCTTTCAATTTTGGTAAAAAAACACTTAAAATTAAATTTTAGTTTAACGTCGTATCGGATAAAGTAAAACATTCATGTGAGATTTTCTAAAAGATTTAACGCAATTTGATACCAGAAAATTCATTGCAGATTTTGAGTTATAAGATCAATAAAGTAATTTCAAGTGAAACTGTAATGATTATTGAATATCGAATAGTCATGATCTATTATTCAAAGATATATCTTTTACTGTGCTTAAAAATGTTCAGTGATGCCGAAAGATGAGAAATTTAGATTGAGAGAGAACTAATAGGACTTGACGCACTGAAATATTAATTTCTCGTTGCTGCTTCTAAGAAAGATGAAAGCAATATTATCTCTAGAGAATTTAATATTGAAGAAAATCGCTAGTAAAACTAAATATTCGGTATCTTGTTTTATATTGTATTCACGAATTCCGGATTTTGCATACTGGAAAATTTAACCCCGACTTACATTTTTTTTAGTTGATTTGTAGTTTAATTTCGATTATTCAAACATATGTAATTTTGACAACTTTTTTCGTACGACACATTCTATGACGAATTTGATTTAAACCATCTCGTATTTATAGCCTATTCTTATCGTACAACATAGCCTAATCTTTTGAATTTTATTTCTTTTTTTAAAAGCCTCGTTCTCCAAAATTTACTACATTCTAGCAGTCACGTTTTCATGAGGATGCAATATACTGCATCGCATAGAAAAATGGCATTTAAATGATCTCCATATATTACCACGATATAAAAATAGGAAAAATAGTTTTCTTGCGTATTAGTTAAAACAATAACTTTATTAACCTTTTTTTATCTGAATTTGTTTAGATTACTAATTAGATGACATCCTATTTGGCGATTTATGCAAGAACTGGAAATGAAGTTTATTAATTAATAATTTACGAATTTAAATTTTAAAAATTCTGCCAAAGAGGTTCAGTTATCCATCGTTTATATAATATCTAATTTTCGACGGCAAGGAAATAGTTCTTGGACGACATTGTTCTATATCGTAATTTGTTCATTTTTTGCCATTTTGTAGCTTTTCGAATTACAATTATTCAGATTTTAACTATTCGAAAAAATTTTAAGATGCATCATAATCATATCCACAGTAGTCTAAATGAATAGGAAAGATTTATCGCCTAAACGTCTTGCAGCCAGTTCTGATAGGCAAATATTCTAAAATCGTCAGATCTTACTTTATACAGCAAAGTTCAAGTGGAAACGGCATGCTTAAGTAAACGTCCTGCTCGCTATTTTCTTTTTCATAATCCATCTGTTGCCTTGGCTTCATTATACGGATCGGCAACTTGGAAATATACCATGACATTCGACAATGGAACGAAGCAAATTGAAATTACTTGAACGTGACTTGACGGCTGGATATGAAGGTGTTTTCATTGAGAATTCCATTTCAGAAAACTGAAGCTGTAATGAAAAGACTGCATTAATTATTTGGAAGGTAATTGTGGAATCGCATGTGTATTCAATTTACTAGAAATTTATATGTCGTCACAACTTACAAATACAGTGATAAGTGGCAAATGCAGTTTTTGTGATTAATCAATATCATTAAGATACGTTTTTCAAAAACAAATGTATCGAACTTTTAAAACGGGACCTGAAATCCATGAGTACATAAGATTGCTTATTGCCTTAAGTTTTTAAATCCACTTTGAATTCTGCTTCCGGTGCTTAGAATTAAACCAAATTGTTGAGTGCTTTCTAAGTAAAAGCATAGTATAAAGAACAAATCGGAATCGGAACAAATTGCTCCAGAACAACTTTCAAACAAGCTTTCATCAAATCCTCTATTTTTCCTTTACATTTTATCATGGGAGTGAATTTCGTGTACTGCAGTTCGATCGTTTGTCTACTTTCATCTACTAAACACATGCTTTGAATATTTTCGCAGTTATGCTTCTTTAGTTGCACGAAGCAATGCTTTCATTAGTGACAAAACGTGCTTGCCAGATGCGCAGAAAGATGATTGAAGTCAATTTTTAGGACAGTTACGCTCGAACTTTCTAAACATGTTTTTCAAAATAAACATATTACTATAATACAGTATTAATATTTTACGCTATTTAAAGAATTACGCTATAGTAAAATGCAATGCCAACGGTGAACATAAGAAGCCGAAAATTTAGCAATTTTTTTTTCAGAAATAACTTTATATAAATACTGAGTTGTAATTCGAATTAATCACAAAACATTTAAAGATTCGAATCTTCGGATCTGAAATATCAAAGTAAATAATCAAGACTCGATTCGCCTAATCTAATTGTTAGTGTTTGCGTCGAATTATATAGCAGCAGTAACGCTCACAAAAAGTTTTTTACTACCGTCAAAGCTCGAGATTACGCATAACCAATAACTAAAATCATGAGAAGAATTATTGTAAAATGTACAATCAATATTTAATAAATTAGAGAATGTTATACAGAAAAATGATTAATTACAAAGCTTATTTTTAGAAAATTATTTTTTTTTATTTTGATTGAAATAAAAATTAAAGTGGGCTTAATAAGAAATATTCTGTCTAGTTGTTAGTTTATTCTACAGATAATCAACATATCTGGATTCCATCAAATTTTACAAACTTATAGTTTAAGACAAGAGAAATAATAATTGCCAACATTTCGAAGTTTGATAACACATTACTAAATATACAATTAGAAATTAACCAGCATCTCGTCGTTTTTCCTTCATTTTATGGAAAATTATTCCAGAAGATACAGGTTTAAACTGTCTTATGAAAAATTTTCCCTTTTCAATGACATCAATTTCATGACTGCATAATATTTCTTTCATCTGTTATTAATTTAAGAAAAAAAATACATTAAAACGAAAAAAAAGGCGTGAAGTTAGATCAAATTTTAACATTTGTTTTATTTTTACTTCAAGTTAACCCATTTGTAAGAACTTAACACTGCCGAAAAACGCCCATAATACAATCGCTAAAACGGAGGTAAGAAAAGTTCTTATGTGCAAATGAAACAAATGTTCGACGATAGCAGCTGCTTCAAGCTGTGAGATATTAACTAATTTTTTCGCTTTTTATCTCGGAAACTTGGGTAGAAATTTTTACGGAAACTTCGCACATCTTAAGATTAAAAAGGTCACCTTTTTAATGACGTGTACCCTTTAAATAGGAAAAATTGGCTTTTGTTTGATAACGTAAACTACTCTACAACTATAATTTTGATTTTTTTTCTTTTATTTTTATAGAAATGATTCGCATTTTACATAAAAATATCTGCATAAAATATTCATAAGATATTTAATTCAAATAACGAAGGATGTATAAGTTAATTTCAATAAAATTAAACCCTTTCAATAAAAATCGGACCTATTACCTAAAAAACCGAATTCCCAATTTGAGAGCTGCAAGTAGAACAATTTGCCGTGCACAGCATTTAATTCTTCCAGGCACTACGTAACATGATAGAATTTACAAATAGTATACCAGCCTATCAACATAGTTTATTAAAATAGTGGAAGATATTTAGGCATCGAGGCAATTTAAAAGACTGGAGAAAGTTAATCATCAACAAATTATAATTGAAAATTTTTAATTGCCATTACCCACAGAATATTAAAAAATAACTATGTTCCGATTTTCACTGATATCTTGCATTACATTAAACTGAAAACCAAAAATTTTATACTAATTATTACTTGAAAAATTAATTTTGACTTGTTTAGAATAATATTTGTGTCAGAAATACACTTTCAGGGCAAAATTTTATTTGAAAATCGATTTCTTGTCATTAAAATTTCTAAGAAAAAAAAGTTAAAAATGGTTCGTAAATTTATTTTCTAAAGAGCGCTTCTCATGCACCTACTGATGCGATTTTTATCTCTCTTAAACTGAATGTAAAAAACTAAAATACCTTTTTTTCAAAGATAATTCGAGGTTAAAATGCTGCAACGCAGTAACGATGAGAATATTTTTAATAAGAATAACTGTACTACAAGAATATTTACAATTAAGATAGTATGGTCTTGCAACTTAAATTTTTCAAATGATACATTACCAAATTTGGTACAGGATGAAACGTTGCTAAAGTATAATGACTGGCAACTTAACTCGTAGCGGACATTTTTGGAACTTATTTATGGTGTTTTTGAATCTAACAGAATGTTTTTTCTGGCCGATACCTTTATTAACCATTTAACTGCTTTATTTTCTTTACTATCTAATAAAATGACCTATTTTGGAAATATTTTTTTTATTTTGATTCAAATGGGAATCCATTGAATACTTGACTTATCTATGTATTCGAAGTAATTTTAATATTGAATTATAATCGATAGGAGTGGTTTATATTTTGCTTACAGCTATCACAATTTGATAAGTCGATGTATGTATGGCACTCGGGCAAAACAGTTAGGTGGTTAATGTTTAATAACAGTAACACACACCACTAAAGAATACTCATATGAATTCAATTGTTAAGTTTATAGAAGTTTGTGAAAACAAAATTACTTACCCTTTTTATATCTTAAACATGGAACGGCACTTTCACTACAGTATTCTTTGGATTAATACTGTTTCCGAAACAATATCTGCAAGCTCTTACAACCATGACATATATACCTTGATTATGATGGTTTTGCCACTTTCTAGGTGTCCGAAGTGGACAAAAAAAGTCTTATTCCACCAAACACACAGCAGTATCTTCCGTTAGCGAAGATATCATTTCGTGGCAAATACTTCCAAGACAAAAGAAGATCAATGATGTTTAAGGTCCAATCTTCGTCATATTAAAATTCAGTCAAGTCTGACTCAGGAATTAAGCCTTCTCGTGGCATGGTAAAAACTGAGCCGCTGCAACATTTTTTCCAGTTCAACACTCGATGTTCTCAATTACAGTGTTACTGTTTTTTCTCAAGTTTATACAAACGTAATTGAATGGATCTCCTATGACATCTTAACCCTCATACAAATATAATAAGCTGGATGCGATCTTTGAACAGTGTCGTCAATAATAATGGACCTGTTTTTCAACCTTCAATAATGCAATCTGAAGACGTACATCATTCGAGTCAGTTTCGTGCAGTCATTCACTCATGACTCTCCACACTGAAAGCATCATTTCCATGCAACTACCGAAGCATTATTATCTAACTCATAATGAAACCTCACAGTTAAAGCATTCATTAATACTGAAATGCTCAGTTCAGTATTGCACATTCTACAGAGCAACTTTAAACATGTTTGACAAATCATACAGTTCTGCATTGACTGACGGTTCCGGGGAATGTCGAGCTCTGACGTCATCTCGACAGGCATACCGATATCACCTATTTGAATTTCTTTTTCTCCCTAGCGGCAGAAACATTTTTTTTGAGTGCTTGAAATATGATCTTTATAAAATAGTCAGCATCCTGTATTAAAGGAAGGACAAAAACAAGACATAAATAATTAAAAAGAATAGAATTAAAAACTATGAAGAAAATCATATCAAATTTTTAAAACTTTTAATGGTTACCCAGCTATTGTAAATTTTATTGCTTTGCTTATGTGCAGTCTTCAAAACGACCTCGTTTTGATGACGTCCGTTGCTTCTCTTTTTCTTAATAGTTTTGAAGTCATGGAGAGTAAACCAGTTGGTGTTGCCCTTTTAATAACTTCTCGCATACTTTCTAATAAAGGTGAATTTGCATGTTAGGCGGATTTTTTCCCAATAGATTGAAACCAAAATTTGATGCAAACTACACTTAAAGTCATAAAATCACACACTAAATCTGATATATTTAACTCATTGCAGTTTTAAGTCATCACGTTAAAATTTTCTCGATGTTGACTGACAGACAGTCAAGCCCCTCCCATATGATTTGGCTCAAAATTTGATGGGTGTTTACAATGCTACTTCTGTGTACTGAATTTTATCCTACTGGATCTCTTTGTTTAGTAGTTATCGCGTTAACTTATATTCAAACAACCGGACAGACAGGCTAGTTCTGATTAGATTTTGCTCTACATTTGATAGAAATCTATATATTTGGTGTAAAACTTTATATCAAATGACATCCGTCTAGCTCAAAGCAGATTTTAAGTTGCTTTTCTAATAGACGGACAGACACACATTTTATAAAAAATGTGTTTATGGAATTCAGGAAGGTTTGTCAAAATCTCGAATTTCAAGATTGTGATGATTATAATATTTTTTTTCTATACTTCGCTACAAGAGAGTAGAAATGCGAGAAGATAATCGGATTCCCCTTCATACGACATTCAGGGATAAGCTGGAAGCAATATGTCAATCCGATTTCATATATTCGTCAGGAAGTGGAAGAAAAGATGATTTATCATTCCTCCTATACGAGTTGAAATAAAAAAAAGAAAAAAATGACATTCTTTATGTTTATAGTGATGACGTCTGGATTTCGTGATAGGAACGTAGTAGGCTGAAGACCGAATTTCACTTAAATGCGTTATGTATGTTGGACTGGTGCTTATTAAATTTATTATTTAAGATTTCAAGTCTGGAAAAGGATGTGGTGTGGAAATTTGAACTCTGGAATCAGCTGCTGGCGACATTACTTCATCACATCTGAAAGTTACGAGGCTCAATATAAAATAATGTTTATTTAGATCAGAAACAATATTTAAATTTTTTAGCAAACAAAATTAAACCAAACAATTGCCAGAAAATATCATACACAAAGAATGTAAAACTAAATTAAGATGAAAATTGTCAGTTGAAAAAGAGTAAACATGCTGAAATATGTTAACGTGACTTCGTTGAATAGTGCTGAAGTAAGTAATCATATATCCCAATTTCAATTGATTTCAAATGGTCAAAGTCTTTAATTTAAATATTTTTCATAACCTTAATTATTTTACTTATAATGAAGTGCCAGAAAAGTGCATCGAATAACAATTTTTGATATTTTTCTAATCAAAGTTGGTAGACGTAGATCACATAAACTTATTATCGGATAAAAAAATCTTAAATCTTTAAGAATCGAATAACAACGTGAATTATCTCAAAAACCCAACATAAATTTTTGTTATTTTGAAAAATAGAAACTACAGATATCATAAATCTCACATTCAGATTCTGTCATACTGATTAAGGGTGCAAATAGAATACTAAATTGATTTTAATATTTTGAAGTTAAATCTAAAATGATAGCTGCTTCTTTCTGACCAAAATGAAAATGATGATAATTTAGATGCGGGAATTCGAATTTTCAGCGGATTCTTTAAATGTAAAATTTTTGAGAATTTTTTTTTATTTGGTTACCCAAAAATATTCGAAAAATGCTGGGATCGATTTGTAAAATAATTCCAACTTTATTTTCGAAAACATATATAGAAAATTAAAGAAATTTCAAATTAAAATAGAAGAAATTGAACAGAATGATATAAGGATGTTGTAATTTTATTCGAAACTTATTTAAGAGTGAATAGATCCTATTTGATTCCATATGCTGTAAGAAGTTCGGGGACAAATAATCTTCAAATTTTGCAAAATTTCATTTAATTAAAAAATTTTTTCTTTCCGTTTAAAATAACGTTTGAATCATCCTTTCATCTTAATTATAACGAGAAATATAATTATTTTTGTGGTGTTTTGTTTTGAAAATCGAGCACTCAGAAAACTTTTGTCATGCTCTACGTGCACAAATAAAAGATTGAGTGGGGCGTAAGGAATAAGTGTCATTTTAGGAGTAAGTGAAAAATATTGTTGAATATAATAAAGTGATAGAACAGAATATTCCTTTGTTATCCGTAGAATATTATTGTTCCAAACTTAACTTAGTTTCATTTTTAACAATGAATTTTATATCATTTAAACATGTCCATATCATATAAAAATACATAACAGTTAGGAGTCCTTATTATTCCAAATTTCATTTTGTAACAATGCATTTTACACTATTTCAGCAATATCAAAAATCATTATTACCGAGACACATCTTCTGAAGGCGTCATTTCACCATCATATTGAAGCAGAACTTTCTGTTTGCTCTGATTAGTTGAGAAGAAAATCCCATCGAAATAAGCCGAAATGTTGACCATCTTGTTTTTATTGCAGGTAAGTTCCTTCTCTATTATATTTTTCGGAAAGTACAGAGCGATAGACGATCAATCCCTTTTTCGGTTTGGATCAACATTTGATCGTGGACTTTACTATATTTATTAAATACGTGTACTGAATTTTATCACTCTAGCCCTTTTTGGTTTGCAGTTATCGTGTTTACCCTCAGACAGCCGGACAAACAGACTTCCTCCGAAGGAATTGTGCTCAAAATGTGGCAGAAATCTGTAAATTTTGTGAAAAGATTGTACACCAAATTACAAACATATAGTATCTCTAAGCATTTTTGAGTTATTTTTGTCGTCAACAGACACTCGATCAGAGAGCCAGCCATAATGCCAAAAAAGGAATTTTTCAAAAGAAGGTCTAAAATTTGGAGATTTGTCAAAATGTCGACTTCGAATTTCTTGCGATTGCAATAATTTTTCTATACTTCGCATACGTGAAAATAAAAAGTTAATGGAGTATTTATTTGTTCAGAAACGTTTTGATAGTTATGAAATTGTGCAGTTCTTATCTGAAAATCAGAAATGTATAAGGTGAATTTAGTTATGCATTTTAGCTAAATTTAATCCGACAAATTAAGAATCATAATTTCAGGCCAGCATATTAAATTCCAAAAAGCTGCGGTAGCTTCCCCGTTACTTTTTCACAACTCTTTTACATACTTTTAAGTATTATGACCTCTCCTTCTGCGCAAAATTTTGGACTTTGTGTAGGGTTATGAACTTCACAGGTATTCAAATTTTATTTTCAGAATACCGTACATTAGGAATTTGTGCTTTATAGTATAAGAGAGAATACTGATTTTACGTCTTGTGGATTTTATCTTTTAGTCAATTAAACAGCTCTTTGACTGGGATCGATTATTTCAGTGGCAAGAGTGCCAATCTATTTTCATTTTCATAAACCGAAATATTTTTAAGTTGTTGCATATGTATATACGGAGAAACCAGACCTACAGACGGCTAATTTTGAAACAGACGTAAAATTTTACAAAGATCTTCGGTTTGAATTTTAAAACTATGATCCATATTTCATTATGTAAGTTGATTTGTTCTTGAATTCACATGCATTCTAAAGTACAGACTGACAGATGCTCAATCCTTTTATTACAAATTTGATTGTAATTTTATATACTAAATTTTAACCGTTTAGCTCAAAGCCTTCTTGAGTTTTGGTATTCAAAGATAGACAGACAGACATAACTCCAAAAATGCGTTTTTCCGAAATAGGGAATTCTAAAACTTAAAGACTTGTTACGTCGTTCTACAATAAAGAATGATTGTAGTACATCTTCTTTTCTCTGTTTATGAGAAAGTAAAAAGCT
>JAPMOR010045659.1:0-11879 GCA_026543865.1 Argiope aurantia | reverse complement strand
TCAACGAGCAAACGAATGCTTATATTCATCTGCGGGGTAGTTGCAGACGTTATTCTATTCTGAACTTTTCACTGTTGTGGACAAGCTGTTTATCACGAGCAATTATTTCCGATTTAGAAAGGCGTTTGTCTCTGTGCTAATACTTTTATTAAAGTTGTTAAATTATTTGTGGCTGATAATAGTGATTTTTTTGCGATTTAGAAAAGCGTCTCTGTGCTAACACTTTTATTACGAATATTTGTATTATTTGTAGATTCTTTATCCATCCAAGAATTTGAAAGTAAGTAACTTTTAAACGTTGACTATTAACTTTTATTTTAAGTCTTCAGAATCGTTGATTATTATCGCATTTTAAATATTTTATTTTTAGATCAAATTGATAATTTTTTAGTCATGTTTATTACATTAGTTTTTCTATGTTTATATATAACGAGATTATCTTTTCTATTGACTAGATTAGATAAGTGGATTAAGATTGAATTTGTCGAATTTGGGAGCCTCTAAAAGTACCCCATGATTGAATAAATTTTTTGTCCGTTATAATGTCTTAAAAGTATTTAAATTTGCATTTTATTTAACTATTTTTGCTAAATACAGCTGTATTTCCATTCCCAAATTAATGAATATGCTTTGAAATCAGTTAATGAATATCTGTAATTTAGGTTTGTAATTTAAAAATATATGTATTAACGTTAAATAAATGATCGAAATAATTTAAGATCTATAGTATATGAAAAGGTAATGTGATTTTTCTTAGCTCAGTTACTGTAAATGGAAGAGTAGATATTGCATTCAACGGTTTATGAAGTAAAACCTGAAGGCTAATTAAAATAGAACCAAGCAAGAATAATAAAAACAATAAACGTGATATTTATATATGAATATTAATATAATAATGCATCGTTTTTGCGGCTTTTATTTTTCTTGAAGGATCATGGTCTCGCTGTTATCAATTATATCCTGCCCCCCCCCTTTTTAAAAAAAGCATTTAGAAATTTGAGGAGTGAAATTATGTACAAACGATTGACGATTTAGAAAAGTATTCTATAAAATGCTTAAAAATAAACAGATCAGCCCAAATTGTTGTTGTTCAGATTACTTCATAATTCAAAAGCAAGTGAATTTAAATTACTTCCATCGCAATCATCCCGTCAGATACATAATATATTGCTTTTTAAAGTCGCTATCCTAAAACTTTTTTAAAAGAAAAGTTCAGAAAAGAATATTAAAATAATGAATTAAAAAACTTAAGGAAAACGCTGGAATTTTGAAATTCATTTGTGTAAATTTAATACCTAGGATTATTTTCATTTCAGTTATAAGTAACATGATACAATAATATATTTGGCAAAAAGGAAATGACTTATAAATTGTAATTAATCGATTAATGTGTTCCTTTCAGAAATGGTACATTTTTTAAGTATCTCTTATTTTGATTAAATGTCTTGGAAACGATTTGTATTTGTCGGGATCTTTTACTGTGGGCAGAGTTCGCTTAACAACGCAAACCTATCTAAGCTATTGTAGATTCTTTGAAATCAATTTGAATTGATTGGGTTCAGCAAAATTTAATTATCGCATTCATTTTCGAATACCCATAAAGTATCTTCGTTTACTTCCAATCGTGTCAAGCGAGACCTTGTTCATGGATAAATAAGAAAATGATTTTCTTCTGAAGTGATTTTCCGAACAATTATAGAAATTTTTCCCTCGTAAAATGCATTCAGGAATTCGAGCGAAAAACTGCTTTTACTTGAACCTGACTCCAAGATCCCTTGCTAGTACTTACCAAGACCCCTTACTAGAAAAAAATTTCGAAGTATCTGACGAACGACGAACATACAAAAGTGCTAATTTCATAAAGGATTTTTTTCTAACGGAATAATACCTTACATCCGTTGCCATATTGCGCGGAACAACCCCTCTAACTATTTATTCATTCTAATGGTATTGTTTGAATTAAAAATTATTAAATTGACTAAAAAATGGTTTATTGAAAAACGCTGGGTTTTGGTAGCATTTTTTGATTCTATTCAAAAAGTTCTATCTTAAACTGGCCAGAAATTACAATGAAAATGTTGGTTCTTTTTAATAACTGCAGATGTTTCAATAAAAATTAAAATGTCAGGAAGCTTATTTTAACGTCTTTTGTATCATGTAGGTAGGTGGTTCGAAACAACATCCCGCCCTTTTTACTACCGAAAACATCTGTGTGCGAAATTGTCGTCTGCTCGGTATTATGTCCTTCGCTATGAGCTAAATTATAAACGAAACGAAGATCTAAGCAGGTGTTTGCTAAAATCGTTCTTATCAATTCTTCAATTGCTTTTGATGCATAAATGCTATTATCGAACTTTTGCAATAATTTTGACGAATTTTCTAAACGGGAAATCTAATTTATTCATAATGGGCGAATTAAAAAAAATCTTATTCTGATTGCATTACAGAATTTTTTTTTGGCTTTTCTTTTAAGTAATATCTGCTCTGTCATGATATATAATATCTACATTGCCTTGATATACAGATTATAATTTTTAAGACGTCTTATTTTTTCAATAAATGCATTAAAATAAATAGTTAAATTTCCTAGTTATATTTATTTTGTTTCCCTTTCAGAAAGTTCTACAATTGAATTGTTAAATAATTTTATAGTGTCGTAAAATGAAATTTTCTGAAAAGATGTAAATCTGTGGAGAACTGAAACACCAATAACGAAATGAAAAGCTAAAATAACATGGCAATGCCCAATATCAGTTTAATAAACGGAATTTAAGATAGCCAACATATGGCAAAAAAACATCTAAAAAAAAGTTGGGTTTTACATTTTTGTCACTCAGAGTGCTTAAAATTAATTTTTTTTAAAACTGTTGATGAATATTTGAATTCACTATTAACATTGTTTTCCGATTCCATTTTGCAAACACTTATTTCTATTGTTAGTTATAATGCTTAAATTTTTATCATTCATAACTTAAGAAAAATTTTTTAAGACAATTTAATATGAGAAAGGGCGACAAAATATTTTTTTTTTTTTTTGGGATTCTAGCAAAAATTATAAATAAAAATACCTTCTCTCATTTTATGTTTACAATATGTAGCTTTCAACAACTGATTTCTAGAAAAAATTGTTATAAGTACTTCAAATTTTACACAACTAGCATCTGAACCCCTGGAGGTTGCATGGTGTATTTAGCCATTAATTCGTGCCGTTATTTGAACCAATAAAAGAATGTTTTTCATTTTATCCAAAAAAATTTTACTTTTTCATATTGTTCCTTAAGATATATTTGTATATTACCCTGATTAAGGTAAAATTGTTACAATTTGGTCAGTTTTAGTTATAACTTTTTTTAATCCTATTTTTAATGTGTCAACAGTTTTTTTAATGCATATGACTAATAGAATAACTAAACTTTATAATAATTTAGAATTCACAGCTTTTTTAGAAATATATTTATCGACTCAAATCAAATACTACTGGTCATTTAAAGCAAATAACTACCGGCCATTTAAAGCATTTTTCGAATTAGAATAATATCTCTAATGATTAGAAATTTACCTTCGATAACAGTGGCCACAAAATATATTGAATTAAGGATAGGTAAATAAGTTGTTAATCAACCTCTTGAACTGTTTTCGAGGAAAAATGGATGTTTTCAACATGAAAGAATTATTTGCGCAAAGTCAAAATATTCTTAAATGATATTTTAGCTTAGATTTCAAGATTTAGAAGAGCAACTTAAATAATTGAATTTTCACTCTTCCTTTCCTTTCAGATGCCGAAAGCAAAGCCCTCCAAAACCAAACGAAGTAAGAATAATTTATATTAAATTCATTTGATGCTGTAATCACGTTTTAATACTTTGCTTAATCCTAGACACATAATTGTTAACATGTAAACCATGTAATGTTCGAAAATTTTTAGTTAAATTGGTATTTAAGCTTCATGCAAATATTTAGATATATTTTTAAATATATTTGAAATAATGAACTTATAATGTTTAAGTGAGAAAGATTTCCATCTCAAATAAATCGGATCAATAAATAAATAGATAATAATAAAACAGATCAATAAATAGACCACTTGGCATTCTACTGCGCTTGCAGTATCTTCCGAAATTTGTGATGTCATTTAATACAGGAATAACTTCATAATGTTTGGATAAATTCATAAAATTACGATTGTATTTTTTTTCTGTATAAAATTTTTTAGGTGTATAAATAATGCACACGTAAAAATGTTTTAATAAATCGGAGCATTTCAGAATTTTGCAGTAATTTTTTATTTAAATAATTCCCTTCCTCTATCATAATACATAAATGAATTCGTTTTTTTTTTTAATTCCAGAAATTAATTTTGAAATAAACAGTTTGAAAAACTTGGGTAACATGAGACATATACTGTGTAGATTATTTTAACACCTTTTTGTGGAAGATTGTGACATTTGCACTTTTTGTTATAGTGACTCCAAAAATTCTGTGCCAGTTTCAAATTAGGTAATGATCATATTAGTATCCAGATGTATAAGAGACACAGGAGTAACTTGATGTGGAAAAGCAATATTCATTGGAATTAATCAGTGTTAATACTGTTATGTGGATTTGCAAAATTGCGAAATTCTTAATATTTTTGATATACTGAGTTGATCTACCATTTTGAAAACGTGAAACTCATCATTATCTCCAAAACGCACTCCATTATTTATCTGTACCTTTAACTGCATATTGACGTATGTTGGAAAGGAGCTAATTAGCTTCTTGACATCTTCATGTATGAACACAAAGTGAATAACTTGAAAGAATCTGCACTCGTATGCTACGAGTGGAAATTGTCAAATTTATAAAGACAGTAATGTTAAGTTGAAATTTCAAAGTATATTTAGAGGATTCAAACGGAATATAAAGACAATGAATTTTGTCGAAGAGAGATTCTCATGATTTTAGGCTATTTAGATTCACTAAAAATCTGAATAAGCTTGAAATCATTCCATTTCTGACCGCTCGATAAAACCCGTGTGCTACGGAGTCGGATATTTTTTCTGTCACCTTCAGTCTATTCAATTGAATTTATCATAAAAGGAATTCAAATTCAAAACTTATTGATATTTTAGTTTCTGGAAAACTGTCTGCTTTAAAGATGCATTCGTTAAGTTTCAAAAGGAGTTCTAAGAGCACTTACAATTTTGTTTGCGGCTAAAGTTTTATTAGAGCAAATTAAAAAATACTTTAAAATACCTAGATGAAATGTTCCATTTAATTTTAATTAAAATTAAATATTATTTATTTGTATTCAGATCATGCTCTATGTAAGCTACATCTAATCCTCTGCGACCCAAGTAAAATGCAGAAATGCTCAAAAATGCAAATTAATCTGTCGAAGTCAAAATGGCATTTACATTCCTTAAGAGTTAAGGCGAAGCTTTTAAAATACCATCTATTTTGCATTCCTGGAATTGTTCTAGGATCAAATGCCTAGTCTATTTTGCTATTACAAGTAAGGTCTATTTTACTATTGCAAGCCTAGAAACCAAGTCTTTACGAGATCAAATCTAGAGAATGACAATTTATTATAAACAGTTTTGGTCAGCGAATGCTTCAGCAGCTCTTAATCAGCCGTGTCACACATCTGATTGTAGCAGAATTGATCACTTGGTACAAATTTTGCTCCATTCAGATGCACTGGCTTTTCGGATCATCTTGGAAGATTTGAAACGTCTGAGTCATTTACAGCAATGGCACTATTAATGCTTTCTTATAAATGTATTGCAATATTCTAAAATATTTTAATCAAACATTTTTCCTTTAGATGACAGTTAATAGAAATGGGCTGCTCTTATTTTTGAAATAATCAAATAAACAAAGTATAAATACATTTTGCCATTTACAAAAAATGAAAATTCAAAAGTACAGCAAAATATATAAAACAGGTTGGTAGATGAGGGCGTTAACACTGAACGGTAACACAATTCAAAATTTCAGTTCCATTTTGGACAGACTTCTTTTTAATTGAATATTTTTTAAAACAGATTTTTTTTTCAGACTCTTCTCGACAAAATCCAGAAGAGAGACCGGAGTTGACCGAATCGTCTCCGTCCAGATGGGACACTCAAGGGAGGAGGATACGAGTAAGTTTGCTCCTGATGCTCTCCGTTGCCTCACTTTAAAAATGCATGAATGCAAAAAAAAAAAAAAAAAAAAAAAAAATCTGTTTTTTAAATATGAGCCATGTATCCCTTTTTTAAATCCTGTTACTCTTTAATGTAATAAATAGGAATTGCAATATCCGATCTAAAGTTCAATACAGATATTCGATATTTTTTAGATCTTGATACCGGTTTTAATACCGGTAGTAGACATTTTAGAAAAAGAAAGAAAACAAAGATGTTTCTTTGTTTTAATTTGCTAGTTTTATTAAAGAGTGTAAATATGACAAGAATAATTTGTAACATAAATTATAGTATATAAAGAATCGTAAAAAAAAAAAAGTAAAGGAACATTTATTGATTTAAATCGCTAGAAGTGTAAATATCACTATGCAGTCTGAGGTACTAATACAAATTTTTGAAATGTAATCTTGAAAAAACATAATTCATTAATTGTACTGTCGTTAAGCCTGGAATGTAACTTTGTGCACCAATTAAGAGCTGTCGTAAACGATCTTTCGGTATCTACGCTAGTTGCTGGTACTCTTAGTGATGCGCGATATACTTTTTCCAAGTATTTACCTCTAAATCTCTTCATCTTCAAATAAATCGATTTCTTGCCGGATGGTTTTGGATATAGCCGATTTCTGTTTTGTATTTTGGTTTGTTGAATTTTTTATTTATTTATCGCTAATTCTAATTTTTGTTCAAGAGACAATTCCTTTTCACAATCGACATTAAGTGTCATCGTAATATTTGATAACTCCACCGAATTCGCCTGAAGGTGGATAGGTTTGTGGGTAAAACATTTTAAGAAAATGTACTATAAACTTGATCAGATTGGAATTGGTTAGTCTCTTTTCTTATCCAAATTCATTTTGAAAATCATTATAATTATATAAATACCGTAAGACATTTTCTATTTCGGTATGCCTTTCTTCTGTGCGATATTTCAATGCAGTATACAGGGTGTTTATTTAGTCCCGGACCCATTTTGATGTTTAATAACTCACAAAATAATAAAGATAGATTAAAATTAATAACATAAATAGTTAAACTCAAAAGTTTCATGACCCTTGTCAATGAACTTCCACGTGTGCCCTCTTCGTCGCAAGGAGAATATCAAGTCGATAGTCAATTTCACGCCAGGTAGCAGCAAGCATGTCGGCATCCACAGAGCCTATTGCGGTTGTAATTCTGGCTTTTAGGTCATCAATGTTCGACACTCTCCTCCTGAAAACGTTCGCTTTTACAAACCCCCAAAGGAAAAAGTCCAGCGGCGTTATGTCAGTTGATCTGGATGGCCAAGGAATTGGACCTCCTCGCCCAATCCATCTTCCTGGAAAATGGTCATTCAAAGAAGTACGAGCGATGGTACCCCTATGAGGTGGCGCACCATCTTGTTGTAAAAAGACATGTGGCTGAAGCTCTTCTAGTTGTGGAAATACGAAGTTTTCCAACATGTCTCTGATGATACCTGTAAAAAAGAAAGGCCCAGTGACTCGGTCGTGCATTAGTCCGCACCACACATTAACCTTTGGGGAATCCCTTTGTGCCTCACGGTATTCATGGGGGTTTTCAGACCCCTATATGCGCACATTATGGCGATTAACAATGCCAGAAACATGAAAGGATGCTTCATCGGAGAACATTATGCGCTTTAGAAAATCAGCATCATCTTCTATCCTCCTTAGCATATCTATTACAAAGGCCATCCTCCTAGGCCTATCGTTCGGTTCCAAAACTTGAAGAATTTGAACTTTGTATGCATGCAGTCTTAATTTTTTCTTAACCTTGTACACCATCGAAATTGGCACATCCAATTCTGTTGCCGCTGATTTCACAGATATTCTAGGATTGTGTAAAAATGTCTCTCTGACATGCTCAACATCAAAATCACTTGTGCAAGGACGTCCGGAACGTTTCTTATCTGCGATACTTCCAATTTCTAGAAAATTCTTTTTCCACCGCAAGATGCTGTTTTGGGTTGGAGGATCTTTTTGGTAAATTCTTCTGAAATTTCTCTGTGCTTGCACTATCGATTTCGTTTCTATGAACCACCATAAAATCTGTGCTTTCTCTTGTGGTGTATGCATTCTCCTTGATATCCGCTCGAATAAAACATCACATACAAAAGTACTACATAGAACAAACACGTCAAAAGTAAACATAACATTGCAATAGTTGCCAAAAACAAAAAAGAAAAATGCAATTAATAAGCAGACGATATTTAGAAAATTACAGATATTTAGACTGGAAAATGAAATTATCTGAAATTAACCACACGCGCAGACGATATTTACAAAAGTAAAAATATTCAAACCTGAAAAGGAAAATATGAGTTATTCCATCAATAAATGCCATAAGTTTGTTCATATCTTCATTCTTTTATGAGTTATTAAACATCAAAATGGGTCCGGGACTAAATAAACACCCTGTATAATTCTTCAGAGAGGGATGTGCGCTGTTCTTTCAATGACTGCAACATGAAATTTATTGTTATCATTATGCCTCAACAGCCAGTTTTATTGGAAGTAGAGTTGATACAGTTCGAAGTTCAGTTAATGTTAAGTCAAATAATAAGTCGGAACTGTCTAACAGTATTTTACCACTTCTCTTGACTGTACGATGCAGCTTTGTATTCAGTCGTAATTTATTTCGCCCGTTAGGGAGACTTAAGAACAAAAACGTATATTATTTTGCTGTGTTGGCGATTCCAGAACATAAAGTGCAGACAATTTTAAAAATTTCTAGTAAATACCGAAAATACCGGTATTGCATAATTGTACAAATTGCTCAAAATACCGGTATTCGGTATCCCGGTATTGCAATCCCTAGTAATAAATTATTGAATGTATAAGAATCAATGTTGGTGAAATTAATTAATATTAGATAAGAATGTTATCTGTAATGCGCATAAAAAATGCTGAATGAGAAAGTTTTTGTATTAGTAGAAGTTTAAACACTTTCGTTTTTCAAGTTCGCATTTTACTTGTTATTACTGAAAATTAAGAGATGCATTGCATAAAACGCGGAATAGTGTAAGGTGTTTAGAACAATAGTAAATGTTACATGTCGAATATAATTTGAATATACTCTTGTGAATAAGCGATCAAGAAGGAGCTAAGTAAATTTTAGCAACCATAAATCTGAATTGTAAAAATTAACTAAAACTAAGTTGGTCACTCTCAAGGCCGGCCATCTGGGGGCTGCGGCGGGTGCTATGCACCCGGGCCCCGCGACTTAGAGGCACCCTCGTGATTAAAAAATTAATATTCTTAACAATAATAACGTTTACACGTACTGCAAGTACATAAGTTCGCCGTTATTAGGTAATGGTTGCAGTGATACCTATAAAAGGGGGTGGGAACAAGGAGGAAGTTCATCTATGAATAAAGAAATCCCCTTTAGGCATGTTAAGACAGCGGCGTGCCTTTTGGGGGCTAGCGGCGGCCAGTAGCTGAGGCTAGGTTCCAATGGACTTGTAAATCCTCTGCTATATGCTTTTTTTCTGCATCTAATGTGATATTTTTTATGCCTGCATCTATTATGTTTTGAAGGTGAAGTGTTTATAAAAGTAAAATGAAAATGAATAAAAAACAAGGTCAGAGAGAAATTTAGAAGTAAAAAAAAAACATTCCTCAAGAACTTTAAGTGTCTCAACTTTAAAATGGCCATGGGAAAACATGTAAATAAAGTTTAAAGACTTGAGCAGTTCGATAAATTTAAAAAAGGCATTTTTTTAAAGTCCCATTTGGATAACTTTCCTAAAAATTTTTGTTATTGCTTAATGCAGTAAAGAATAGGGAGAAAATATTTCACCAAGATATCTGGGAAATGGAACATAGATATCAAGGTTTTGTAGTGTCAGTGGTTGCTCTTGAATGTCGTACGGAAGTCTACTTATTGCCCACAAGAAAAGTGCTAAAAGGAGCTCTCAAAGGGGAAGGAAAAGACAGGATATATATCCATAAATATAAAAACGGGATGTATGCCCAGGAATGTATTTAGACATTGCTTTTGCTATAATAGTTTAGTAAATTATTTCCAGTAATTTGATTAATAATAAGTTTGTAAATAAAACATTGTAAACATGTAAATAAAACATAAAAAAAATATTTTGCAAAGAACTAGTTATCGTCAGAATATGTGAAATAGATTTTTTCCTCCCTGTAATTAAGCCCATTTTGGAAAATCCCTTACGTGACTAATAAAAAAAAAGTTTTCCATATTTCATATATAAGTCCATATTTCATATCACCGCCTCAATCAGTCATCGCATTGCAAACACTTTTGTTACTCAAACGCTATGGTCCCTGCATAAGCCTTGTTTACAACAGCAAAGGCGATGCGGAACAAAGAACCATCTGCATCCCTAATTTCATAAAAGTTGGAATTAATCAGCTGAAGGTAAAAATAAATGTAATTATTGAATTTTTCTAAGGTTTCACAAGTTTGTTCTTAATCGAGTCGGTAAACAAGACCTTGAACTCCTACGAAATGCCACATTAAAGACATTTTTTGGAAGAAAAAAGTTTTTAGATTTGATAATATTATAGAGATTATAAGAGATGCGATTTTGGTAATATTAATAATAATCTTCTGAATTCTTATCTTGAATAAGACTTCACAAGGGAATAAAATTTTCCTCTGCACTATTTCCATTTTTTGTTTGTTTGTTTTGTTGGGTAATCCCTTTATGAGCAGGATCGATTTTTGTTCTCATCGTAATGTCCTTGATCATTGACTTTAAATCTAATGTACAATTATATATATAAATATATAATATAAAATGTGTAATGTATAATATGTATACTTTCGAATGAAGGACATTTTTGTGCTATAGAAAAATGAACCAGAGAAACTATTGTGAAATCTTTCTGAAGTTGATTTTTGAGAATCAACGTAATGAGTATTCTTATTTCGTTTAACTATTGGTTTCTTCAGTAATCATGCACCAGAAGTAAAATTGAATATTCGTGCATTTTTATTTTTCTTGTTGAATTTTAAAATTGACTCATTTTTTTTTTCTCCTCTAGATACCAGGCATCTTGCGTCCATCCACACCTTCAGCAGATGGTGAGTTATCCTTCCATCTTTGTTCCATTTGTAATCCATTCTTTTCTTCATGAAAGCAAAAGTTATTGAGAAGGCGCGGAAACTTCAAATATTTTTGAGTAATGTTCTTTGCAACCTTTATTCAAAGCGTCTCAGTCTCTAGAGTAGAGAAAAGAGGCGAAATCTGTTTAGTTGAGCCATTGAATTTTTATTTTTTGCGAAAGTTCAGATTTGTTTAGAAATCGTAAATTAAAAGGCATTTAGATTCATCTGCCGATTGACTTCTTCCTACAACGGAGTTTCCAGATTCGTGTAATTGAAATGCTACTTATTAGCTACTGCAAGAATAAAATATCCACATCATAAAAATTCAAAAATATGAAAATAAATAGGGTTGCAATTATTTAAATCTCTGTAGACTTAGCTGTTAAAGTATTTAAATGCACACTCCCTGAACTTCCGCTATGCTTTTAATCTGTCTATACAACCCAAAACACCAGGTTAGATTACTTGAGTCAGTTAAAGATTCACAAGGTATTAAATTCACAGCGATTCGTTTCAAGGATCAGATGGAACATTGAATAGAATATCTTTTTAATAAAGTCTTAAGTTTGACAAATACTTAAATCTCAAAATGTCTTACAAAGCATTTTAATTCAAAATTAATTCAGATATTAA
>JAPMOR010045655.1:326390-343189 GCA_026543865.1 Argiope aurantia | reverse complement strand
GCAATGTCTGTTGCTTCAATACAACTTTCGCCAAGGTCCCTATACCACCAGTGTTGTAGCATTTCCAGTCTCATTAACAAGCATGGAAAAAAAAACCCATCATAAATCTTTTGCGAGTTGAATTGGAGATGAAGGGCGTAACACATATCGGCTTATCAAAGCCGTTCACTTTTTCCCCTTCAAGTTTGTAATGTCCCCTCCAATTGACTGCTGTCAAAATGTGTCGCCTTACGACACTTTCTGCATCCCACCGCATTAGCAACTGTCACATATTTTCATTAGATAACTCACTCTTAATTTTGTATCCTCACTTCCAGTTCCTCATAAAGTCAGACAGCGAGGGAGAACTTGATACTCGAAGAAACGAATGGAGATAAAGAAAGAAAAAAAAAAAAACACTTAATGAATCATTTGAATATGTGAACTAACAAACTGTCCAGCTTTGTTTAATCTAGGTAGAGAAGAGAATGCTTATAACGTTGTGTCATTCTAGTTGAGTGGTTAGAAATGAATTCGGTTATGTAGTTTGGAGCCAGCCATTATTTCATAGCTGGTTTATTGTTGCAAACTATCTAGATTCTCTTATCTTTATGTTTAGTTATAATATTGCTAATTCAAGTTCATTCGAATCTTTTCTTAAAACTACTCTAATTATCAGGTTACAATAATTCGATTTTATATACATAAGGTATAACAATCGTCAAAAAATTCGAACGCGAGTTTTTGACGTATCTTCACATTTTAGACTACCCCCCCCCCCCCTTTAAGTTCTAAAAACAGATTTTCGGAAAATGTAAGGTCTGTCTATCTGCGACAAAGATAACTGAAACGCTTTGAGCTAGATGGTTCAGATTTGGTATGCCGTCTTTCTGCAAATTTGCAAATATATCAAATATTATGAAAAATCTTGGGTTTTTTTTTTTTTTTCATTTTCTAAAAATCCTTAATAATGCTTAAAAAATCTAGATATTCTTGAACCATTTAGAATATTTTATAGAATTATAGAAGATTATATCTATAGAACGATAGTTCTATGGATGATTCTGTAACACAATAAAGTGTTTCTATATAGTTCTCCAAATTCTATAGAATATTTTAATGATTCTATATAGTTATATAAATTCTATAGAGGTGGAAAAACTAGAATCCCAAATTAAAACAAGCAAATTAGTTGCTGTCTTCTTTCAAATATATCTATATTGCTTTTATCATAAAAAACGGAACTCTATTTTTAAAAAATGACACTATTTCAAGAAAAATAATTTATCGCCGTAAAGAACCTGAAAGTATTAAAGAGTCCTCAAGTAAAAAAAGAATGCATAATTGTTTTCTGAAAATTTTGCAGCTTTCAACTGAATGTTCTGAAATTCACATTTTCTTAACTGGGAACCATTTTATTATGCATCTTCTGGAAAGTTTCTGAAAATAGTGGACATTTAATTGAATTATATCTTTCAATAGAAAACATTCCTTATTCTTTATTTTAATCTGTAATTTTCATATTAGAAATAATTACCACTAGAAACTCTTCCGCCGTGTATGTATATGTGAAAGTCGAGAGTAAAACAATCCAAATTTCTTTTTAATGATTTCAATGGAATATTATGCAGAAATCGGTCACTTTAGACTGTATAATGACTTGAATTCATGAATTTTGATTCACGAGACTTAGCATTTGGCATAAGATCGTCGTAAAAATCCCGCCAAAGCCTTATATGATAGCCGAATGCATGCATTCCATACAAGAAAGAATGGAGTGTTATTGCGATCATTGCTAAAATCAAAATACCGTATTTCATGGCATTGTTTCAAACAAAAATAAAATGAATACATTCTTTCATCGAATGAAAAAATTAGGAATTCCGATTGCATTTCATTAGGAACAAAATTTGGTTATACTGCGCCAACATCGGAACAAAATACATTCCACACAAGCCTTGCAGAATTGTAAACGGCTTTCTCTTTTTTTTATAGCATTTTTCGTGCCAAATATTTTAATGCTTTTATTTTCCTTTTCAGCAATTGTGTCTTTAAATCGGGGGAGGAACCAACAACTTTTCAACAGAAATGTAGAAAGAAAATTTCAAGTAAATAGGAGGAACAAAACTATCGAGACAATTAAGCGATGTTTTGGATGTTTCGTTTGGTTTGGCGTCAAGAAGGTATTTTATTTATTTATTCATTTCATTAACAACTGTCAAAAAAATGGGATAAACTTCATGGGAAACTGTCGTAGAACGATCTTTGCACGTCTTTTCATTTAAAAAACAGGAATGAATAGCTAAAAAGTATACAGTAAACCTCGCTAATATGGAACACTTGCACCCTTTCCTCAAGTCAAAAGCACAGACGTGAACATTTCCACTTTCCAAAAAGTTAAATGCCATTTTCGGTAATTATAATTCAAACTATCAAGCCTGCAAAGCGCCAACCCACCCCGCGCGAGCGAGCGATTATTTTTACTTTCTCGTATGCGAGGTAAAGTATAGTAATCATTCAAATAAAAATTTAAAATCAAGATTTGGATGAAGCTCCACAGTTTAGTCCTCCCCGAGTTCGAAAAACAAATTTGAGAAATGTCGTCTGTCTGTCTGTGATAAAGATAACACAAAAACGTTTTGAACTAGATGATTTAAATTCCATATACAATATTTACACCAAACTTGCAGATTTCTGCCAAATTTTGAGTGAATTCCGTCGAGAGAAAATCCGTCTGTCCGGTTGTTTGAATAATTATTGAACGGAGAGAACTAGATAGATAAAATTCGGTACACAGATCTAACGCCTATATTGCAGAAACCTGGCAAATCCAACCAAGGGTTGACTGTATGTCGGTCTGTTTTTTTTCAGAAGTATGTAAACGCGATCATTCAAAAAATGCAATAATTTAGGTATATCGCAATTGATATGGGATTTTATGACTACAAGTGCAATTTTGTGGCAAATTTTTGTTTCAGTTGGTTTGGAAAAACGTGTCTAAAGCACACATTTAATTATTGGATACTATTAACGCATGGCAAGGATGAATCGCCACATAAATCGCTAAGGATGATACGATAGATTCAGTAAAAATGCTAAATTCCCGCTAAAAGTTAATACTTCGTAACTATTACACACTAATGCCATATTAGGCATTCTCTGACACGACAGTTTATTAGAGAGTATGCGAAACAGTTTTGAAGAATCCACTCCCGCTGGTATATTATTAGTAGAAATAGACATAATAGTAAATAAGTTACAGTTAATATTGAAAAAGCGAACACATTTCAGAGTACCAATTGAATCATTACATTAATTAAAAAGAAAAAAGTTCATTGTTTTTCATAATTTATTATTTTTTCAAATATCAAATTATATCTTTTATTATTAAACAAGAAATTGTTTTCATGCTGCACGTTTAAATTGAGCTAAAAACTAGTTTATAGGAAATAGTAAAGCTTGAATTCCCTCTTTCACAAACAGTTTAAATAAAATGCGAAACGTCGCTATAAGTTACTGATAAAAAAAAATGTCAAACAGGCATATGCAACTAAATACACAGAAAAGACACTAGCCATTTATTACTGAGTGTCCTACTCTCTAATACTTTTCGAATATAATTAGTAGTTGCGATTCTTAGATAAAGATTGTTAAAGAAAGAGAATTGTTCAACTCTTGAGATGAACCTTAATTATTCCGCTTACATGTAACATAGGTGACTAATCTTAACTAATTGTCGTTACTGATTCAAAGCAGTAAAGTGAAAAGTAACTTTACAAATAGCATTCTAAAAGCATTAGGTTATTTATTAGGATTTAGAGCACACAAAGAATTTTTTCCTTGTAATTGCCTTCTCGTTTATTTTTTCCTTGTAATCAATTTAATTAGTTAAGCTGAGCATTAAAACAACGATCAGGCAAACTAGGTAAATGCCTAGAGTCACTAGGCTAAGTAAAGGCCGAAGGCAGTCCATTAAGACAGTAATCTACTCAACCAATAAAATTTATAATTCTTTCAATCGTAAAATATTAAGATATTGTTAAAAGATTTTCATATGCGTATATACCGTTAAACCTCATCTTTATATTACATTCATTTAGTCACTGCAGTATTTATAAATACAGAGTGTCTACTAAGATAAAATTATACATGGATGCCTCACAGGAATAATAAATATATAAATACATTTTCACAAAATTAATAAAATAAAAATAATTAATCTAAAATAAATTATTATTTAAGGTTAATTAAACACTATTCTTTATTTAATTTTCTATTTTATGTTGCTTAAGCTGAAAATGTTACTATCTGTTAAAAATGTGTAATGTGTCTAGAGACGGTTTAATTCCCTTTCTTTATGCTTTAATTCGCCAAAAAAAAGTGTACTGGATTTTTGTATATTTGACGTGGATTAATTGAAAAGAATTGTTTTATTAATGCATTTGGAGAAAGGAAAATGTAACTTTTTTTTTTGTCGTTCAGAGCAATAATTAGGTCTTCAAAAAAAGCCATTAAAAGAAATAAATATCCTGTCTTTGAACATAACTAAATATGAATATTATGATTCATGCTTTTATAAAATTCTTCAATGCGCAAAAATATATCTAAAAAATCAAGAAAATATTTATAACAATTCAAGATTTTTGTTTGTGTTGCGACGGACATTTTATTTAAAATAAGAAAAAGAACTAGTTTGCCAGCCCAAATCACTAGCTAGATTTCACTAACGTTTATTTTATATGAAAACTCATGCCTTATAGATGTATCATCAATAGCTCTTGTCCCCACCACTCTCCATTTTCAAAAGAAAATTCAAAATCATTAAATGCCTGTAATTACGGGAAAAATCAATTTCGCCAGTGCTTTTTTTTTCTCCATTTGAAACCTAAAGTTATCTAAAATCTACCATAAATGATCAACTATCCATCCTCTCTCCATTTTCAAGAAATATAGCAAATGAAACCTTGACACAGATTCCAGACTCAAAAATAAGACAGATTTCATCACTTTGTATACATAGTAAACAAAGAGAATGCTTTATTTTTATAGTGCTAATATAATCCCTTATAAGAATAAATGTGAAAGTGCGTGTATCTCTGTGATGATGCTCTACAGGCCAGACAGTTCACTTTGGAGGGTAGGAATGCGCACCTTTAAGCGAGTTTGACATTTAAATTAAAAATTAAATTGAATTTCGCAGTTTTCGGCAATAACTTTCGAAAACATGCAAGAAAATAAATTTTACACCATTTAAAAATTTAAAAAATAAGTTTTTTTTTCAGGATATCAGTTTACTAGTTGTGCAATTTTTTCCTAATTTTTGGCAATTTAAAAATATATTTGCATAATTTCCAACAATAGATTACATTATTGCTTTGAAATTCAAACTGCTTTCATTGTTTCATCAAATGTTAATCATGTGATCTTCCATTCTTGAAAACAAGATTATGCTTGCTCCTGTGTAATTTAAAAGATGAATAAAAAATAGAATTATGGAACAGTAAAAGTTAGAAAATAGATGAACCGGGCAATTACACTTTTAAAACACTATGAAAACTTACATAGAACTGGTGTCCATTAGATAAATTCATATGCACAATGAATATATGTAAGACAATTAAAAAAATACAGTTTTAATGTTTATTCATTTGAAATAATAATGTACATAAAGTTATAAACCAGTTAACAGAAATTAAATATAACGAATATTCCCGGCGACTAGTGAAAATTATTGTTCAGAACTGCTTGCTTAAAATAGTACTTTCATTTGATGACCTAAGATGTAGTTTATCAAATTAGGTTAACTTTATGAATTTAATTCTATTAGTATGATGGGCGATCTGCTGCATGGTGTTAGCTATTCTCAACGATTCTATAATGGAAGATAAGAACATTAATTCTTCTTGTGAATGCATTTTATCATGTTCCCGGGACGGCGCCACTTTTATTTTCTGCTTATAACTCTGAGAGTAGTTTAAATTAGATAAGTCTAAATACTATTTTTATTTCCTTATAAATGCAGTCCATTAACAGTTTTATTACTTCCTTTATAAGCCATCAGATATTTCTTGAATACATGAATACAGGAAAGAGCATGGATATAACAGAAAGAATGAAAAAATAAAGAGTTCTTTACAATTTCTTGTTCTTTAATGCGTATTCTCCAACACAAGGATGTTACTTATTATCAGACGACAAAAATAATTTACAGCCGAATGTTCTATTCATTATGTTTCAAAATAAGTGGCATTGATTATCATATTACTTTTTAACTTTGATGATTTCAATTTTTAAAAAAATTTCACTTTTAACGCAATAACTTGCATACAAATGAATAATTACAAGATTTCCTTTGGATGGAGTGACAAAGCAGTAATAAGCAAACACCGAAGAAAATTAAGTAACATTTACGAAATTCTTGAAAAACAGTCCGTAGGAAAACAAATGTAATTAAATTATGAACAATTTTCATTTCACATGATTGGCTCAAGCCATACTAAAGTTATATTTCTTAACCAGCGGGCGTAATCTCTCCAAATCTTTTTTTGCATACACTCAAATAAACTTGTTATGCCAGTGAACACCTTACAAGGCATTCGTGTACAATAGTTACGAAACATTAGCCTTTGGCGTGAATTTAGCATTTATACTGAATCGATTGTGTCATGCTTGGCGAATTTTTTGGCAATTACTCCTTGACATGTGTAAATAGTATCCGGAAATCGAATTTTTATTTTCGACACGTCTTTTTCAATTGATTGAAACAAAAATTTGACAAAAAATTGCACTTGCAGCCAAAAACTCGCATATCTAATTTAATATATTTAAATCATTACGTTTACATGTTTCTAAAAGTACAGATCAACAGATAATTAAACCATTGTTGGGTTTGCGCAAACTTCAACAGGTGTCTATACAATAGATGTTAAATGTGTGAACCGAATCTCTCCTAGCTCTCTTTGTTTAGTAAATATCATGATAACTTATATTGGAACAGTCGGATTCCCTCACAACAAATTTTATTCGAAATTTGACAGAGAACAACAAATTTGGTGTAAAGACGATATATCAAATTCCAGCTGTCCAGTTCAAGAGTTTTTTGAGTTCTTTCTGTCACAGGTGGATGGATGGACATTTTTTAAAAATCTGTTTATCGAACTCAGATGTAGAGATTCGTTAAAATATGAATTTGACAATTATTATACTTTCTCTATACTACGTATATTAGAAAGTAAAAAAAGACAAAGAAACCATCGAAAATACACACTGTAATATAATAATAATAATAATAATAATAATAATAAACACATAAAATGTTGATGAGTGGGAAATGTAGCCCATCGTGACAACCCCGTCCTTGAGTTAATTCCAGATTTTTGAGAGCAACATCTTCATTTTGGATAGCAACATCTTTATTAGAGTACACGTGAGAAAGTTTCGCAGTAACCCGCTATTTGTTTTTATTTACGGACAAAAATTCCGAAAACCATTTTCTCCTCTTAAGGGCAGTTTGAAACGCGAAAATTCATTAAAATTTCATTGTGGAATATTTTACCGGTTAAAATACATTCTTCTTCTGTACTTCGTGCACGAGAGAATAAAAATTATAAAAAACATCAACTCCAATGCTTTCCCCCTTTTCCCCAAGTCGGATAATAATGGATTCTTACAAGGTCTTGTTGAAACCTAAACCCGTCGCTTCAGGGCGACGTAACCTTTTCATTTTCACACATTTTCATCCACTGATTTTTAAAAACTAACAAGGTAAGGTGAGAAAACTTTCGTAAAAAATTCATCAGCATATGGGAAGGTTAATTTTTGCGTGATGGCAGCGATGATACAAGATTTTTTTTTCTCGAGTTCTTTTTCAGCGAGCGGCTAAATCCATTAGCTATTAATTCGACCCGCCGACGTAGTAAGTGTCATGGATTCTCCGGCCGGAAAAACAAAGCATCGTGTTGCCTGTTTTGCATTCATTAATATTGGTGTATTCCATTATTCATAGGGCAAAGATTAACTCTTCATTGTTTTTATGAAAATGGCTCTTTATTTTCATACGACGAAATAGCCCTTTATTTAGCGATTTTATGCATTGCTACATATGAAGTTATCACACTGATGTTCTGTTCTAAACAATACTTCCATGATAAAAGTATATATAGATAAAAAAAATTATTTATTAAATAAAAATGACATTTACATGTTGGCATTTTATCTACAGTTTACATTACATGATGCGCACGATTGCAAAGTTTGCAAGTTGTTCTATAGGGTACGATATCTGGAAAACCAAGCTTCGATCGACACTTTTTTTTGGTGAAAATAATTTGCTACCAATCACATACTGATTATGAATATTTTAAAATCGTACTTGCATATGAATTGGCCATTTAAATAAAAAAATCATGAATGTACTTAGTTTTAACATGTTATTCGAAACAATCTGCTATATTGCAGTATTCATTTATCAGTTTATCTATCATTACTTATACTTTTTAACTTATACTCTGTTTTACCATGGTGAAATTAGGTTCGAGACAGTGCTATATGACATTGTCAGCATGAGAGCAGATAAAAAAAGGCTCTAATAATGAGCTATAAATGTTTTTTCGTGTATGAGTAAAATACCGTTATTTTAAGAAAGATACCTCCATAGATAAACTCAAAATGCAAAAATATTAAATATAAAAACATAAGTAAAAAAATAAAACAAGAAAAAAAAAGCGCGACTCTAACCCAGGACCCTCAACAGACGCGTCATTCATGTTTTTCTGACCATTATACTACACTACCCATACTTCGAAATGCAAGTAGAATAGTCTTATTCTATGAGTTATAAAAAATGCTTTTTTTGTGTATGTAAAATCGCGTTTTTTTTTTTCAGGAAAGACGGCCGATGTAGAAAAACTTAACTAACAAAACCTTATCTATATATAGAACTTGATCCAAATCGTATCGTTAGAGCAGTTTTAGATATACACAAAATAAATTTTTATAACTTTAAAAGAGTAATTCTTGTATATATAAGATTGTTGGACCATCAACTTTGGACGTAGATAGCGTTTACTAAGAAAGGGTTTCTAAAAATTTTGATTAGATTTTTTAATTAAGAAAATCTATAGAGATTTTAACATTTCGACATAAGTAACTTCATAGACATTGTAGTACAAAATACAATTCAATTCAACTTTAAAAATTGAAATATAATCTGTTCAGAGATATCAATTTTGTTTCAAATCAATTTTTCACAACTTAAAAAAAATAACAATAACATAAAATAACAAAATAACCTCTCATTTTTTTCCTGATTTCCCTTTTTAATTCACGATTTTATATACTCACTTTCATATCTCCATTGTTACTATATTAAATACATTTTTGTTTGCATGTAATTGTTGCCTAAATTAAGAATAATTTTTTGAAAAATATAAAGACAGATGAATCTATCTTAAAAATTATTTTGTGTTGTTTCGAAAGAAAAGTACGAAACTTTAGCATTTTTAAAAAACCAAATTATATTATTACTTAAATTTACATATAGATCAATTCATACATCTATAAAAATTCAACACTAATCCATTATTCGGTGACAGGCATAATCATATTAGATTTCCAGAGCAAATTTTTAAAACCTGTTTTGATCAACTATTGCGCTTATGCTTCAATTTTGATGAAAAAAATAGACAAAAAAATTTATGATTAACAAAATTAATAAACATACAAATGTTCGAAAATTTATAATTTCATTTTTACTTTTTCGCCTGCAAAGAATACAAATTGAGAAAATATAATAAATTTCGCCTGAGATTTTGAAGTATCTCTATTTTAGACTTTTTCAAGTCCCAAGGAAATCGCTTTCGTAGAATTAAGTTTATATATCAGTGAAGATGATAGCTCAAAATCTAACAAACTAAATAGATGAAATTTTGTACGTAGCTTTAATACCATATTGTAGATATACGTTAATTTTCGTAATCAGTCGGGTAAAAAGCAAATATCTGGAATGCAATCTCAATTTTATTCAGCATTCGACAAAGTAAACATAAAACGCACTATATTGTAAATGGTTTGGAGGATAATAGGCTGTCTTTTTAATTTTTTTGAATTCAAAACGACCTCTCGTGCAGACAGGGACATCCCGTGTACATAATAAAGTGATGATGCTGAATTTATTGAGACAGGTTACAGCGCCCCTAGTGGCAAAATAAGAAAGTTACAAAAATAACTAAAAAAATAATGAAAATTGGCCAAAAAGTCCAGTTAGAAAAATATACAATATACCATAATACAGTCACAAAACAGTTCCATGGAGTCATCTAACATTCGCGGAGATATAAGTGATTAGATTTATGAGCTTTTCGTGACTTGGAGAAAGGGTTCATCTTAAAATTGAAAAATATCTCTCCTCCCCGAGTGTGTTTTTCAGATTTTATTATATTTGTTTATTTCTTTCATTGCAAAAATTTCATTTCATCGATGCTTAACTCGGAAAAATGTATAATAATACAGGAGAATAATTTTTCATTTTTAAGAAAAATTATTTTTGCAAGTCACGGAAAATTCATAATTTTAAACGCAAACAACTTCGCCAATTTTAAGATAACACCATGAATCTTTTCCCGTGTTTATATTATATGGCGTACATTTTTTTAATTACACGTTTAGACCGATCTTTTATTTTTTTAGTTGTTTTCATTGAAACTTCCTTATTTCGACGCTAGGGGCGTTGTAAAATACTTCAATAAATTCAGCATAGTCACTTTACTGTTGGTACACATTACTTCCGTGACTATACGAGACGCCGTTTTGAATTTAAAGGACTTTACCGATCGATTCAAAATTTTATTGATCTTTCATGGATATAGAGACTGACAAATAATCGATGTATTTTCCCAAAATTAATGCAGATCTACATTTCTGACGATTAAACCTAGTACCAGTAATGGAATAATTCATTTGTATCATTGCGCTTTAGAAATATATTCATAAGCACGCGGATGGATAGACTTCCTGTAAATAGATTTCATCGAAAAGTAGATAGAGATATACAGTTTTGATGTATCTTTGCTAAGTACGATAGATATCTACAAGTTAGGTCTCGTATAAAACTACAATCGACTAAGTTTTTCAATTTTAATATAAATATTCTAAATCAATAGATGGATGTTATTACAAAAATTTCTTAGTCTGCCCCATCGAGGTTAAAAATATAGGAATTCATCAAAAAATTAAAGTGGAAATTTTTTCGATTACAGCATATATCTATATCATATTATATTATATATATATATATATTGTATTTCAAATAAGCGGAGAAGCAAAAATATCAACAATAAGAAAGATTGAATGAGTAAGGTTTTAATGGCATTTCACGATCATTTTTCTTCTAACTACACAATCTTTTTAAAGCCTGTTTTTGTTACCTTATTTTTGCAAATCGATTTATGAATGTCTGTGCAAACTATTTTCATTCCTCATCTTTTACTTCCGATAAAATTTTAAGAAACAACAATCCGATTTGTTTCATTACAGAAATCAACGCTAAAAAAATTAAACACGCTAAGACCAGGCAGACAAACAAGCCTTTTCTGCCAAACGATCTTCAAAACCCTCAGTCACATAAAAAAATAAAAACAAAACAAGACTGCTGGGAACACTTAAATAACTCAAACAAATGAGCTCGCAGTAATCACCTGAGCGGAGGAATTTTTCACAATTAAGGCCTGTTTCGAAAGATGAAATAATTACTTTCGGCACAAATGAGGTAATTATGAGAAGTGATTAACAAAAACAATGGGCATCTTTCTTCTTATTCGGGACGTCAGAAAGCAAATTATTCAAATTCGTTTCCACCGAAGCGAGCATTCTAAGCTTCGAATGGCGGTTCCTCTTTAAGAAAACTTGCGGTCGAGTCTAGCCTTTTCCGTTATTTATTTACGCAATTCATTAAAAATTTCTGCCTAATAAATCTAGCGATTTTTCAAAGGAAACAATTCATAAATCGATTGATTTTAATTAGGAAACGTATTCGAGAGTCATTTAACTGGAAAATGTTTTTGTTCATGGGTCAAAATGTTGACAAAAAGAAAGGGTAAAAGATGGAAATGAATACGCATTACTATTGTCATGGTGATACACTAGTAACGAGTTTTTCTACAATAAAAATATCAATTGTATGACATAAACCAAATGTATTATCCATCCCTTAACTATTTTGTTTTTCCTTTATTATTAACTAGCCGCCTTTCGCGACCAGCCGATTCGCCAGTATTACCGATTTTCAATTAAACATTTTAAGTAACTGGTCTCTTAATAGATTCTCAAACAAAACATTTTTAATCTTATAATTTTGATAGTCATACAAAACTTATACTGTTGTTTAGATCGTTTCGTTCAATTTACTATATATATTTTGCTAATTTGTTGTCATTTCCGGTAAAACTTCAACTTTAAATTAAAGTGGAAATGATGAAATTGCAATTAATATAAAGATATTTTTTAATAAAACCAAGCGTTTTATTTTATTTATCATCTTTCATGTTATTTATTTATCATTATTATTATTGAATATGAGTATTGCAAACAGAATCGCTCAATATTTAAGTCTTATGTGAACTACAAAATATTTTTCATAATTTATGTAATATCTCAAATAATAATTCAACAAAAACTTCTCAGATTCAGCATAAAATTCAGTTTTTAGTTTTGCTTTCAAAAAGGATTGAAATGGAATCAATAATAATATTTTGTTCCGGTCTATAAATATATTTCAAAAATTAAGAAGTCTAAATTTGTAGTAAGGTATCATATTCTGAGAAATATTCTGGACGCATCAAATTTTAAATAAATGAATGAATCTTTCTATTTTCCACAATCAACTAAGACTTATTTATGAAGTTTCAAATGTTAAAAATTTAGAAAAACTCAGCATTTTCATAATCTTAGGCCAATTAATCTTGAGAAACCTGCTCGCTGATTGGCGTATTTTCTTTGAAGCGATCGATGGAAAATCTAAAATTATCCTTTTTTTTATTGAATAGTGATATTCAAAATTTCATAAATCAGTCAGTTTAAGTGATTGAAAATTAACTCTTAAAAGTCAGTGATTTAGTTGATTGGAAATTAACTCTATGACCACCATAAAATCTGTGCTTTCTCTTGTGGTGTATGCATTCTCCTTAATATCCGCTCGAATAAAACATCTCATACAAAAGTACTACATAGAACAAACACATCAAAAGTAAACATAACATTTCAATAGTTGCCAAAAACTAAAGAGAGAAAAATGCAATTAATAAGCAGACGATATTTAGAAAAGTACAGATATTTAGACTGGAAAATGAAATCTGAAATTAACCACACACGCAGACGATATTTACAAAAGTAAAAATATCCAAACCTGAAAAGGAAAATATATGAGTTATTCCATCAATAAAGGCCATAAGTTTGTTTATATCTTCATTATTTTATGAGTCATTAAACATCAAAATGGGTCCGGGACTAAATAAACACCCTCTATAGAGAGTGTAAAAGATCATAAAATAATTTTCCTCAATTTATTTTTTAGAAAAAATAATACTTCATATTTGTTTCATTTCCGACAAACACGTGCCGTAAATTATATTTTTGGCACGTGTTTCGGAACCGTAGGGTTTCAGGTTCGAGACCCTACGGTCTCGAACCTGAAACCCTACGGTTCCGAAGCCGAGAGTTTACCACCAGGCCACCGCGGCCCTCCTTTAGGGAAGATACTGTCTTATTGATTCAATTAATCAATGCATGACATTATTTTTTTATAAAAAATATAATATTTTATAAAAAATATGCTTTTTGAAAAATTTTATAATTTAGGAAAAATATTTTAAATTTTTTTAATTACTTTTCTTTTGAAATTTTAAAAAATTAAAATGCGCCAAATAACTACATTATGAATTCAAAAATATCCCAGTGACACAAATTACATTATAAAAATTCTGCGACAAAAATATAAGGAAAAGTTCATTTTTACCAATATTATATTATATATATATATACAATACAAGGAAAATATTTTGATAGTATTTTTAATGATAGAGTTATTCGTACAACGGCCGTCTTTTAATTTTCCCAAGTTTACAGTTTAAATCTAATCCACTACTGCCATAATTCGGTCTTTTCTACAAATATTTATCAAAAAGCATTTAAAAAAGGATTTTCAATCACTCACTATTGGCCCTTTGAAACAGTCGTGTGAAGCTGGTAAGTGGAAAGAAAAACGTGTAACCAAATAGCTACATGATGCATTAGAGGGTTAAGAATACAAAAAATACTTGTTGTTTACAGTTTATGTGCACTTTTTATTTCGAATTATAGCGTCTGAATTCATTTGATCTTTTTGACTGGGCCTTTGCCTGATTAAAATTTTAAATCCCATGTAAATTTTTAAATGCAAATTGTTTCATATAGAAGGATTTATTTACTGAATAGGAAATGAAGTCCGATCTCCAGGACGCGTGTGTAATTGTTAATTTCGGCTTTGAGAAGCCATAATTCTATGCCTGTGTGTTGACTTTTGTATCACTGCCCACTATGCAATATGGCCGGCAAGATTTTAATATTTCTTTCTCAACTCGAAAGAGCTACTTCTACTTGTTCTCTTATTTTTTTGTTGTTGTTGCTTCGCTTTTTTTTCCCTTGTATAAAATTAATCTATGCTTGTTCCTGTTGTAACACTGTAGCGTTTCTTGAAATTCTGAACATCTAAGTGGATGTATCAATCCATAGTCCCGCAATCGTATGACACACGGTCACGAAAACTAATAGGCTAATTTTTTTCTTCATAAAACGTGAGGAAACCAAATATACAAGTTTCTAGCAAAATTAACTGCTGTAAACGATTCTGATAAACGATAAACGAATTTTGAGATTTACCGACAAAACTTCAAAGATTTCTAACTAGATTTCTTTCTAATAAAAAATCGATAAAAATTATATTTTCTTTAATTTATGTTAGTTTTTTCAAGAGTTTTTGCGATTTTGTTATTTAGGAGGGGGGGATTTTCTCATCGTGTCTTTCTTATTCTTAACATCCTAATTTCCAAGTTTAATTTGAGAAAACTCAACTAGAATTACGTCATTATCGACGTTCAATGTTTTGAAGTATTTCCACTTTTCGTGTTTAATATTAAGAATTTACCCGTTTTTCATCGATATAATTTTATTAAAATATTCACGGGCTTGGAAGAAGGATCTTATTATTTTGGGGGGATATTGAAAAGGAAAAAAAATCAACTTTATCTAAAATCTAGTGAGAGTTTGAATGAAATTGCACTCTTCTAAACCAATAAGACGTTGATAGAGTGATATTTTAAAACGCAAGAGATATATTTGAGAATAATAACTGGTGGTTTATTAAGTAGACGCCGGCAGTTTGTGTGGGCTACAAATTCCAAACTAAATAAACAATTCCAAACTAAATAAGTAAAATTTACCAGTTTCAATAAATTGTTCTAGCTTTCCTCTTTTCTCTGACTACGGCGCAAACGCGTTAGATGATTTTTAAAATCTAAATTTGTTCTGTTAAAAAGGTGCACAGTTAAACGTAAAATCTGTAGTTTAGTAAATGTCATACACAGGCTAAACTCCCATTTAATTGGGAAATACGCATTTGGATCTTGAAGGTTTGTTTAGAAAAATTTATTATTTTCTATTTTATATTTGAAATCAAATTTGAAAGCATTAAGTAGGAATTTTGTCATTGTTTAACAATAAATTCATAGGATAATATTTTATTGTATGAAAAAATTTCATTCCTCAAATTTATTATTGTCTACAGTAAAAAAAATAAATAAATAAAGGATTTTTCTCCTTTTCGTCAAAACTTTTAGAGAAAACATAACATTATTTACAAATAAACGATTTTAAAAGCAAACTTACAGTAGATTTAATTGATAAATGGTGGAAAGTTACTGTAAAAAAATGTGATGTGCATACTAAGTAGGATATTTAATTTATATTTACATGTGCTTAGAAATTTTTTAATTAATAAATTCTTATTAATTCATTCTATTACCCAGAAATCTACGTGCGAAGACATCCTTATAATACCTATATAAAACATTTGGAGTTGTAAATCTTCTATAAAAGCTAATAAAAAACAGGTTGCTTCAGAGCAACCATGCCTAATAAAGATTTAAAATAAACACGGCAATAGAATAATAGGAAGATAGGATACAAATTACAAAGTTATTACAGTATTTATAAGGATTAAGACAAAAACACTTTATAACCATACATTTTATTAGAGCATAAATGTACAATTCAAGTGAATAAAAGAACTTGTAAATATAACGAGTGTCTCTATCGATAGGTATATTTGGAAGCAATATTTTAATTTTTATCTTACATATTAATAATTAAGTCACTACACTTATATGCTATTCTTACAATCAAATAGTTTAGTAAAAATAAACAAATGATAACAGTCTATTTTTTATAATTTTAAGACACTGAAGTTCAAATAATATAAATATGGGACTATCGCCACGCCAACCCGTTGAAGAATTTAAACGTCAAATTGATTTGTTCGACAATTACAATATTTTCTCTTTGAATCTTAAAAAATAAACCATAAGTAAAGCTAAAAGAAAAACATATGCTCCGAAATACAATTATATTGAAGGAACACTGTATTTTATTTTGGAGTTTTGTTATTTTCACTCATCACCAATGTTGTATTTTTGAATAAGCAGGCGCCTAAAGCGGCTGAGCTGAGGGAACAACAGTTGAGTCGATTGAAAACATTTATTAGCCTAGTTGCCAAATAAATTTTATATATATAT
>JAPMOR010045655.1:303709-326290 GCA_026543865.1 Argiope aurantia | reverse complement strand
ATATATATATATATATGTTCAATCAGTCACAAAATATTAATTGCATTTTGTCACTTTTTATTACATTTATGAGCATCGAGGTTCTGCTTAAATAATAACATGTAGAAACATGGGCACAAACATGGAAACTAGTTTATGTATTTTTACACAACTAAACCATTTTTTACTAACTTTCTTTACTTTACTAAAGAAAGTTAAAAATAAATCATTGATGTGATTTTAAGTTTAAAATGTATTGAAATTTGAATCTAAATTTACCAGTTTTTTTTAAAAAAAAGGCCTCGTTGTAGGTATTGCCTGGGGCAACAAATTGCCAAAACCCACGACTGTTTATTACAAACCATTGAACCAGTTCTATTATAAAAGAAAAAAACGAAAACAAATATTTAATTACGAACAGAAAGAAACTAAGTTAATTCAAGTAGAAAAAAATAAAGAATTTTACTACTATGTAGCGGTTACAATTACTGCCTTCTCCTTTCTTCATAGGTGGCGCTATTAGAGCCACCTATCAAGAGCCATGTTTTCCCATGATTCCTCATTCTTGTCTCTTGTGTTGTCCTTGCATGCCGTGTGTATTTGTTCTATGCCTTGTTCTTCAATATGCTTGTGTTAAATGTTTGTGCCGTGGAACTTAACCCGCTAATAAAAAGTAGTTCCTGAAACTGAACTCATTCTTTCATCCATGGCATAACACATAATAAAGAGTCTCGTCCCTCTACAACTACAAACTGGTTTTGAAAGTATTATTTTTAATTTAATGCTTTAAATACATTGGCAAAAGAAAACCATAACGAAATTCAGTTTCTTTTAAAGAAATTTCCTTACATACGCATATGAAAGTTTACATCATTATATTATACAGTTCTATTTCATTTTCGAATCTTTCCCCTTTTGATTGTTAAATCTTCGAAAAAATTTACGATCTGGCACAAAAAAAAAACCCACCACCACAGAATGAAATAGTACAAAACAATTTAACTGTTACTCTTTCTCTACAATTTTCTTTTTGTTTAACTTGTCGGATAGTACAGACTACAATTTCCATTATGCACGTTATTTGAAAGGAAATATAAAACTTCTTTAATTGTGTAGTATATTATTGTAGTAGCTAACAACCGGTCTTACATTTCTCGGACAAAGAAATTTTATTATCATTATTTGCCATGTAGCAAGAAGTTTCAGTCTTTCTCGAACACTCTTTCCTCTCTAAAAGTTTCAAATTTCTATTTAGACGCTCTTATACAGAATATTTTAGTGCAACCGTTAAGGCGAAGTATTTTTTTTTTTTTTTTTTTGCCCAACTAGTTTTCTAAATTATTTTTGGTTGGTATTTACCCCCTTACGGCAGGTAAATACCCTGCAGGCGTTTACATCGCCATTATTCATTTTTTTTTAACTGCAAGTTAGTTTTCGAATAATTTGCCCTTCTAAAAAATTAATTGTAAATTTTAGTTTTCTATTTTCTTCTTTAAATCAGCGATAATAATATAAGGTTTATAATTGTCATTTGGGGCTTTTTTTAATGGTATAGATCCCTTATGGAAAATCTCTCTAATATGATGTCTTTAATTTCGAGACAACCATAAAATTTACAAAATATCCATTAAATAAAGCATTTATTTGTACGAAATAATATTGCGCTCCAATTTTCATGCTACCTTACCCAGAATTTATATGTTAAACAGATCTTATTTTGATTAAAAACGAATACATCGACTAAAAATGATTAAATCTGATTAAAAACGGCAGGTCAGACAATATTTTGCAAAAGCACATTGTTTTTACATTCTCGTAAACATAGTATAGGTAATCGTCAAAAAATTCGAACTGTAGATTTTGACGAATCTCCACGTTTTAGACTTTCCTATGTTCAAAAAACACATTTCTGGAAAATATCTTTGTCACAGACAGACAACTCAAACACAATGAGCCAGACGGATGAAATTTCGTATACGGTTTTTATACGATATCTGTAGTATATTTTTTAATCAAAAATTGAGCAAACATCGTTCAGAGAAAGTCTGTCTGTCCAGCTATTCTAATATATTTGAACACGGTAACTGCAAAACGAAAAGAACTAGATAAATGAATTTCGGTACGTATATTTAATATCTATAGCTTAGACCAAAGTTTGAGCCAAATCCAACAAATGGTTGGCCGTCTTTCGGTACATACATTCAGAAACACGTAAAAGGAATAACTCAAAAAAGGAATGAAATATATCGAATTTAGAATGGCATTTTGTGACTAAAAGTATAGTTTTGAGCCAATTTTTTTTTGTTTCAGTCTGTTGGGATAAAGAGTCTAAATCACAAACTGGATTTTCGGACACAATTAATCGCACTCCAGGGATGAAGTGCCAAAAACCTCGCCAAGGATGACACGAAAGATTCAATGAAAAAGTTAAATTCACGTAGAAAGGTTAATATTTCGTAACTACTATACGCCAATGACCAAGCAAGGCATTGTCTGGGATAATACCTTTATTAGAAAGTATGCTAGAAAGTTTTGGGATGATCATTCCCGAGGTTATTGCTTTGAAAAAGAATTTTACGTTAAAAACTAGTAGCCAAAAATTTAGGATTCCTTTCAATATTGTATAATGCGCTAATAAATACAAGAAATTGGAAGTTGAGAAAGCTTCTTCTAATATATTTATCTTCCATCATGTATCTTCTAATACACTTCATGTATATAGATGGTCCAAGACCGTTTTCCACGCCTTTTATAACTAAAAAAAATCTATGCACGGAATTGTTCAATGTGCGGAATTAATTCACTTTCTCCTATATGCAAAGATGAATATTTGAATGTATAAATTATTCCCAATCTTGAATAAAATTGGCTCATGTTTTTGTCTTAAAATGAGAAAATTACTGTGGACTTCTCAAAATATAAAAGATAAATAAAATACAAATTCATTAAAATTCAAGCAAATATGTAATAATTTTCAGCTATATTTGCCAAACTTATTTTTTAAAAAATGCTTTTTAAACTGTGTTAAAATTTTAAAAATTAACTTTTTGATGCTAGCCAAATTTTTTACAATTTTTTCCCCCGGATTTTAGTAAATTTCTTAAATTGAATCTGGTACAAGGTTTGTAAAAAAGTTACTTTTATAATGATAAATGCTTCATTTTTGTTTAATAAATACAGCAATGCTTTAAAAATTTAATTGAATACACAATCATTTTTTAATAAGAAGAAATTCAAATTTTTTATTCTATTAAACAATACCATCGATATTTTTGTCAGTATTAAAATGAAGATGAAAAATTTTTTTCTTTGTTAAATAAGACGTAAGATTCTTATTTCCTAGAATACAGATTTTTCCATTTCACAGTCTAAATACTTTTTTTTCATAAAATATCTATTAAAATTCTGTTTTAGATTCAATGATTTTCATTAAATTCATATTTTTTAGCTTTATCAATAAGAAGATGAAATTTTAAATGCTTTCCATATTAGTACCTTAATATCTAGGGGAACCAATAACCAAGGCATAAAATTTGGTCGAAAAAAAGAGTTAATAAGCAAATAAGAGAAAAAAATTCATCTATTTCCAGATTTTACAAACTATTTTATAAAATAAATTTTAATTTTGGGAATGTTAAAAAAATTGGATACTTTTACAATTATGAACTACCATTCACTTTTATCTGACACTTTTACAGCATTTTTCTTTCCTTTTTTTACCTTTGTCTTAACTTACTTTGTTTATATACACACGTAGACGAAATTTATAATTTTCTCAAATATCAATCTATCACTTCTTTGATATTTAATAGTTTCTCGAAAAAATTTTTACGGCTGAATGATTAATAACAAACACTCAATCAACATTCACTAATAGCATTCAATCACTAATAACAAACACAAGAAAATAATCCATTTTTTATCAATAAATAAACAAAAAAATTTCCTTAAATATCTGCTCTGAATTTTAAGCATGGTTAAGTTCCGAATTTGCATCAACGGTTAAAAAATCGCAACCATAACAAAATGCCCAAAACAGAAGTGCTTTCATTGAAAATGCCTTTTTAAAAATTAGAATAAAAGCAAATTTCTTTTTAAAATCATTTTGTTTTCAGCTGTATTTTCGCTTTTGAATGAAAACTATTTTTATTTTCTTGCAATTCTACTCCAGTTCATAGTTTTTATAAACATAATTTGCTCGTATAAAAAGGAAGTACTTTATTGTTTATTTATTTTGACGAAATTTGAGTGCATATGATATAAACAGAAATTTGATGCTCATATAAAGGATTTCAATGAATTGAAAACTTTAAGGACTGATCAATCCGCATAATTTTACTTCATTATTTTCCCTTTTATTCTCCGGTGAACAGAAAAAAGGTTTTTATTTTTAAAATGTTAATTAGAAGATAATAGAAATCATTAATTTTTAAAAGAAAATAGCGAATTCTAAGAAAGAAATGGATCAATATTTAAAGAATGAAAATAGTAATATTTTCGGAGTCAAGAACAAAAAAGATGGTAAATTACAAAATTGATTCACATTCGTTGGAGGAATGTTCATACTAGTGATCTCTTAGCATGCGTTTATGAAATATTTTGAGTATCAGGCTTATTTTGAGTATTATCATTATTTCAGTTTTATTACATTATAAAAAATTGTTCATTTGTTACTTATAAGTGTTTTTAATTCTTTGATATTTACATTGTTTTATCATTAATATTTTAATCTTAATATTTTTAAAAAGATTTCTAGAAAATAAATTTAATTGTGAAATTTCTTTAAAGTTTAATCACATTCGAAATCAAAATCAAACACCCTTTTAAGGACTAGGCAATTTCTCTAGGATGCTTTAAAAATAGTTTTGTTAATTCTTCTATTTTCTCACACAATTATTTTTAGACTATTTTTGAATTTTTTTTTAGTCGGCAATTTGCACGAAATTCTTTTTCCGAATTCTTGAAATACCTATTTAGCGAGGCAAGCTGATTAAAAATAGAAGGGAAACTAAGGTTTACAGTTGGAAGCAATCTGAGACGCTTAAATAACTCTCCAAGCAAAACAGAGGAATATTCAGTTATATATGATGACACACACAACATATGATGACAAATGAGTTTGAATTAAAAAGAATACCTAATTCAATATTTGGATATTTCAATTTGTATATAATCATTAGAACCCCATTCACTTCTCTCCTTTCATTAAAATGACAGATGTAACCTGCATCAGTTGGAGAAAATTAACATTTAATTAATTTCAAATTAATTCTCAGTTCTATCCAATTACCGAACTGATAAATTTGCGACTCAGAGTTTTGGGTATGAGAGTTTCGATCGAAACATAACTTTTAATGTATGCCTTCATTATCAGGTAGCCAGACCTTCCATAAATGAAATTAAATCTTTATACTCACATGAAAATAGAATTTTCTTTGAAATTAATTAATATACCTTGCATTTCTCGGAATGAAAATATTTTCATGTCAAATATAATTAATGTAAAATAAATTTTTACGTGAAATTTTACCATACACAAAATCCTCTTATCTTTTGCTACTTTTTAAATTAAAACCAGAATAACAGGCGAATCAATTTTTAATTTCTCTGAAATATAATTTTCTACTGAAGCTATTTTGAATAGTTAAAGAATAACACAAAGTCTAATTTAACATTGAAAGCAAGGTAAATGAATAAAAAGATATTTTATATCTAATATTTTCATTCCATAAGAATGGTAATGCTAATGATAAAATATTTTCAATGTACGAAAAGAACTACGTTTCATACATTAAAGAGTTCTTAACAAAAAAATACCTAATTAATTCTCGCGAGAAATCCATTAGTATTAACTAATGTTCCATAGTATTTTTGATCAAAATCTTTTCAAAAGTTTGAATTTTATATTCATCATCTATAGCGAATACTGAAGCTTTTTTTCTTTACTTTTTCGTGTAAGAAATATACAAATACTGTATTTTCAATTTTTATAAGTAAAATTGAATCGAATTCGGCCCAATACATACACAAACTAGCTATAAGGACTTATTCCTACTAAGATTTCTTATTAACAAGTTTTCAATGCGTTCAAATCCATACTTGTATATTTCATATTATGTTTTTTGTATAAATAAGTACTATTTGCATAAGCTTGAGATAATTCTTAATATCCTTTTTATAAAACTGAGTTGATTCGAGATAGCGCATACTTCAAATGATGCTATGCACTATTTCTATCACAGTATTAATAGAAATAACGCAACATGCAGCAAAGCATAATTGATTTATTTCACAATTACAATATTTTCTGCAATAAAATTGACAAACTTTTCATGACTATGAATAAAAACGTTTCTTAACCACCTAATGTCCGGAAACTTGTTAAATCATTAACACCCACGCCTGGAACAAGAAAAAAAAGCCTGTAACTGTATCCACCCAAACATATTAGATGTGTCATACGACATTGGTTCCAAGTTGTCTATCTTCATCAGTTACTAATTGTGAAAACTCTTCATCTGAGTAGTGTTTCTATCAATAGAAAAGCTACTTCAAAGCTAGACTTTTTTTCGATTTTAAAATAGAAGGAAAAGACTAATAAGGATTTGAAACTCAAGACTGTTGGTAACGGAAAAATAAATTTGTTCACTTTTCTGAAATTTCCCTTCATGAACTTTTTAAACGCGTTTCTGTTAAGGAAGCTCAAAAAATAAGTTACACTCAAACAATATCGGACAAAAACATCGAAAAGTGTGCTAAAATACATTATGGCAGACATATAGCACAGTATTACTTTACATAATCTTCAAGTCGCTTCTGACATTTGTCGAAACATTGCACTAATCGTTCGATTCTCTGACGGTAGAGAATTGCTCTTTGGTCCTTTCAGCAGTTCAGAGAAACTGTCTGAACCTGGCTATCGTTTGAAAATTGTCTTCGAACCAAAAGTTTGCGCAAACCACTTTACCGTTTCATAGAACTACTCGGTATTAATAACTGTCTCTTCCACATAACCTTGATATAAGCAATTCCTTCGCAACTGAAAAAAAAACAAAAACAGTAGCTCGCTGATATCGGAATTTCGAAACTTATTATCAGAGACGTATATGTCTAATCACCTGTAATAATGCGACTTAAGAAATCCTTGTCTTCCACAGAATAACGCTGATGAATTTTCAAGGAAGTCGCAAACAATATACTTAAGTCCGGAGCTCAATAAGGAACACAATTTTCGATAATCCAGTTCTGGCAGACAATAGAACGAGTAGTGCCAACAGACATTCCCAACTGTTATATATGTGCAACTCTCACTTTGCGATTGTTGAAAATAATGTCTTCCACCTGCTGCATTAAAATGTGTTCACAACAGTTGAGCTTCCAGGCTTACTGTAATGGTTTAGACTTTTTTTAATTACAGCCAGCTACAAAAGAACTAAGCCATATAAACACTGATCAAAATCGGTTAAGACTGTGGGATTTTCTTCAAACTGCTGGCAAAATTTCAAACATTAGACCCAACATTGCACATGGGCCATTAACTACCAATATTTCCACGATGTATCTCCGTACGCAAACGTTTTGCCTAGAAAAAAAACGTACTGTTCTGCTTACTTGAAGTTTCTAGGTGAGTAAGTTTCTAGGTGACGCGCCATTTTTTTTCTCGTACTACACATAGAATGATTGCCACTAACCGATGAAATTGCTTTTTTGGAAGCCGTAAATTCTGTTATCGTCTACACAAGTTTGGCTCTGTTCACGAGGCTACCATCCGTAGGAGAATCTTATTTTTTGAGCACCTGTTGTATATTGGATAATATTCCAACCTAAACATAAAACGATAAGCATAATGTCATAGTTACTGGCAAAAAGATCCGATCATCTTTCATTCTAAGTCCTGACCTTAAATCTAATAGTATGCTTAATTAAAAAAATGTTGGATTAGCTTTAAGCCTTCTAATATACTTCCACAATAGGATGCTTTTTGTTTTGAGATTCGAAAGTACAGAAGATCCTGTATACTCCATTTCTTATTTTCTTACATTTGCATATTTTCTACGCATTCTTACAGAAAATTCTATGCACGAACAGGAGAGTTCTTTAGTCCACTTTCTCCAAATAGGCTTGGGTTGATACTCAAGCCTATCAAATATAGGTTAAATATAGGTTAATACTGATATCTAATTGTTCCTAATACAGCCAATCGGTAACTAATTTCCTCATCGGAATGAAATCAAACATTCGGTGGGTATAAGTTCTCACATTTAGGTCGAGATGAGAAATGAACCGATACTTTTTTGTAATATCAGGAACATATTGATACAGATTATCAATTGTACCTGTGGTGACGCTTTATAAGTCAGATAATAGCTACGAGACATGAGTAATTACTTTGTGGCAAATCACTTCCGGGTCACCAATGTTGCTATTGGCGATAGACGAGGACCGCGCTTGCAACGTTTGGGTTCGTAGCCGAGTAACAAGACCACAAGACAAAAGTAATTACTCATGCCTCGTAGCTGTTATCTGGTTTATAAAGCGTCATACCCAATACTTTTACCCTATAATTTTATATTTAATACACCCGGCTCTGTCTGTCTTGTAGTAAGTAGGTATCAAAATACTATATTTTAATAGATGTTAATTTCAATAATATTAACTCAACCAAAATTACTCGTTACCGATAACTTTAATTTTGTACTTATTTTAAGCTTGTATTTGTTATTAAGTATTTGTATTTTAGTTATTAAGTAAGTTGATAGTTTATTTTTTAATTAATAACATATACAAACTTAGAGATTTATGTAAAATTTGGGAAACATGGCAAGAATTTAATTTCTTTATTTTTAAATATTTCATCATATATGAATTTAAAAATAATTCATATTTTTAGCTTTAAAATTTTAAACATTTATGTTTTAAGTAAGTTTTTTAAATTGTTACATTTTGCAAATTATATTCATGTTCGACGCTTAGTTTATTAGTTTTCATTTAATTTAGTAAAAATTCTGTTTGATCCGCACATTTGTCCTTATTCAAAAAAAAAAAAATGTTAAAAGCAAAATATATTTATTCATTGAATATTTCATTAATCTTGTTTAAAAAATAAACATCGCAAGTATAGAATTAACAAATGCATTAGAAATATTTTTATTCCGTATAAAAGTAAGAAAAAAATATTTACATAGATAGAAATCTTAAGACATGCTACAATGCCATCAAGGCAGAAACGCGAAATAAGAATGAGCGATATCGTAACTATCCAATACTTTGTTTAATACTGTTACGAAATTTTACCGGGGTTCGTTTGGATAGTGGAAGTTATATGGTGTGGAGGACGCTCAATCAGCAGACGGAAGTAGAAAATAAGACAACGACTTTATTTACACGAAGACACACAGGACAGCACAAAGACGACAACTATATACAGCACAGAGAAGACAATTATCTTCAGCCGCGAGACTTGCAAACACAGCACACAACAAAACTCTACTGCAGACAGTAGTGCACAGCTTTGTTCAGCACTAGCTTGACTCCGTTGCTGCTCTGCTAATCCCTGGAAGACCAGTTCTTCACCGTCGGTTCCGACTTCTCCGCTCTGTCGATTCCGACTACGACTACTACTCCGTCCACTCTCCGACTTCGTCTACTCCGCTCCGTCGATTCCGACTACTCTTCTGCGACCCTCTGACTTCGACGACTGATTACACTCTGGCAGCTGCGGACCCTTTTATAGGTCTCAGGAGGCGGGGCTAAAAGCCTCTCAACCAATCAGGAACGTTCGAGGCGTATCTCGGTTCCTACTGGACGGATCGGGAAAATTCTCGATGTTTCGGGTAAAATCTATTTTGGCGCCAAAGTCGCCAAGTCGTTAAATGGTCGCCAAGTTAGTCGCCAAGCTCCGGGACCTCCGACGCGCCACCCGGACTCCGTCTAATACCGATGACTTTAAAACAGTCTTTCTGTTGATGGAACAAATTATGCTGGGAAGCCGAATTTCAGGTTTGTAACAATACTGATACAAATATCATCCTGATATTTTATATCAGGCTGAAACACTGCGTATTAAATTGATAGGCTATCATCCAGGAAAGATTGGTGTCCGGTAATGATACCAAATTGGAATTTCCCTTCTGCCGGAGAGGCAGTGATGAAGAAGTGGTGTGACTTTGGCTTTAACAGTGATTATTGGGTAGGTGAGAAGAAGAAACGGAAGGCTTACCTGATGCAATTAGTATAGGGGAAGACGGAGATTTTTTGTAGTATGTGCACCGTTTCATGATGTAAGAGAGGATTATGATGAGGGATAAAATGTATACAATTAAAAAAATTTCACGCTTGCTCATAAACATAGTTCAGGCAGGATATCAAGCTAGAATATATTGTCACGTAGATATTCTAGTGTTGTACTCAACGACACACACAAGAGATGGAGCTAAACCAATTTATTAACTCAACTCAGTACTCAGAACACAGTAACTGGCAAATCTTCTGCTTTTATACAAGCAGAGAAAGTTCCAGAATACTCTTCTGGAGACAGTAAGAAAAGTCCAGAACACTTGTCTGGTAAACTAAAGAATTGTCCAGTATCTTCTGGAACAGGAAATAAAGGAAAACATAAAATTAAGGAATTAAGTATTTACATATACTATTAATTGCATTGTCTCTAGCGGGATTCGAACTCAGGTCTCTTGATCATGAGACCAGTGCCATGGCCATTCGGCCATGGAGATTCGACTGTCTTTCTTCAATGCGGCAATATCTACCTAATATTTTGTCTCATACAGGTATTACCAATCTATTGATAATATAAATTTGACCACATTCGTTTTCAAGCAGTATTAATTGAGTTCAAAATTTGGTATCAAGTACCTCATACTCATAGTTCATCAGTTTAGTGTACCTTTGAGTACATATTTGCGTGCCTGACACAAAGCATCAGCTTATCGCTTAATCTCCAAAACTCCCACAATATGCATTAATGTTCAGCTTTGTAATATAAATGAGTATTACAAGTATATACTCAGAAATAAATATAAAATAGTGAAGGCAGTCGAGTATGTATTTTGGACGTTTTCCATTGACTGATTGGATCCAAAATTTTATTCAGATATAGGGTTTTGGTTTAAAGATATCAAACCCAAATTTAATCTTACGTACTCATTGTCAAATTTGCATTTACGAACACATAGGGGATAAATAATCAATGTTTTGATCGATTTATCTAACAAATGAGTACCTATCTAATGATAAAACCATGTGACAAATTTATCTATTCAGTACATGCATACAGACAGATAGGTAGGTAGGCCAACTTCTTATAGATGGATTTCCGTCGGCGTTCAATACCAATTTACAATTTGGGGAAAGAGACCACATATGAAATGTATTCGTATAGCTCATTTTATATATTAATTTAAAAACACACACACAGATATATTACTACTAGGTATGCATTCAGCGCATTAATGCAGATAATGATTACAGGCATTCAAAACTTCCCGTCGGAGAGAAAGTCAAATCATGGGTGTTCTGTCATGATAAAATGCTGGTTCATAGATCGCACCTAGGGCCAAATAATTTCTCAAGACATCGAAAAATAAGTTGATTGCAGAATGTGATATCATTTTTTCCTCGTATTTAAAATTTTATTGAGATTTATTTTCCAGTTAGAAAGAAAAACAGTTACGAATTCCCAAGGAAAATATTTCAAAAGTTGGATTGTAATCAGAACTGACATCTTGTATATGGCCAAACGTTAAAATTAAAAATATATAGTTACACAATAAATTGTGTAGAAAACACAAAATAAACAGGTTATATTTTAATCCATTATTTTGTAATAAAACAAGTTTCAAAACTTTGAGATTCATAAGGGTTTCATTCTTTTCTCGTGATTATAAAATGGAGATTTATAAAAATATCGAATTTTAATCATCACAATATCACCTAGATATTTAATATATAAGTAAGTAAAAAATTTTAAAAAATTTTAAGAAACCTACAACGTTATTTTTTTATAACTCTGAAAGATGCCAATGTTACAGAAGAATTGCGTTAAAAATCAAAACATGAAGATATTTTGAAAGAAATGAAATAAAATGCAATACAGTACTTTGTTACATTGACCTTTTAAATGTTGCCATTCATTATATTTAAAATTGCTAACGAAAAAGAAGAAAAAACTATAGGAAATGTTATCATAACTATCGTTTAAAAGTGGATCCTGTCAGGTTTTTTATTTGACAAATACAATAAAAAAAATAAGAGATTGCTTTGTTCTCGAAAGAAAATCGATGATGCGTAAATTTCTTAAGATAAAACAAATGGAATCGAATTTCCGAGCTATTATTTCGGTATTATTTTTCATTGTTTTAGCAATTTGATGAGAAAATTTTTCAGGGTCATCTTTAAATGGTTGCAATGATGTTACCAGATATAAAATTTATTCTAAAATGGGTTTACTCTATTTGGAAGATTTTTGCTTTATCGATATAATAATTAGAAAGGAAATGCAAATGAGTACTTTGGAAGAAAAATTCAAATTGTAATGCACAAAAATTAATTGATACATACCGTCTGAACCCATACCCTTCAAATCGTTAGGCTAACTCCCGTGATTATTTGAATTTAAGGAAGGCATGTCGTTTTGGGGTATAAAATGGATTGTTAAATATATCATCGCTTATGTAATACCAATTATATCCTTTTTTCCAAATTTTACATGACCAAAAAAATTAAATTTTTCGCAACTAATGATAAATATTTATTATATTTTTTTTCACATCTAGTATAAACATCAAACCGTATTTTCTTATTTAAAGAACCCTGTTTTTTTCCATGCTCTTCTGGAACTTCTAAAATTTAATTAGTGATGCCTTTTAATCGACGATATTTAATAATAAAAATTTTAAGTAGGAGAAGTTGCAATGTAATGATGTTTGTCTGAATACAATCGTTCAAAAAATATCCAATTATTTTAACTTGAACTAATGGAGACAATTTTCTAACTACAAAATTATAAACAAATAGAACCATTTTCTATTATAAAAAAAACCACTCCACCTATATATAAAACCCATGTTAATAATAATATTGCTTACTAAATTTATAAGGGCATATTTATTATAACTGTTTTTTGGCAGCCAACTGTTTTGCCGTGAATACTGGTTCCGTTTATTTTCAATTAAATCTATCATGGATAATTTGATACATACCCCCAACAAAGTATTTATAGGGTCAAATTGTGGCTATAAAATTCTTATCGTTTTAATAATTTTATATTTATTTTGTTCATTATATATATGGAACTTCATAAATAACAATTACGTCCCAAGATGATAAAACGCAACAGTTTGAAGGCTTTATTTCCTAATTACACATCACATTTAGAGTTATTGCAACTTCATTTTTTTATAAGCTGTATATATAATAAACAGAATATTTCTTACCTTTCAACGATAGTAGAAAATCATGCAAATAATAATCGATGAAATAGTAAAAGAAATGCCTAAATTTTAATGGACTAATGCAATTTTTTTTTAATTTAGAAAAAAAAATTAAATATCAAAGCTCACAAAAACGTTGTGATAACTTCATTAAACGCATATTCTTAGTTTTTTTTAATTTTAAAATGTGGCAAGTATTATCTTCGCGCAATTTGTGGAAAAACTCTAAACTATTGCTTAATTCTTAGTTAAAATTGTAAAAATATAGTGCTGAAATTAACTTTTCCACTCTTAGTAGTATATTTGTGCCAAATTTCAAAACTCTAGATAAGATTGTCCAAGTCCGTAGAACGCTAACAGATTCATATACACATGCACATTAATGCATGTGTATATGCATTACCTTTTCAATTATCTCACCTTTTATGATTTATCTGCAGGTGCATAGGCGATCTAAAATTGAGAAGATAATTTATAAAATATTTTTTTATAATCCTTAAAATGAATCATTAAAATGGGCAGTAGTATTAGATTACACACCATTGAAGTTTTTCGTACCATCCTAATTAAATGGCAATTATTCGTTTGTTTCGTCTACGATTACGGGCGGCCCGCTTTTAAGCGTCCGAGTAACGGTCAAAAGAGCTCTTATTTGTATGTCTTTATTATGTGAATGATATATCTCTCATAATAAATCATTTCATGAAAAGTTACTTATTAATAAACAGTGGAAGAAAGGATATTCTTTGTCATCGAGTTCCCATGTGAGCTCTGCCGACCCAAAGGCTGCATCACACTTCCTTTCTTTTTCTCCCTTCATTTTAAACCTTTCTTTCTTTTTTTCGCTTAATTATATAGATTTGAGAACATAAAGAATTCGCAGAATCCGTGTGTTTTAGTTCAAGAGAAGAAATAATTCTACCCCTGTTTTCATGATAATAAGTAATACTGTTGCTGTAAAACCATTAAAGCATGCAAAGGAAAAATATTATAAGCGTCAAAAAAAAAAAAAAAAATCGAACTTAAGACTGTGGCAAATCACCATGCTTCAGGTCACTCCGAATCCGAAAAATATTTTTAGAATTCCGTCTATTTGTGACGAAGTTAACTTAAAAACGCTTTGAGCTAGAAGCATGAAATTTGGTATATATCTACTCAAAATTGGTAATTTATACCAAAGTTTGAAGGAAATCCACCTCGAGGAAGTCTGTCTGAATATGTCCGACTGCTCGAATATAAGTTAACACGATAATTATAAAACGAAGAGAGCTAGATAGATAAAATTCGTTACGCAGATTTAACACCCATAATAGACATTTATCAGATTTTGAGCGAAATCCAACTATGGATTGACTGTCTGTCTATCCGTACTTTCTCATGAATGCAAACACGATAACTCAAAAACGCAGTAACATAAATGAAATTTTTAAATCTACGGTTGTCGTCAAATTTTGATTTCAATCGTTCGGATAAAATTGCGTTGAAAATACATATTCGAAATTCTGGTACATATTTCAGGGATAAATCGCCAATGACAGCACATTAGATTAAGTTCAAGCCAAAGATCGATCTTTTGTAATTATTGCTGGCCAATGGCATAGAATTTGTATTAATTGCATGTCATTAGCAAGCAACAAGTGCCGATTTTCTTTACTGTACTACGAAACACACATTTCACATTTTTTAAAAATAAAAATCTTGTCACTTCTATCGATCAGGAGCTTGCCAGAATCCGGAATTTTATGAAAGAGGGCACTAACATCTTTAATAAAGTATATCCAAGGAAGTTGCGAAGAAACCACTCCCATTGATTTGAAAATGAGATGAAAAATCAGAGAAAACGCTATTAAGAAAAATGATATTAAAATAAAAGTAATAAAAATATAAAATAAAATATGAATAAAAGATCAAAAGTCATTTATTGGATTTTATCACACATACAATCGTTAGCTTCCTGAATATTGTAGTAATAGAGAACTTGTGATCATATTACTTGCTATTACTTACTTGTTGCTTTCAACTACCGCAACATAAACGGAAATCTTTTGTGCAAAAACATCGAATAATGAATGTTTTGTGCTTGATTGGTGTATTTTTGAAATTGTCACTTATTTACGTACCATGAACGACGTGTACATTCAAAAATATGCATTCAATGCCGCTGTTCGCTATGTGTTGGTTTATAAACATTGTTACTAAAACAACGAAAGGTATTGTAAAATGCTTATTAAAAATATAGAATGGGAGATGACCAGAATTCTACGATTCTATGATTTCAAAACTAAAATTGCCGCTGTGCCGTTATTCACTAGAATGGGAGTGGTACATTAAGTTGATCGCGATCGACCGGTGGATCGCCATGACATTTTGGGGTGACCGCCTTTACTAAGACCCAAGACGAACACACTAAAAGATACATATTTATGAAAACACCGACCAAAAATGCCAAGAATATTTCTGACGAGTTGTTTAAAAGCGGAGGTATATTAAACAAAGAGAAACATTATGATGAAATAATAAAACTTATCTCTGAATTCGAGGGACGTTTTCAAGAATGTACTAGACTAGAACCAACTGTTACATTCATGCGTTATTGATTTAGCAATGTTGATGTGGAAGAAATAACTGAAAATATAAATTATATATTAACTTTATCTCTAGATGAAAATGAAGTTTCTCTTTTAAAATGGCATAATTTTAAAAGCACGTAGTTCAGAACCTAAGAATAGCTTTTGGAATCTAATAGACATATCCTAATTTTGAAAAAGTTTCATATTATTTAACATCGTTCTTTGGCTCTACCTACCTGTGTGAATCAGCACTTCCGAAGATTAATATAATTAAGACAACACATCGTTCCGGTCTCACCGACGACCACTTAGAATCCAGAGCAAGATTAGCAGTTAGTAATAAATTATATACCGAGATATTCTAGATTGGCAGACAGTATGCAGACTAAGTCTTCCACTAACTATAACTACGAGAAGTAACTTTAGATGAAAATGATTTATTTTCTAATGTATTTTGATTTGTTTGATATTTAAATCCATCATTTGATACTATCACATTTGTGGCTATTAATAATAGTAATATACAAACATAATACGCTTGTAGTTATGTAGGTAAATACATATTCCGTATTTATTATTAATTTCTAATAAATATTGTAGATCATTTTTTAGCTCACCACACCAAAGCCACTGGGTGGACAGCATTACCTTGAAAAATATTAGAAACAGCCCGTACTTTGGAAAAGTCTGCCCACCCATGCACTAGAAGATTAATTGAATAAGATTTGAAATAAAGCTTCAAACACAAATTCCTTAGGTGCCGGGACACCTAAAATATTTTGTAATTGTCTCCACTCCAAAACAGACATACAGACCTCTTAAAATTTCTGGTATAGCTTACTTCAAATTCACGAGTTCCAAGTCTTAGAGTTCAGTCACAAAAAAATGTTACAAAAAATAAAACTTGCTTTGCAAAATTTAGGAAATGCTTATAAATTATCACAATTTCATAAACGTATATCTAAAAAATGAAGAAATATGATGATCATGTAAAAAGTATCAAAATTAAAAATTCTGACAAAAATATGTCTCGATAAAATACTTTTTGGTACGTCGCTAGTTTTTTCGAATTTTTGGTGTAGTAGCAGATATAAAATACAATAAAATGAAGCAATTCACGACTATAATAAGAACTTACAACTTAGCAATTTGTAGCTGTAATAAAAGGTAAGCTATGTGTAGGTTAAAGTGATGTAAGTAGCCTTTCAAAGAATAAACAAAACTCAAACATTATAACCTATGTACAAATTCAATTCAGTGTAACCCTATATTAAATTTCAACCCAAAAAAAACCCTAAAAAGAGTAACATTGCAATATTTTCATTCTCGAATGTTACAATACCTTTTCGTTACCATTAGTATTCGAAAAACAAAAAGAAATATGACTTACACCACTATAGCCTTAAGCCGTCTATATATGTGTAGCAATTCGAAAAAAAACAACAACAACAAAAGGGATCATTTGAAAAGGTAATTTTTACGAACACTTCACGAAGTAAGTATGCCGTAGATAAACAGAAACAAACGAATAAAAAAACACCTGAAGAGCTCTAAAAATGCCAAAATCAACAATGCATTGAACAAAATCAAGGTTACTGGAAGATCAAGGCTATACGAAATCTTTCCAACTTCGTTTTTTCATCTCAGATATATTACGCGAGTTTTTTTTTTTTTTGTCTGGAACTTCAAGAAATAACTTGATAATCTGCAATAACGTTGCGGTAACTCTGTACTATTTCAGAAGCTTCTCGAATTTTCAAATATCGCACCCAATTTTGCGAATATGTAGTTATAATCCAATAGTCATAAGACTTCTAATAAAAAGTTGGTCTTAACCTAACAGTAAACCAAGCAACAAATTTATTCTGACGTATTGTCTTTAAGCAGAATGAAATAATATTTTTTGATAGTTTTTATTACTTCTTTTTCAATTATTGGTAAGAGTAAAATCAGTACTGAACAAACTATTATCAAAGTATTTATCAATTAATTAAGCTAAATAAAAAGTAATACTTGAATTATAACATAATTATAAAAACTATTTTTAAAAAAAAGCGAAAGCTTAACATGAAGTATTTTTCTTGCTATATACGCGTACAACTGATGTTCTGAATTATGCACTTCCTAGTTTAATTCTGTTTCATTAATAACAATCATTAATAACATTTTTTTTTGTTTAAAAATGTTGTTTTTTAAAGTAATACGAGATTTATTGATATGAACGTCGTACTTTTTATACTTTAAGATAATGAGGCCTTCATTTCAATTGGCAATCCACCGCTATTTTATGTATCAAATCATTCAATGCACGAAGTAGTTAATAGTTATACACCAGAAATTCACTTTTCATTTTGTATATTAAATTAGATTAAAATAAAATTGTTAAACTTAAAAATCCAAACAATTAATTGTTAAACAAACAATAATTGAAATCTAAGCCAACTTAAATGCAGTATTCAAATATTTAATTTAGTTATTGGATGTGGCAATATTTTTGTAGCATTTTTACTTTCTCGTATAAATAGTATATAGAAAGAATAGTAATCGTCAAATTAATAGAGTAATGTAAATAATAGTAATAGATTTAGAAATTGATAGAAATAGAAAGAATAGTAATATATTTTGACGAATGTCCACGTCTTAGACTTTTTGGTCCGAAGAACAGTGTTTTGGAAATTGTTCATCTGTCTATATGTGGCTAAGATAACTCAAAAACTTTTTGAGCTAGACGGCTGAAACCTTGTATATGGTCTTTATAACAAATTTGCAGATTTCTATCCAATTTCGAGTAAAATCTATTCAGAGGAAGTCCGTCAGTCCGAATATAAGTTGACGCGATAATTACAAAACGAATAGAGTTAGACAGATAAAATTCGGTACACATATTAAACATTTATAGTGTAGACATCTGCAAATTTTGAGCCAAATCAAACAAAAGACTGACTGTCTGTCGGTCTGTACTTTCAGATGCATGTAAAAGCGATAATCCGAAAACGCAATAACTTAAACACATCAAATTTGGTATGAGATTTTGTGAATACAAGTACAATTTTGTGCCAAATTTTTGTTTCAATCGATTGAGAAAAACGTATCAAAAGCGCAAATTCGATTTTCGGATAGTATTAACCGCATGCCAGAGATTAATCGCCGAATAACTCGCCAAGGATGACAAGAAAGATTCAGTAAAAATGCTAAAAAATTATATTTTGTAACTATAGTACACCAATAACCAATTATTTAGTAATGAAAGAAATTATATAGTTTTTCTTTAAATAAAATTATTTCAAAAATTTATGCGTTCTCAAATATATTAAAATATTTATATCCTTAAGAGACTTAATACATATGACAATTACTTCCTTAAAAATTTCAACGATATTATATTCAAACACACCCGCGTAGAATTTAACCCGATGCACTCGGAAAAGTAATTCGATGCATAATTGTTCAGCTAATACGAAGATTTTTTATTTTTCTGGGAAATAAACAAATCTTCGAATTAGGTGAATAATTATGCATTGAATTACTACTTTTTCCAATGCAACGGGTTAAATTCCACGCTAGTCAAAATAGTCCTAGTATTGATCGTCTTGAAAAATTCATTAAAGATTATACAAAAATTTGAACTACGTAGAGTTGACCATGAAACTACTTGAAAAAATAAATATGCATAATTAAGTTAATTTCACCTGAAAAATTACTCTACATATCTATGCATTTTTAAACTAAAAATTAAAGTTATATATTAACAAAATGACAAAATAATGCATATTCTTAAATGGCGCCTGACAGGAGACTTACGAATGCAAAGGGTTAAAAAATATTTTCACAAAACGGGAGCTAGGATTTAACTAAAAATTTAAATCAACGATATCTTCAGCTTTTGACAGCTACGTCCGAGGGTTTTTACATAGAACTATTTATTATTTCGCAAGCTCAGCACAAGGATGAAATATCGCCTTAATCTTGAATTTTGCCATTTAAGAAGATTAACTGACCTTCTACTTTAGAGAGTTCAAGCCTGTAGCGACGATGGTTTTTATTTACACTCTTGGCTCACGACCTGCACCCGAGTGTAGATTAAAGCATCTACACTCACACCCTCCTTTTCCCACTTGATTTATGTTTACGCTTTTTTTTTTTTTCCTTCTTTTTCCTCCTTTCCCGTATTGAGTTACAAAAGTAAGCAGCACAAAAATAAAATGTCTTTATCAATAAATTGATGCTCAACAGTTGTTCAAGAGATAAAATTTAAGTAGCTGCGGCATTTGTGCGAATTTATGGAGTAACAGGGGATTTCCCCAGAATGATTCAGGAAAAAGAGGGAGTCTCTTACCAGTTATGATTCACCGAAATTCCCATTCATTATACAGCATTTGTTCGAAGAATAAAATTTCTTTGTAAAATTTATAGAGCTTTTTAAAAGAAACAATTCGATGATCTAATTTAAAAAGATTAGATTTTATTTAGAAACAATTAGATTTTATTATTTTCTAGCATACAAAGAAAGTATTGCAACGGTAAAAAAATTCGTAAGGGAGATTATTGAAGTATCTCCATGCTTCAAACTTCACAGAGTCCGAAAAACACATTTTTAGTCATTGGTGTGAGTTTTAGTGGAGCAAGAGACAACCGTGGCTGAACTGCGCACACATTTTTGGAGTTTATCTGTGACCACGATACTTCAAAAACGCTATCAGCTAAATGGATGAAACTTAATACGTAGTCATCACGCTTGCAGATTTCTATTAAATTTTGAACAATATCCATTCGAAAGAAGTTTATCTGCCTGACTGAGCATAAGTGAATTCAATTACTACACAACATAAACAGTTAAATAATAAAATTTGGTACTCAGTAAAATGTAATTTATCGAATTTTGAGTCAAAACTCTAAAAGTGTTCACCATGTGTATTTTCGCCTGCATGTAAATGCGATTCCTCAAACATTCAATGATTTAAATAACTGAAATTTGAAATGCGCGTTGTTTTCAAATGTAGTTCTATTGACTTTAATAAGACGAGAAAAAAAGACGCCCATATTCTATTTTTGGATATTAATGTATTAACCGGCTGTCAGGGATTAATCGCTGAAGATCACACAAGTTTAATAAAAATGCGTATTCATTCTAAAAGTGAATATTTTGTAGTTTCTGTCCGCCAATACAATGCAAAGCATTCGCGACTTTATCCGAGATTCACAATTTTATGCTGGAGAAAACAATCTCTGCTAGAGAGTACGCGAAAAAGTTTCAGTGAAACCACCTTCGTTGATTTTTTAAGTATAACAGCTTGTCGTATTAAATGAAGTCAATTCAAAAGACATCGCATGACAAATATAATCTATCATCTCCTTATACAGGTTCTTTTATATTATATAAAATTAATTGCCTTTGTTTGTAAAAATACAAACGTAAAAAGATTTTGTAAAATTTTATAGCAAAAAAAAATTAATTCTTTTTGTAAATCCTTTTTATTTTTTACACTTCGATTCTAAAAACATCTTTCACATCAACTTTTTTTTTTATAAAAATGCAAACGATTATTAAAAACAATGTAAATGTATTCTGACAAAAATGTAGTCTTGCAGTTCAGTTTAGAATAGATTGTGAAAATAAAAATGTTTTAAAAACATAAAAGCTATTTATTTTTAGCAAATTTTTTATAAATCATTTCGTTCTTTTAATTTTATTCGAAGATCTTGAATCATTTAAATAAATTTCAACTTTTGAAGGTATCTATGATTTTTTTTCTTTGTAGCTATTTTTTTTATTGTACTATATTAACTTTTCTATTGATACTATATCCGCGTTCTATAATCCACCAAACTCCAGCAAGATCCCAAAGTCGTCTTATTAAAGTAGTTATTATACTCATGTTCTCGCTTTGTCCCTTCATATTCTTTTCAATGAGTATTGATAAAAAATTACTTATAAATATGCACAGATGCAATGCAAGAATATTTGACGAAAACTGCCAGAAAAATTAAAAAGCGTATGGTACAATGACTTCTGAAAAATGGACCTATTACGACGCACACCATGCAGCGAAACCTCCTGCCATCAACGATGATTCGAACAGCCCTTGGAGATCCCACCACAGATCTTATTTCAAGCCATTAGTTGACAGCCAATTTACGCATCCTGACCTTCCATCCCTGCTTTCGAGGTGACCTCTCAGTAGGATAGCATATTTAATCATAAAAAGGCAAATAGAAGTTATGCGATAGAAAAAAAAAATGTCATAACTCTCTCGCCAAGGATCTATTAGAGAAAAAGAGACAATGAAGTTCAAATCAGAGTGCAGAAGATTTAATAAATTCAAAAGATCAGCTGATGAGTTAAATGATTGGAGAATACTCATAAATTATTATTACTATTCGGAAAATATTTATAAATTACTATTCGGAAATATATATAAATTACTATTCGGAAATATATACGTAAATTATTACTATTCGGAAATATATACGTAAATTATTACTATTCGGAAATATATACGTAAATTATTACTATTCGGAAATATATACGTAAATTATTACTATTCGGAAATATATACGTAAATTATTATTATTCGGAAATATATACG
>JAPMOR010045655.1:276105-301189 GCA_026543865.1 Argiope aurantia | reverse complement strand
TGTGTGTGTGTGTGTGTGTGTGTGTGTGTGTGTGTGTGTGTGTGTGTTAATCACGGTTTTCATGAAAGATACTGTAATGTCCTGATCTAGACTGATCAAATAACGAAGCAGGATTTCCAGACAATTCTTTATTTTACAGTCCTATATATATACAAAGAACAACTTGTTCTAATCTTGGTTAAATAAATAGTTATTTACACCTGTGGTAGGAGATACAACAGTCAAAATCGGTTTTTCTTGAAACTCAGTTCTTTATCTCGTCAACACGGCCATTCTAGGGGTAGTTTCTCAGATTCCGAACTCGTGGGCGTAGTCCAACAGTTCCTGCGATTCATTTCTTCTCTCTTCTCAAAAAAAAAATCACCGCGCTTTATTTCGGCAACAATCTCCGCCTCTTAATTTACATTGTTCATTTGAGCTCTCCTTCGGCCAATCGAGGTTCAGCCATATACTCTCTCAGTGGCGCCAGTGGGTCGTGGAAAGGTCCTTTCACCAAGAGAAACATCTAGCATCCAGATGTTTGTACACCCCTTTCTCGTTGAAGGTACTATTGATACCTCTGGGACGAGGAATTACATATGTGGTCTTTCATTAAAGTCGCTAATGAACATATGCGAGACCACCCTGGTGAAAAGATCCACCATCTGGCTATCTCGAGGAGTTTAGTAAGTAACAGCGACGACACAATGAATCAGTACAATACAATGTCTTATCAGTACTGGGAAACGGGGAATGTTACAATACCTAGATAGATAAACTTAAAAAGCAAAACCTTATCTAAATATAAAATTTGATCAAAACCATTAGAGCAAATTCCGAGATATTCGAAATTATATATATATAATCTCACTCAAGAATTGCTCGTTTAAAATTATAAGATTTTAACGAAATGTGTTCACTGGAAGTTTGTTTTTTAGTAAACAAGAAAACACGATAGCTATAAAACGTTAGAAACTAGAAATGGATGTAGTTTTAACATTTAAAAAGAAAATTCCCATCACATTCTCAACGTAATCCGTCAAATGAGCGTCTATCAGCTTTAATTTTCGATGCAATTAGAAGTGTTAATTAATGATCAGAAAACAATCAGAAAAAACGCCTCCAAAATACGTATTCGCATGATCAATTCAGTAAAAATGCCAGATTCGCGTCAAAGATCTACATTTCATAATTATTATTCATCAATGCCATGCAAAGTATTCGCGGTCTTACTCAAAATCCACAATTCGATGGAGAAGGATGATTTATTTTAATTTAGTTTAAACTAAATTAATCGCGGTTTAAAGCTAGGTCTAATTTGGGACGGACATCGTAATTTTGAACCACGCTCAGTTGACGAGGACGACACTTCAGCTGGCCCACCTCTCTCCAAACTTCCACATCGCATCAACGGGATTACGTTTTGCCCTGACGGATTTCACGTGCACCAGGACCCACTGATACGATGGTTCTTCAGCGGAATCCGGTCTCCCACCTGAAACCCTTCGGTTCCGAAGACGAGACCTTACCACCAGACCACCGAGGCTCATTGGGAGCTAGGGAGTATGATTTTTATTGGAGAGTACGCGTGAACGTTTCGGGGACCACTCCTGCTGGTTTTGTAAAACTTTGGGCACTCATGACGTCATGACTTTTCCCAATATCAACAGTTTTCATGCAAGAGAAGAGGATATAGCCTTTTCATTAGGAAGAAGGTTCGAGAACGCTCTTCTGATAGTTTATTTAGACAGCAAAAATCGGAATAAAAATAGATATTTCCTTTTGCATTAACAAAAATGCTCATAAATAAATCATTTTCAGGACTTTTCTTATGATTTACTGGCTACATTTCCTTGATTAATATTTCACATCGCATATACCTATAATTTAAGAATATATCGAATGATCAACATATAGGATTGTTCAAATTAACCTTGACCTAAAAGCTAAATTTTTCACCTTTACGGAATATATACATTTAATGATATCTATAAATCTAAATTAAATCCAAATTAATTTCTTAAATTTAGCTTATATTAATTTCGTGCTAAAATATTCATTGGTTTCCTGATCCAATTCCATTTTTTTACTTTAGTTAATACTACAAGGGCTCTATAAAATTGTAAATCTTAGCAGGTTCTCACGCTCCGAGTGAAGGGATAAAAATCCTTAATGTTTTCCATATTCTTTAAAGGATACCTAAATTTCCCTATCCTAAATCGACACGTGTCAAAGAAATCCCTGTCAAAATCTCATTGTAAAAACTATTGAAGGAAAAATTTCACGCTTTCTTGCTCTTCTGCACCTATGCCACGATATAGACTGACGTATGTATTTTTTTTTTTTATCATTTGTACATAAATTGAGCCTCTCGGGATAAAATAAATCAAGGCTGAAAATTCAAAAGTGTCTTCACGGCCACACATCTGCTAAAATATGTTTACATACATATGCATTAAATTGAAAAGTTGCTTTAAAAGCATCAAGAATATGCTAAGCATTTGATTCTTTGAATACAGAAATAGACTGCTGAAAACAATTATGTCTGCATTTTTATACACTTTTGAAGTTCAGTAAGTTATTGGTACACTAGCATTTTAAATTTTTAAAAAAAATCCCATTCTTCGGCAAATTTTTTTTAATAAATTTTAAATTTCCATATTTTAAGAAAATCAAAGGAAGTCTCAAGCAAGTGCCTTCCGTTAATTGTTCTCAAGGTGGTAACTGAAATGGTTGGAAATCGTCTAAGAGATTTTCATAGCTATATAACTCGATCAAATTTAGCTGCAGAAGCGCGAATATATTAAAATAAAAATTTTAAATAGAAGTGTCTGTAATAAATCATTTGTCAAGATTATTTAACTAAACGTAACTCAAAATTCTAACAATAAACACCTTACGATTTTAGACACAAAACACTCAATCCTGAAATTTATATTATATATAAGACTAGCCGCCTTTGGCGACCAGCCGGTTCGCCAGTATTACTGCTCGCTACAATTTTCAATTAAATATTTTAAGTAACTGGTCTCTTAAAGGATTCTCAAACAAAACATTTTTAATCTTCAAATTTTGATAGTCATACCAAATTTATACTGTTTAGATCGTTTCGTTCAATTTACTATATATATTTTGCTAATTTGTTGTCGTTTCCGGCAAAACTTCAACTTTAATTTAAAATGTAAATGATGAAATTACAATTGAGATATTTTTTAATAAAACTAAGCGTTTTATTTTATTTATCATCGTTATTGTTATTTATTAATTATTATTATTATTACAGAATCGTTCGGTATTTAAGTCTTATGTTAACTACAAAATATTTTTCATAATTTATGTAATATTTCAAACAATAATTCAACAAAAATTTCTAAGATTCAGTATAAAATTCAGTTTTTAGTTTTGCTTTCAAAAGGATTGAAATGAAATCAATAATAATATTTTGTTCCGGCCTATAAATATATTTCAAAAATTATGAAGTCTAAATTTAATGCAGTAAGGTATCATATTCTGAGAAATATTCTGGACACAACAAATTTTAAATAAATGAATGAATGTTTCTATTTTCCACGATCAACTAAGACTTATTTATGAAGTTTTAAATGTTAAAAATTTAGAAAAACTCAACATTTTCATAATCTTAGGCCAATTAATCTTGAGAAACCTGCGCGCTGATTGGCGTATTTTCTTTGAAGCGATCGAAGGAAAATCTAAAATTATCCTTTTTTTATTAAATAGTGATATTCAAATTTTCATAAATCAGTCAGTTTAAGTGATTGGAAATTAACTCTTAAAAGTCAGTGATTTAGTTGATTGGAAATTAACTCTATGACCACCATAAAATCTGTGCTCTCTCTCTTGTGGTGTATGCATTCTCCTTAATATCCGTTCGAATAAAACATCACATACAAAAGTACTACATAGAACAAACACATGAAAAGTAAACATAACATTTCATAACATAACATTAGTTGCCAAAAACAAAAGAGAGAAAAATGCAATGAATAAGCAGACGATATTTAGAAAATTACAGATATTTAGACTGGAAAATGAAATTATCTGAAATTAAAAACACGCGCAGACGATATTTACAAAAGTAAAAATATTCGAACCTGAAAAGGAAAATATATGAGTTATTCCATCAATAAATGCCATAAGTTTGTTTATATCTTCATTATTTTATGAGTCATTAAACATGAAAATGGGTCCGGGACTAAATAAATAGCCTGTATAGAGAGTGTAAAAGATCATAAAATAATTTTTCTTGAATTTATTTTTTAGAAAAAATATTTCGTATTTGTTTCATTTCCTACAAACACGTGCCGAAAATTATATTTTTGCAGATTTCATTTCCAAAAAGATTTAATTTATTTTTAATTGGAGCTTTAATCAATGTGATGGCAACACTTCGAAAAAAGCTAATTTTTTCCCATGAATGCGAAACGTGCTTAATTTTAATTTATTTTTTACGAAAAAAATTATTGAAAAACATGGTTAAAATATTTATTTAAAAGCAGACATTTAATTTTAACGTTAAAACATTGGTATCATTTAAAAGATAAATTTTTGATCTTTAACTTCATGTAAAAATCTTTTTTGTGCGGTAATATTTTCGGAAGTTATAGTAGAAACACTTCAATATTTTGCTTAATTTTTAAATAAATAAAATTCTAGTTAAAAATTCGAAAAAATAACCCCCAGGTGCACATTCCCGGCCTCCAAGGTATACACGTGCCAAATTTGGTAGCTTTAGGTTGAATGGTCTGGCCTGTAGAGCGCCAACACACACACACACACACATTGAGATTTATTATAAGTATAGATATAGAAAAGGGAATAATAGTTCCGGCGATTTTTTTTTAATTTGAGAGATGAAAATTTGATGAATTGACTAAGCTATCTCATAAAGAAAAGGAACTCAGTGGAATAATTTTAGAAATTAAATTTGGAACTTAATTTTTAAAAGAAATTAATTAAAAATATTTGATAGATGTTCTAGTTATAAAAATTCTTCAAGCTCAAAAATAAATTAATATGTAATAGACATATTAATTTATTAATAAATAAATTATGCAAAATAAATAAAAAAGTCAAATTGTAAACAAATCACGGAGCATTAAGCACACGAAAAGCATATAACAACAAATACATTAATAAATCACTTATGCATATTTCTTAACTTTAAAGTTTTAGAACTATATATTACAAAGGATGCAAAACTTCAATTATACGTTGTTTCCTCCATTCTAAAATTACTATCCACCCCAGTTTATTATTTCTATCAAAGGGTAAGCATACAAGAAATTTGCATACCGAGAATAAAAAAGGGGAAGGACATTACATAAAAAGCACGGAGGGATAACAGTATTCCTCTGTCAATTAGCTTATACTAGGATGAAGAAAAAATATGCAGATATTCCACCTGTTTTACAGAATGCTATTGTAAAATTGCCTGGCTATTGTAAAAAAAACGGTGAATTCTCTTTGTTAAAACTCTTGTGGGAAAAAAGACTATATACTTATTTCCATTTATAATGCGATATCTAAGACGATCTGCAAATCAAATGATGTATATTTTTGTTCAATGTTTACCATAATCCTATAGAATAGGAAATGTATAAGAAAGTATGATTTTTCTTTCTTTTATAATGTTTAAATCTGAAATTTAATTATTGCTTTCACTATTATGTAATAACATATTAATACTACCTTCAAAATATTTCAATTACTGCTTTGAAAAATTGTGTTAGCATTTTTTATTTAACAAATTTATAATAATAATTATAAATTTATAATAACAAATTTATAATAATTTTTAACAAATTTATAATAATCAAAATTGTTCATTAAAATTTTGATTATACGTCTTTTTACATCAGTCTCTTTAAAAGAACAAAAGTGTTGCTTTATTTTATATCATCAATAACCACAAATCAACGTGAAGAAATGCTTCGAGAAATTCAATTTTTAGGCATAAAAGTACTATTTCTTTACATTTTCGATCAATTCTGTATTTATATTCTAAAACCGTACTTCAGCCACAAAAATAGCAAAACACGGATTTAGAATTGATGATGTAGGTTTAATATATTATACTTTTTGGAATCTTTTACCCTTTCAAGATTGAGACTAAAAATATATAAATATATAAGAAAAAATTGCCTTTTTTGTTGATACTGTATTGCAATTATGAAAGAAACGATTTATAGAATAATATCCACTAAACAAAGAAGTAGTTGTCTTTTTAATACAGGAAGGATTTTATAAAACATTTTGAGTAAGAACATATTTGCATAATTCGCAGCTGTATTAATAAAAAAATGAGAAGCTGTATTAAATAGAAAAAAATAACGAGCAAGTATGTTAAAATAAAAATGATACAGAAAAAATTAGAAATAGTTTATCGTTTGGAAAGCAAAACACTTTGGTCAACATGCACCAATCAATTCTTTTGTTTCGATTTTTTGGCAGTGGAAAATTGAAACTTCTATTATAAACTCGTAAATTCAGGAAATAAATCCATAAACTATTCAGATATATTATTTGTTTATCCATTACAGTCTCTAAAATTGTTCGATTTATAAGTGTACATGGGCGTGAAATCTTCAATATTACCACACAAAAGCGACTTGTCGTTTTATAGCCGCGGAGAACAATAGACAGTTGCCTTTGATGTTTGTGATAAATTCCGTTAAATTTTTCCCATTTATCGCATGTAAAATTTTTCGTTGGTGCATTAAGTTTTGCTGGCAACGATATCAGGGAAGTTTTATGGGGGGGGGGGGAAAGAACGCATCTTTCATATCAAATAATGATTCAATGACTATATTAAAGATCTTGTGTTTATATCAACTTTTACGAGCATTATCGCGTGAATACCACTTTGAATCTGGGTAATAAAATATGAATCTTGTGAGCCCCTTCATAAGTAAAATTCTTTTTCCCGACATTCAAATATTCATATAAACATAAATAAACTACAGAGGTCTCCTCGAAACCTTCTCGCAAAGTTCTCCAATAAAAATTTTCTCCCTCTTCGCCCATATAAAATTGCAGAAATTTTGTAGGGACGCAAATTCCTTGCTTGATTTTGATAAATAATAGTTATGGAATATTGATCTTTGTCATGAGTTTAGTATTTTTAATAAATTTATCCTGAGAATATATATATCTCAGATGTCTCTTTTTCTGATCATTTGTATAAACATATTGTAGTAATTACAAGATCACATACTCAGTTTATCGTTTTAAGTCATTGAGATTATGAATTATTCTGTTAATATGCATGTATAAATAGACCGTCGGATAATCAAATCTTGTGCAGATTTGGTTCGAAAACAGTAAAAAAATAATCTGTAATAAAAATGTGCTTAACACTAAACCTACCGGCATTTCACCGATACATTGGAATTGCCATTGGAAGCGGGTCAAATGACCCGCTCATGGTAGCTTTAGTGTTAAATTTTAAGCGGATACTTTTAAGCTTTGATCGTTCTTTGTCATTATTTACCCTAACTGCCATCTTGCTGTTTAACTTTGAAGATTTAGTACTTTCATATTGCCAACAAATTTGAAATACTGAAATTTTAATATGCATTTCAGTGATATGGGTCAGTGCTCATAAAAAAAGAGAAATTTGACAAAAAGATTTCAAACTAGGGAAAATTCTAAAGCGCAATAATTAAAATTTTAATATAATTCTTTTGGGTTAAAACTGTGATAGTTTTGTGGCAGAGTAGATAATTGGAGGTTCGAGACCCGAACTTCACAAAATATCCGCCAGTACGTGAACTTTTATATGTTAACTTTTTGACTATTGAAACGTTCGAAACATCCATGTAAATAGAATATGACGAATGCTCGAATATCGTACTGTGCTGTTTAGATGACTCAGTATGAAAGGAGGGAAGAAAAACTTAACTCATTTCTTGCCCAAAGACCCTTATTTGATATCAGCTTAACAGGTTGTTCAACCTGTGTGGCAAATTTATTTATTTAGTTCGTTATGTTATTATGAAGTGACCGAGGGACAGAGACAACCAAACAGATTTCGTTTGAATGGATTTCGCTCCTATTTTGATAAAAATGTAGAAGTTTCGTTTAAAGTCCATATACCAAATTTCATCCGTTCAGATCGAAACTTTTTTGGGTTACAGTGTTCACAAACAAATAGATATGTCAAAAATGTGTTTTTCAAACTTAGGAATATCTGAAATGTGCCGATTGGGCAAAATCTCGAGTTCGAAATTTTTGACGATTAAAATACTTTATCTTTACTTCGTATACGAGAAAGAGAAAAGGGTTTTATTATCTTGAAGGAAATGTAGGAAAATGATATCACAATGCGCTGAGCTGAATCTGTCCAATAAATTTCCTGTGGTTGAGGAAATTTGTGTTTGCTTAAGGTTCACAGAATAGACCTTTTTAATTTTGATTTAGTAAAGTTGTTCTTTCTCGCGTAATTAAAAAAACAAACTTTATTATTGATTTGGATGAGATTTTCAATGTTCTTCAGAAATGTGGAAGACTTAAGATTTTTTTTCATGACCAGGAAGATAACTCGAGCCACTACTTGTATATAATATCTGCATTCTGTCAATCCTTCAAAATGCAGAGCAGAATAATGATTTAAAATTTTTCTTATTCTGCCCCATCTCTTATGTTTTCAGGGATGGTTTCAAACTATTTGACACTTTGCATTTTTTCTTTCTTTCTTTACTGTATTCTAGAAGTTTTTTAGCTTGGAAGTTCTTTTTGCTACTCGAATCATTTCAAATATAATTAAATATTTGCCAAAGGATTCTAAAACCCTCTGCGCTTTTGCGCATGCGTTAGGATTGGTTTAATAGGATTGGTTAGGATTGGTTTCGGCAAAATAAGGGTGAGACGAAAAATGAAAGGAGATGTTTATTTTTAACAATAAAATGAACTCGTAAAACACATATACGTGGGAAGAAATTGAACAAAAAAGTATTTAATAGTGTGGAAATGAAGGTCAAAGAATGAAGAAGAATTCCGGAAACGCGCTCATCCTTCCGCGTCTCACCCCTTAATGAGATAGAATCGTCGAAAAGTGGTCGTCTGAGGATACTGAAACGAACAGTAATTTCTCCTCAGTGTTGTTATATCCACATTTGTGTATAGTTACTATTCACTGAATGGAGGATGATCAAATAAACACCATAGGTGTAATTCTTTAGACTGAAAAATTGTTTCGAATCTCGCTATCGTAAAGTATATCATATATAGAAAGTTAATGTATATTAACTCTGAGGGATCTCTTTACTCGTCTTGATTTGATCGGCTTCTTAAAATTCACATGTCTGCGGTTTGACCCCGCTCAAAGTAATTTCCCTCCAGGCTGCACGGTTCTGAACATAACGCTGAGGGGGAAAAAACACATTTTAACTCTGCTACTTTCATCTTTATCAAAGGAATAAAGCGTAGGAAGAAGGATAAGAACTATATCAATCTGCAAAAATCAAGAAGAATTATAATTTGCGGCTAAGATTAGAAAAACTGGAGGGAGTGGTCCCCCGAAACTTTCTCTATACTCTCCAAAAACGGTGTTATCTTTCTTCACCCATATAAAATTGTGGACCTTTGTAATGACGCGAATATCTTACATGAAACTGGTAAGAGATAGTTACGAAATATAGATTTTTGGCTTGAATTTAACATTTTTATTTAATCTATCGAGAAGATATATTTTGGACATCTTTTTCGCAGTAGATTGATGCCAAAATTTGGCGTAACTACAATTGTAGTCATAATATACCAATTTTATTGATTTAAGTCGTTGCATTTATTAGTTATTGTGCTAACATCATGTGAAAGTACAGATCGACAGATGGCCAAACTTTTAACGGATTTGGTTCAAAATTTGATAAATGTCTGCATTTTAAATATTTTAAATGCTAATAAAATATGTATCAAATAATATAATAATATTTGATACCATGTGTATCCAATTTTATTCACCTAGCTCTTTGCATTTTTGAATTATCGAGTTCACTTGTACTCGAATAGCCAGCAGAATGGCTGTAGATAGATTTGAAAGAAATTTACAAATTTTGTCGCTATTTCATACATCAAAATTTCAATCGCTGTAGCTCAAGATGTTTCAGTTATAGAGTTCACAGACAAACACAATGCCAAAAATGTGTTTTTCAAACTTAGGGAGGACTGATTCAAAGGAAGAGAGATTCGTCAAAATCTCGAGTTCAAATTCAGTGCTTCTGTACTTCGTATGCGAGATAATAAAAATGATAATATATGCTTTAAGCTAGCTCTTATGGCTGGAAAACTCTGTTAATGAAATTTTTTATCACTGACTTGATCAATGCATAGGTGTGGAAAAACATTTAATCTACGACCCTCCCTTGATACTGACATACTTCATTTAACTGCCATATGTTAGATTAGAGCAGAAACTTCATAAGCGATAATTCAAGTTTCATATCTCGAAAATATCAGTTCAAATTATTGTATCTATTCCCTAGGGGCATAGTAACAAGAGGGGGGGAAGGGTCAAAGGAGCTACAGATGTCCCCAACGTTTATTTTAAGGAACTGGCTTAGACAGAAAAATGTTACTGCACTTCGGTTCTGTTAAATGTTACTACGCTTAATTCAACGGTATACTAGATTTCAGCCATTTAAGCTTAAACCATTTTTTTTATTTATCTTTGTCACAGACAGACGGACATTTCCCAAAAAAGGGTTTTTTCGGACTCTGGTAATTCAAAACAGAGATTCCTCGTAATATCGAATTCGAATTTTTTTACGATTATTATAATTTCTCTACACTACGTATAGGAGAAAGTAAAACGATGGCAGTGACATGAAAAATATAAAAAGTTAATTATTAAAACCAAAATAAGAAAAAACGCTTAGCTAATATTTCAAAAAAAACCCCAACAACCTTAAAGTGTTTAAATATAGTGATACAGAGAATATTTGGATGCTGATTTTTCCAAATTTCATTGGATACTCGCGATTAAGATCCGAAATATCGTTCAGGTCAGTAGCCAGAAGAAAACGATTAGCAACATTCAGAAAAGCTATTAAAGCATGAAGAACACCGATAGAAGTTCGGTCGAGCATACGCACCTCTTGACAAAATCAGTTGTCGGACAAGTAATTAGCGATACTTTCGCACAGTGTTTTCCACAGAAATCTGGAATTGAATCGGAGATTTGTGCATTGTCCAAGTACAATTCAATCTACATTAAACTGATAATTCTTTGTTTAGTAAACAAGGAAAATTTGAAGTTTAAAATGATTCACATTCTATTTTTCTTTAAACTACATATAGTTTAATAAGAGGCGAACATCGTCACATTTTGAATGAATCATAATCAAATAACGGTTAGCAGGAGTGTTTCGCCATTAAACTGTCTCACATACTAACACAATATTGTGTGATTTATGAAGAACACCGAGTATGCATTTTGAGTGTCTTATTTTTCACTTTTCAGAACTACAGTTTTAGTGGCAGGTCAACAAATTCATTAGTTTAAGTCAATGCGATTTCAAATTCTTGCATTTTTATACCCTAAATATATAAATCGACAGACTCTGACTCTGACCAAATTGAATCTCCAACAGATCTACAATTCTAATATTTCTACATGTTTAATTGCAACTATCTACCCATTTATAATTTTAAATTGTCCTGCTCATACAAACATGGATGGACATACAGAAATACTTACTAGACAGTTTCTGTCGAAAAATTTGATGAAAATGTCATTTGCTTAATACTATGTCTGTAACTATATTTTTGAGTTATCGCGAACAAAGACCGACAGACAGACAATTCCAGAAATGTGTTTTTCGGATTCGGAAAGGAGTGAAAATTCTTCAAAATCCCGATATAGAATTTTTTGATGATTGTAATACTTTGTACTTTCATGTATGAGAAAGTAAAATTATGGGTTGAATCCTAGTTTAGAGTGCCCTCGAGTTTGTCGCCAATATGGTAAACCCCCTAAAAAAACAAAAAACAGGCGGAATAATTTTGATAGTAATCCTAATACTGACTTGTTTACAATTATTTCCGCTTGTTGAGTTATACATCTACTGCAGCAATTTTATAAGAAATGAAAATTAAAAATAATCCACAAATAAACATCCATTAAAGAATTTAATTAAATTACCTTTTATAATTTGTAGTATTATCACTGATAATAAAACATTCAGTATTATTTTTAAAGTGATCTATGTACAGATAATATTTATCTTTTTGCCATTCTTAACGAATTATTCTTATTAAAATCGTCTGCTTACGAATTTCGCCAGAATAGAAAACATCTGCTCGAGTTTTTTTTTAATCGTTTGTTTTTATTTCAGTTTTGCATTTTAATATCTTACCATTCTAACGGAATTACTTCCAATTTGTTACTCTTTTCATGGATTTTCCATGATTATTCAATAAGTCTGAGTATTCGATAATCCGATGCCTGATAATTCGGATAATCAGAAATATCATGATCACAATTAGGAGAAGTATCGTTTTTGTGAATTCGATGTCTACATTTCGAAATATATATGGTGCCAGCAGAAAGACGTTTGCATCACTGAAAAGTTCTGTTTTTTAAAGAAAATCGTTCCCTTCTCAAATGAACAATCAATTGAACCGAGTAAGTGTTTTTCTTCTAATTTCTTCTGAATTAAAGTATTAATCTAGCTATTAGGAACCGATATTTTCATTTTCTTTCTTCTGCTGTTCTTGTTATTCTCAGATTCCTTAATTTAATAAAATGCGAAAACATTCGATTTCTACGCCCGCTGCTAGCGAAGTCGTGGAATTTTTTAATGGGATTTTTTTTTAATTATGCCCGGTGCCTTTTTCAGATGCCGAAAGCACTGAGTGCCTGATTTATTCCGTTTCCTTTGAGGTTATTCGAAAAAAAAACGTATGTTCAATGTGCTAGCGAAGCTATTTGGTTCCTGCCCCCGTTTCTCTCAAAGCCGTAGAATGTTTTTTAAGTTTAAAAAATTCTGCCTGGTGCCTTCTTCAGATGCCGAAAGCATTTTATTGTCTTAAGTACATACCGACGTAGCTGGTTTGCAGAAGTTCGTTATTACATATTTCAGGAGAATGGGTCAAAATTGGATTAAAATTGATGAGTCAAAATTGATGAAGAGGATTCATCAATTTTGACCCATAAAGGTTCAAAAGGTTCTTATATTAAACAATCTCCATCATTAAATCTCACAATTTTAATAAAAATGGTGGGTAGCTAACTTTTTTTGATTATTATGATCAGTATATTAATTGGCGACTTTGTATTATTGGCATCCTTGGCGAAATAAGGTGCATTAAACTAGGATTTTACCAAATGATCTCTTACCAACATATCCGAGACAGATAATATATGGAAGCGCTGTTTGACCAAGATAGATTTAATGCACTTAATGCAAGATAGATAAGGCCGCTTACATGGCAAGAAATTAAATTGAATCCGATTTCGATCGTCAAATTATTTGATGTTGAAAATCCAGGCAGCCATCAAGCTATTGAGGCTTACTAACCTTTAACGATAGGTGCCGCTGCAATGGTGGCATTTTCATATTAATTCATATTTTAGATTATATTTATATTACAGATTTATATTATATTATAGATTCATATTTTAGAAATCGGCATATCGTAAAATTTACAATCAAAATTTAAGAAATAGAGTAATTCCTTTTATGGGAATTACTACTTATTTCTGAAATTTTGAGCACGAATTATATGATATGCCAACTTTAATGAGTATATGAAGATGCTGTCATTTCAGCAACAACGATCACAGAGTTCAAAGGTAAACAATGCGGAAAATGCGGTTACTGCACGATACTGCTATCCAACAAAAGGGATCTGCTCAAAAACTGACTGTCACCAAAATACTACAGCCTGTAAAAGGATGCATTACGAAAACTTACTACCACCAACCTATTGAGCCCTAACAAAAATAAGAAGACTTGATTAAATTGTAGAGCACTGAAATGCTTATCAGTCCAGAGTAAGCAAGTCGGAAATAGCAGAAGGCGTTAAATTAACGATGAAAAGATACTGAATGAAGCAATAATTTATAATGAAATGAAGTAACTGTATCCAATATTGCTTATTTAGATAAATAAGAAAAATAACTTATGACGCTCTACAAAACTAAACAATTTGATTTGGTGTTTATTAGACAGTTTATGTTGCATCTTTCTACACGTTCGTAATAACGTTTATCTGAATTTATTCTTTAATTCAACAGTATACATTCAGAATACTGTTGATAAAAATTTGTAAATCATAAGAACATCTCATTTAGGTATTTTAAAACATAGGAAACATGAAACACAAAGAGGTTTCTAAAGTTAAAAGATAAAGGGAAAATAAATGAATAGTCAATATAAATATCATCACCATACTTATTACCATTTGAAAAATGATAACTTATTAAAATTTTAAACCGATTCTGAAAACTATAGATAAAATTTTGTTGTCATAGAAACATTTGGGTACCATGCATTCAAGTCGTAGTAAACTGAGTTATGGAAATATGTTTTAGAAATTGAAAAGTGTGTGTAGATCAGTTGTTAAAAATGTAATTCGTTATCGTCGCAAGAATGAATTACCATTAAGTAACAACGGCTTCTAGAATCCTTATTTAGAAAGCTTTAGATTTAAAATAAAAATTTATTGTTAAATGAACATTTTCTAACGACACATTTTTCTGAACATGGGAAAATGAATGACATGGAAGTTTCAAAAATTGAAAAATAAACGAACAGTCCTCAATACAAATATAATTCAATCAACGTTCAACATGTTTATTATCCTTTGTAAGTGGTATATATGAGTACAAAAAATATAAATATTTGTTATAAATATCGAATACTATTTTAAACATTGCAAATAAGATACAATAAAATTCATTGTGCTACTAATAAAGTGAAAAAAAATTTCTTTAATAATTTTCTGTAAAAATAATTTAATAGATGTTTCTTTAATTTTTTTTTCTTCTCTTTTGCATTATTCGTTCCAACAGTTTTGAATTGCTTACCACTGAACTTTAACAGTTTTAACGTCCTAGAAATCGTCGGCTTTGTTAATACGGTATTTTAAATTGGAATTACTTAAATCTAACTAACTTTCTACATCGAAACAAAATGCAAAAAAGTTATTAACGACGTGAACAATAAATTTTAATTCGATTTCATTAAATATATAAAAAATGTTCTCATCAAAAATACCATTTTTATTAACATGGTATTAAGGAGCATTTTTTAATGAAAATAAATAGAGTGTAATGCCCTTTAAATGCATACTAAATAAATATTTGAGCTTTAACACTAAACCTACCGGCATTTCACCGATACATTGGAATTGCCATTGGAAGTGGGTCAAATGACCCGCTCGTGGTAGCTTTAGTGTTAAATGAGTGACAATGAAATTATATAAAAATATAATTCTAAGATAAAATCAAATCATTTCACATAGAAAAAAATATTTTCACACAGTACACAGAATTATATTCCTGTTCACGGATCTGTGAAGAATAAAATATCTGCAATACAAACGTCAAAACTTGATGTACACATTTTAGACCGCAGAAAAAAAACGGCATAAAGTTACTTTGAAACATCTGGAACAAATGTCAATTTTTACTTTAGAACAACTCTTTCCTTACTCTATTTTTTATACTGGAATTAAACTGACACAGAACAATATTACAGCAATTTCAATATACACTTCAATATCACTTGCTGTTGGAGGTTTGGTTGGAATTGGTTATAAGGCAAAGATTCATTTGTCTTACTCAGTTCTGTCACTTGTTTTTAATGGTTCATTTTTTTAAACTCTTCTGCAGTATTAGTCTTTATTTTCCTTGTTTTAACGTGAATATATACAGAATGCAATTGTACTTATCCGTACATAAGTTAATACTTAAAAAAATAAAATAGTTTTAAAATTAACAATTTGAGTATCCTTTAATTTTTTTCGCTGGGTTACATTTCGCAATTATTTTCTTATAAGATTTTATAAAATCAGTCCGCAAGACGAATAAATATTATTGACAAAAAGATAATTTAAAATGGATTTTAATAATATTTAAAATAGTTTTGAAGAATTAGAGCAAACTCATTTCAGTTATTCAAAATCACTGTAGAATTATAAAATAGTTCGTTAACAAATGCTATACAGTATTTTTAAACAGATGGTCATTCAGACACTTGTGAAATATTAGAAGTCTAAACCTTAATACTTAAGACAACGTTAATTTGCGAAGTAAGCTGTTTCTATGTAAAACAGTATAATACCATGTTCAACAATTCTATCGAAATACAAATTATTACTGTTCATGAAATCAATAATAAGATACTACATTTTAAAAAAATTTCAATGCTCTAATATCAAATATTATCTCAAATTATGTCGCAATTAAAACAGAATATGATTTGTAAGAATATTAAGATAACTTTCTTAATGAAGAAAATAATACACGAATCATTCTTAAAACTAATTACAGTAAAAGCAGAAAGTTGAATGTTTGTTTTAATGTGACTCAAATAAGAATGCATTTATTGAATCACCAAATTTGGAAAGACCAATTCTAATAGCCATATGATTACATATACTACTACTAGTCTAAAAACCTTTCATACATTTTTATAGTATGCTTATTATCTTTACTTACATTAATAATAAATTTTTCCAGTTTTTTCATGCATTAAAGATTTTAAAGATGTGACAGAACATTTAAAGTCAAATACAAATTTGTAAATGACCCATCAAGTAAAAGATTGCATATTAAAAACTTAACGATGCAATTACAAATACTCTTCTCAAATCGATTTTATTAATCCAAAACATATAATAAAACACATCTTAAAAGATTCTTTTAAATTTCCGCAATTTCAGTGTACAGCATTTCAAATGACAGTAATTTAATTTTATATTTTTTAAAAAACATTGAAACTAGATATTTAACTTGATAAATAATGTATCTTAAGAAATGTATCACAATCGGATAAAATACTCTTAATTTTAAAAAGTATAATATAGATATTCAAATATCGAACAAAAATAAATTTTTTCCGAATCATTTTAACCAATCCGAATCTCTAAACCGCCCTCTCAAAGTTCAAGCACCTCAGGGTCAAGCTTAAAAAAGAGATCGAATAGTTAGGTTAAAATAGTAAAGAATAAAAAAAAAACACACACGCACACAATGGTCACTTACCAATGCCGAGCAAGCGATAAACGGAGAGCAGAGAGAAAACCGCCATGCCTCACAGTCGCGAGCCGAACGACTCACCGATTCACATGGATTCTACAAGTGGCCTGCAGGAGCGCTGCCAACCGTTCGAAAGAAAAACAAAAACGTTCCACGGCGTTGATTCGGAGGCGGGAATCGAAACTAGCCTTCATTCGGTTCTCGACCTTCCCTACCGCTTCGCGCGCTTTCAGCAAGACTTTTCATTCACCTTATTCTTGTTTTTTTTTATCATTATTATTATTTATTTATTCATTTGCTTCGAAAGTGTTTAAAAAATGTAAAAGTGGCAGAAACTTTCATTTTTAGTTTTCATTAAAGTAGAAAACGATAGCAAATTTCTGAATTTTAAAAAATTGTTTTTGTAAGATGACATGATGCTGAAAATCAAAAAATAATTTTTAAAAAATGACGAACAATCTGACGTGAAGTGACAAATCGTTTCCTTTAAAATAGCAAAAATGATCTTTTTTTTTTTTTTTGTTAAAAAGCAGAGAATATTATTAGACTGAATTTGTTTATTGATTGAGCTTCAATATGTCGTTAAAATCGCAAATTTGAATGTTTTAAAATATTTTGATGACTTGTTATTAAATGAGAGTTTTATTTTTATTATTTTTCAAATTAATTAATTTTTCAACTATGTCTTTATAATAAAATTCATCTTATAAATCAGGCACAATTTTGAAAAAAAAAATAATAATATTGCAAATAATATCAGGTAGTCTTAATTTCACATGCACGCATTTTCACCCTTGCGTTTTAAAAATTTATTTTTATAAACAATAAATAATTAAAAGCAAATTTTAAATGAATTAACAAATTTTAAACTTATCTCTAATTATTAGTTTTAGCAATGTTGTAAGTCGAAAGACTATATTATCGAAAATGTACCTTCATTTTTATCATCCTATTGTTGAAGAATGTTCCTGAATAAAATGATGAATTCTTAAATAAAATTATTGAATTAATTTACGCAAAATACAAATCTATAAACTAAAATAATTTCTTTTTATAGATTTCTTTTTATTTTTCCAGAGTGCAATTGTTCCTAAAAGTGTTCAATATAAAAATAGGTGTGTAATTATTATTGCAAGCTTAAAAATGAGAGACATTAAAAAAAATTAATTGAAAAACATTTTTACTAAAGGAAGGAGAAAAAAATATCTCTACGTTTTCATAATAATTATTTAGATTAATGAACAAACTATTTAATAACTTTTTATGTTTTATATTTAATTATGTCTATAATTAAATATAAAACATTGTCTACAAACCCACATTCTCAGGTTGGAGAACAGAAAAATTACAAGTTCGAAACCTTACGAAATTTTCTATATCAGCAACTGAGGGAAGCTTTAAACCTTTTGGGATCAATGACTACCCCCTCCTCCTTTTAATTAGTGTGGCGCGGAAGCTTGGATAGGAATACATGCTTAGTTCCATCTTTATCATCCAATTACCTCTTAATATAATGAACCCGCGATATCTGATTTCTTAGATATAATACTGACTGATATTTACGCAAAATTACGAAAATGCTGCATACTTTTAAATTCATTATATCGTGATTTTCAAATAATTAAATATTAATAGAATGATATAAGTTTTGCTTTCTAGTAGAGATGAAACGAAGTTAAATCGTGTCCGGAGTACTGCATGCTTTTTCCCGCCCCCAGTCTTCATTGGTGGGATTAGTTCTATGGTAACGGGGGGACTTGACTGGATGTAATTAAAAAAAAATAGTCTTCATCGGTGGCTTTCCCAGCGCAAACGATGCCAGGAAGTTGGTATTATTCGTTCGGCTTTTAATCATGCTTTTCTTTTAAAATTTTTTCATTAACATACTATCACTTTGTCTCCATGTCTTCACCTAAGACCCATGGTCGTCTATACCATTTTGCCCCTCGTTCGCTCTGTTACTGTTACGAGATATTCAAAGCAAAATTAATGTAACAGAATTGCCAAAAGAGTCAAATTATTCGGCCTTAAAAATTTTGATGTGTTACATCGTTTTGCACTTCCCTGAGTCTGAAAAACATATTTATGGAAGAAATATGTCCGTCTGTCCAAGAACATTGTAACTCAAAAAACGCATCGAATTAGAAGAATTAAATTTTATATGTTATCCTAGCATCGAATTTGTAAACTTCTATCAAATGCTGGACAGAATGAGTTTGAAGTCTTCTGCTTCTCCGTCTGTATGCAAACACGAAAACGCAAACAGTTAAATGAATAAAATATAGCACATAATTTTATCATCAAAAATGTATATATAAGTTAAATTTGGACCTAATCCGTCAAAATGGTAAATGTCTGTTGATTTATGTTTTTTTATTAGTATAAGTGCGCCAATGAAAGATGGCCGTAAAATAAGTTACCCTGTTTGGAGACACATGCAGCTAAAGCTGGTGAAAGGGGTACGAAACAAAATTTTATATATAAATTGGGAAAGACCTGAGTTTGAGGAAGCTTGGTGTATTGGGTAGGATTGAAGCCTACCTACCAAGCCAATCGAATTGTAGCCGAATAACAAGACCACTAGACAAAAGTAATTACTCGTGTCCGGAAGTTCTTATCTAGCTTATAAACTTCCCTTCAAGTTTATGAATTCAGCAAATAAAAACTAAACAATAAAAATCCATCTGTATGAAATATTTTTGCGCTATTGGGAATAAAAATGGATCTATAATTACCAATGAGCACTTGGAGAGCGTATTAAGTGAAATGTTATTAACATTCGGGTGATAAAATTCACATGAAGGATTGAATAATATACCGTATCAAACTCACTGGAAATATTATTTTTTTGTTAATCAACGTTAAGGTCTCTTGATCCATGTAAAATATTTTGCCAGTTGACTTTTCTTGAGAAAAAGCATGTCGCATCGGAAAATTCTGGTATATTTTTGGAGAAATCTTTTAATAGATTATGTATGAAATTTGGTTCCGTTCATTAATCTTTCTTGCAGATGCCTCCAAATATTAAAGCTATTTAATCGCAACCCTGTAACACCGACATAGCCGTTAACTCCTTAATCGCAACGCCTGTATGTGCTATGGGCATCGAATCATAAATAAATTAAAATTAAAACATTCAAAATTTCATAATTGGATAAAAATTAAACATAATTCACAAGTGCCTCAAATTTCCTATGGACTTCTAAATAAAACAATAAGATAGCACATTCTCGAATTATCTATTTAGAAAATGAAAACCTCAAGATAGTTAAACAGTTTAAATTGGTAAGATATATTATAAAATATAAATAAAAACAGATAAGTGACAATGTCACAAACTACTTAATATATTCGATAAAAAGTGAGATTATCTAGAAAATATTAACATATTTTCATTAGTTGGAAAAAACAGTAGAAACATATCTGAATATTTCCTTAATTAATCCATGATTATCTCTCTCTGTTTTAAAATGACACTTTTCAAGCTGAATTTTTTTAAACTTAATTAATATATATTTTTGGAGAAAGAAATTATGCAACGTCCTTTTGTTAATGAGGTCTTATTCCTTCAGTACGTCATTTCTAAGTAGTTAAGAATTTAAGTACTGAAATTGTCAATAATTAAGTAATCATTTGACATACATATATGGAATCTCTGTGCTAAAACTAGTAATTTACATTTAACTTCAAAATGAAATCTAAAGCTAGACATCAAGGTCAACTTAACACACAGTTAGATAAATCAATGTTACGCTAATAGAAATTTCTTTCTCATTTAACCTCCCCATAATAAAAAAAAATCCCATAATGCATTCAACAGTTTCCATTGAATGAACGGTCTCGACGAATTTGCATTCTATTCACGTTAATTTCCAAACGAAATTATTGCCCTCTCTCAAACTCCACGTGTTGTGGACTGATTTATCGACATGTCTTAAGGGGAAAGAAAAAGTATGGCAGTAATAGTCGAAGGTTTTAACAGTAACTGAGTTAAAATGCGTTGCAATAACCATCAATATCACTGAACTGTAGCAGGTGTTATTTCTATATAAATATATTTATATTCTAATGCTTGGATTTGTTTTTAAGAGAGCTTTTCTTTTCCTAAAGTTTTAGGTGAAAGTTGTTCGCATGTATATTAAAATTAGTATATGTTTGGATATATTCGAAGTAAAATACTTGAATTAACTGCTTTAAAACTAACTAGATAAACTAATGTATGGATTCACCAATTTTTACTTTCTAGTGTATGTAGTAGAGAGAAAGTACAGTAATCGTCAAAAAATTTGAACTAGAATTTCTGACGAACACATTTTTTGAGTACCCTGAGTTCGAAAAACACATTTTTGGAAAATGTCCTCCTGTTTGTATATCTAAGAAAAAAGATAGCTCAAAAACGCTTTAAGCTAGATGGTTGAAAATTGGTATGCGGTCTATATATAAAATGTGTAGATTTCTACCAAATTTTGTGTAAGATCTGTTCAGAAGAAGTATATTTGTCCAGCTGTTCGAATATAGATTAACACGATAACTACAAAACGAAGAGAGTTAAACAGATAAATTTCGGTGCACAGATTTAACATCTATAGTGTAGATATCTATAAAGTTTTGAGTCAAATCCAACAAGGGTTTGACTGCCTGTCAGATCTTAATTTCTAAAAAATGCAAACATGGTAATTCAAAGACGACATGACTTAAATATATCAAAATCGATATGCGACTTTCTGACTACAAATATGGTGTTGTGTCAAATTTTTGTTTCAATAGGTTGAGAAAAACGCTTCCAAGACCACAAATTCAATTTTCGGAAACTATTAACGCATGCCAGAGATTAATAGAAAAAAACACTCATCAAGGTTTATACGATAGATTCAGTAAAGATTCACGCCAAAAGATAATATTTTGTAACTATAGTGTGCCAATACCTTGCAAGGCGTTCTCTGGCATGGCAAGTTTATTAGAAAATATGTGAGAAAATTTTGGGGAGACTACTCACGCTGGTTATTTCGTATGAAAATAGAGACCCCTAGATACATCATCGGATCTAGTGGATCGTCTTCATCCACTGCCTTCTTATTCGAGAGAAATTACAAAATTAAAACTTTGAAAGAGTCTTCAAACTGAAACACTGGTATGATTTTACCAATTTTCTTCATCAATTATTTTAGCTATTTTGCAAATATGGCTAAAATAATCGGAATGCTGTACTAGTTTTATGAATCATAATTTTAAATAATATTTTCTTTCTTTTAATACGATGTATTTTATCAAAACTGAACCTTACAGTATTAATACTTATTAGACTTGTGAAGAAGCCGTCCAGCCGGCGTCCTGGCATAGGGGTAGCGCGTCTTCCTCGTGATTTGGGCGTCCCGGGTTCGAGTCCCGGTTTGGGCGTGGTTGTTCTTTCGTTGTTCTATCTGTGAGATGTGTGAATGTGCCCTCCTGTAAAAAGGGGTAGTGCAAGCGAATGAGTGATGCGTGAGTAGCTAAGTCGTTCTCTTGGCCCTAGTTGGCGCTGCTATAAAAACAAGAGACGCTCCCCTTCTGGCTTAAATCGGCTGTCTCTGAACAGCGGGGCTTGTCCGTGGCAAGTGCCATAATTACAAACAAACAGAAGCCGTCCATGTTTGAAAATAATGTAAAATGAACAAGTACACTTAGAGCCTGTGCGCGCATTCTATTAATATTCCAAAAAGTATCGTTTGGTTTAGTTATATTGACACCCCGCTTCAAAACAACATTAGAGGGTGTGTTTTTTTGGGGGGAAGGGGCTCATTATTTTAAACCGTAGTCAGATGACGAGAACAACACTTGAGGGGCAAGGATATATCTGAAAGACCTGAAAGCTGGGGGGAACCATGATTAAGTTATAATAGTCATCAACGATCACAGTAAAATTACTCCTTAGGAGGCGCGTACCGTTAATCATAGAGGGTAACCAACCCTACACCATTTCTGCATCCACCGGAGGCAACATACCAGAGTCTTCTTATTCTCTTAACTAAGATGTCAGCAGAAGTATTGGAGGATACGGAAATATAAACTGGCTTGATGGTTATCAGAATCCTTCTTTCTTAGCTCCAACAAAGAATGAAAATCATGCTTTCAAATATTTGATTACACATTGTAAAAAATTTAATTTTTTGGCAACAATAAAATCTATTGTTAAAACTTAGGTGAAATTTTTTTTTAAAGTTTCCATAATTCAGAAAAATAACTGCAAGGCAATTAAATTTATAATGCACAAAGATATATATATTTTTAATTTTAAAGTGTTGTTAAAATCAGTTCTATGCAGTAATGATCGGACGTGTTAAAATCGGGTATCAACTTAGAAAATTCCAAAATTAAGCTTCATTTTTAATTAGTTAAAATTCCAATTAAAATTTCAGAAAACTCGGTCGACCATGCGCATTTCCACCCTCCAAAATATATTTGTGCTTAATTTGATAGCTTTAAAACAAATGGTTTGTCCTATAGAACATCAACACATACACACACACGCGCGCACAAACACACAAACACATTTTTCTATATTATTAGCAGATGTAGATAATGTATTAATGTAAAGTATTAATGTAAGGTATTATCTAAATAGCACTCAAGTGGATAAAATTTCAAATTTCTAGCAAGTTAACAATGGAGTGAAAAATAGATTACAAAATTTCATCTTAAACAGCTCAGATTTTAAAAAAGCATGGAAAGAATATTATAAATACCTAAAAAGGAAAAAAAACATAAAGCATAAATAAATAAAACTAGAATGATTCAGTTGTAGTTAAAATCATAATTTGAATTCACACACTATGATTCCGAAAATGTTTTTTTTTCGGTCTTAGGGATATTTAAAGCATGAGAATTTATTAGAATCTGTTTATTTTATTTTATTTACTTATCTTTATTTTTTATTTATTTTTATTTATGCATTTTTATTTGTTTATTTATATTTACTTATTTATATTCGTTTATTTATTTATATTTATATTTATTTATTATCATGTAAGAACATGATATTGTTTTGATTAGGGGGGGGGGCGGTGAAGCTCGAAATCGCGTAGGCAATGAATAAAGCATAAACGGCGATTTTCATAATCATCTTTTAATCGCATGTATTTTTTTACCAGTATTGCATTATTTATGCTTCTTTGACAGCAGATGCGTTTTTAAAAGGTTGGCGTAGAACTATGACATCATAGCTGTTACTTCATCTCAAAACCAGTCGAGCTCCAAAACTTTGTTCGCCAGCTAGAAAAATTTAAAATGAAAGTTTAAAAAAATTTATATATATATATTATATATATTATATATATATATATATATATATATACACACACACACTGGTGTGCATATATATATATACACACACTGGTGTACAAAACTTAAGCAACAGGTATGTTTTTTGCCATAACTTCACAAGAAATCATCTGAGAAACATGAAATTCAGAAATAAGATACAGCATTTTATTCTGAAAGAATGACGAAAGCATAGTTGCGCAGAAATGAATACAATGCATACAGTATGGAATCAAACAAAAAAAGGCTTTATTGAACTCATAGTATCGTTACACATGATTGTCTGTCCAAGAGGAAGAACAGCAAGCAGATGTTCCTTAGTATGGGATATGCCCTCCCCTTACTGAAATGGTTGCTTCGCACCGTCTCCCCATACTCAGCACCAGATTTTCCAACAGTTCTTGAGATAAGAGTGCCCATTCCTCAATCATCATCTGTTTAAGTTGTCGGGTGTTCCCAGGAAGATGTAATCGTGCAGCAAGGCGTCTCCCCAAGGCATCCCAGACATGTTCTATCGGATTTAAATCAGGGGAGCACGCCGGCCAATCCATTCGAGTGATATCTTCACTTTCCAGGAGCTCCTCA
>JAPMOR010045655.1:260154-271105 GCA_026543865.1 Argiope aurantia | reverse complement strand
AGAGAGAGAGAGACCAGACCGATAGAGAAGTCCCGTGATTGTTTCAAACCGGTTTAAAATGGTTAATGTCTTAAATGAATTAAGACAAATAATGACTTAAAAAATAATAATGTTTTCACATGATAATTTGAAATTTATGGTCGTAGATTTAATTTTAATTTTTTTTATATTTTTATTTATTTATTTTTTTGTCCTCAATTCGAATTTGAGAGAATTAAAAGCGATTAAATCTGTAATAAGCAGTCGAAATTCTCGACTGTTCAGCTGATCTGTACTTAACATCTGGTCATCTATATTAAATAACCTTAGAAAAGATAAATAACGTATTTGATTTTCCTTAAGTTTTAGTGTTTTTTATTCATATTAGATTCAAAGCAAACAAAGAACTTTACTTCGAAATCAGGGTAAGTGGTAGACATTTTCTTCATACTGCCATTATCATTTAAATCGGGACCACCGTGTTAAATCTGATAATTAACAAATGCAAGTATTTAAAGTTTGAAAGCCCACTTAGAGTTTACAAGTGACCATCTTGAACTTTCAAGTGCAGAATCTCATATGATGACGTCAATTATCGTGTCAGCAAAAAAGTGCATTTAAAATAGTATAATAATAACTTTTTAATACGTTTCAGACGATGTTTTGATTTAATTTGATGAACTTAACCGGAATGTAAGGTGACGCAAAATGTATATCAGTGAAATAATTGTAAATTTTAACTTACTAAAAAAACTTTACTACAATCATTAATCGTTCTATTTGATTAGAACAAGAAGATGAAGCATGTCAATTGCAACGTTATAATCATTTATATTTCTATTAATAATAATAGTAATTGTGTTTGTGTTTGTTACACCGTTCGATTTAGCGTTACCAAATGGAGGTGAGATTGTGCACCTTGTAATGATATTTTAAAAAATTTTAATTTTAATTTTAAATAATGAAAAATTAAACAAAATGTCGACGGTTTTCCGTGATAAATTTCGAAGATATTATAAAATAACAATGATTTTTCTATCATAATAAATAAAATTATATTTTTCTAATAAACCAATTTAAAATTCCTGCAAATGTTTTCTGAATTTGTGCAATTTTTAAAAAAGATTTTTTATTATATTTTTAATAGTCGATTCAAATTCAAACCGTTTTCATTGTTTCATCAAATCTCGAGATTTCACAAGATTTTTCTTTATTTATTGAAAGATAAGAAAAAAGTGATTCTATTTAATATCCAATGTGGTGAATATGAATGACCAATAAAGAAAAAGAAGTCATAGCACCACGAGAATTAAAAGATAGATAAACCGGGCAATTTCGCTTTTTAATAGTCCTATGATGTCATGAAACTAGTTTCTTTTGTGTAAGATAATTTAATGCTTAAAAATAGTTTGATGACGAAATTACGGGCATGAAGTTATACATAAAAGAACTTGATCCAACCGATGTTCGACGAAGGCCGAAGAAGCTAGTCGCCAAAAACTTTTCTAATCTCTAATAATAATAAAGATGAATGTGTCTGTGTATGATGGCGCTCTACAAGACAGACTGTTAAACTGAGAATTACAAATTTTGAAAAAAAAAATGTACTTTGGAACGTACAAATATGCACCCCGGAGAGTTTTTTTGTAATTTTAATTAATTAAAAATAGCAAAATTTTAGCATTTTCCGATGTAAATCCCCAAATTCACACAGTACTGAAATTATATATATATTTTTTGACATTTTAAAGCTCATTAAACTATTTTTGAATGCCGATTTAAAAGTTGTCCAAATTTTTCTTAAATCTTTTGCAATTAAAAAATGTATAGTATATTCTTTTCCGTATTCTAACAATAGATTATATTATTACTCTGAAATTCGAAATTTTCATTGTGCCATCTAATATTTAATAGTGTAATGTTTTTGGTCTGGCACATAAATTGAATTTATTCAAATAAACTATTAACTTATCTTTTCTCTTCACAAAATTGTGAAAAAATATTCTAAATTTTATATTTAAATTTGAGATTTCCTCTGTAAGTTATATATATTTTCATTTCCTCGTATACGAAAAGGCAGTATAATCGCAAAAAATTAGAAGTCGAGATTTTAACGAATTTTGGCATTTTTAACCCTCGTAAAACCGAAAAACAATTTTTTTTTTGAGTAAGGCTATCTATTTGTGTACATGGTAATTCAAAACATTTTAAATCAGAGAAACGAAATATAGTACATTATTTTAACACCAAATTTGTAGATTTCTATCAATTTTTTAAAGAATTTCTTTCAGAAAAAAATCTGTCAGTACCGCTATCCGTGACACGATAGCTATAAGACGAAAAGAGGCGGATGGATGAATTTTGATACACAAATTAACAATCTAAAATATGAATCTATGTCAAATTTAGAATTAAATTCAATAAGGGGTTGACATGTCTCTCAATCTGTACTTTCGCATGCATATATGTGTACGCGATAGCTCAAAAACGAAATAAATTAAATGAATGAAATTTGATATGTGATCTTGTAATCTGAGTAAAATTTTGGATTTCGAAAAAAATTGCACCCAAAATACATATTAGGCTTTCGGATACTTACCTATCAACCGCAAACCAGCAATAAATCGGAAAAAAAAACAACCGAGGATTGATTTTTTTGTAACTTTTTTTGCCAGTGTCATGCAATTGATACGCATTTATCAGTTTTTTTAACTATAGTATGATGCACATAACTGTCATGTGTGGGACCATAAAAATAAAGGTCTGATTAAAATTCTATAAAAATTACAATCAAAATACAACATTCCTGAGTCTTCTTTTTGAAAAATATGGTTTAAGAAGGGAAAAAATGAATGTATGATTTAGAATGTTTTAAGGTAAGTAATTACATTAAAATGTCATTTTTTTTCAAAATTATGAAATTTTTATTTAATATTTTTAATATCTGAATAGGTTTCTTTGTAAAAACGTCAGCAATTTGTTTCTAAGTCTATTGTTTAGGCAATTACACTGATTTTTATATTTACATTTCATAATTCAAATAAAATTTTCAGGTGCCATTTTTTCAAATTTTAATCTTTGATAGAATATTCTTACGAAAAATCTCATAAATTAAACTCTAATGAATACATTTTTTACAAATTTTGTATAATAATTTCTCAATATATTCTGCTGTCCCTGAACTAGAAAATAAGTAATCTATTTATTTAGAAACATTTTATAATTGTTTTAACTCTTCGCAATGTGAAAAAAAATTGAAAAAATAGTGTTTTCCATCAGTCGAATCCCAATATTTATAGACTGTATAGAAATGTAGCTTATTTTTTAGTTCAGGAATTACATAATGTGTTTCTTAAGTTCTTTGCAAAATGTTTAGCAAATAATTTGATAAATCATTAAACTAGAAGATTTTTATTTTATACCTCTTTTTAGCCAATAAAAAAACCCTTTGTCCAATTTCTTAAACCTTTTGCCACTTAACTGATGTATTTTGGTTTTATTGATGTTTTTCCAATCTTTTTTATGCAAATATTAAAAAATATAACTATTTGCGAACATTTTTCAAAAGAAGAAATCATTTTGAATGTAGTCACATACCGAACGTAGTCTATTTTAAAATTATATGTGCAATAATAATACAAGGAAAGTCCTATAACAAAAATAGCTAGAGCATATTTCTTAAATACTTGATTTTTGTTGATCTTATGGATAGTTTATTTCCCCCAACATTAGTAGGCAATTCTAAAGCAAATAAGTAAGCTAATGAAAAAAAAATCTGCAAAGCAATTTGAAGAACAGCTTAAAATGTAAAAAAAAAAAAATGTTGATTAATATGAAATGTGTTACTCTAGGAAAAGAGCAAACTGGTTAGGCGACATCACAGCAAACCTAAATAAGCTCACGAAATTTTGCTATTTGACCACCTACTGTCTGGTTTTTACACAGAAACGTGAGCGTGCAGTCACGTGATTTCTCAATTGCTTTTATTGCTATGCCACTGCCAACTTGCCATTCTATATCAACTTCCATAAAAAGTGAGACTCAGAAAAGGTTTCACTTATCTTTCTCAAGAATGGCGATGTTACTTTTCTTACTATTCCCCATTTGACTAATGGTACGCTTCCTGTAATACATTCATTGTAGAAATGCATAGTATTAAAAGTTTTTTTTTTCTTTTTTACAGAATTGGCAAAAGTTTTCAATTTTGAAGCTCTGTCTCATCGTAACTGGAACTGTGAGACGCATACCATATTGGATTTGTTTAGAAGAAGTATATCTGTCTGTGGTAGCAATGCTTTGTATAGGAGCCATAAATTTTGTGCGATATTAGACACGATTAGAAAATATATATATGTAAAAAAAAGGCTTGTTTCTTCCACAGTTTTAGACCCCAATTTCAGAAATCAATTTAGTTTATCTCTACATTCATGTCATTTTATTTATTTATTTATTTTACAAAAAAATGTTTTTTTGAATAGCTACATATAATTCAAAAAAATTATTTTTTAAATTTTTCAGCATTTTTTTCATGAAATTAAAAAAAAAGTGCACAAAGGTTATATTATGAATTAAACAATATTCCAGTGACAAAAACCATATTATAACAATTTGCCAATAAAAATAAAGGTCCCTTTTTATCAATATTTTTTACGAAGCAAAAAAAAAGTATCTCGATTGTATTTTTAATAATAAAAATATTCATGTAACAACCGTCCTTGTATTTTTCCAAGTTCCAGTTTAAATCTAATTCTAATACCGCTATTATAATCTATTGGTCTTTCCTTATAATCTATTGGTCTTTACAATTTTTCTTAATGAAAAATCATTTAAAAAAGTATTTCCAAACATCCATTGCCACTCTTTGGAACAGTCATGTGAAATTTATAAATTGAAATAAAGCATGTAGCCAGTTGCCTACAAGATACATTGAAAGGTTATTTGAGTTAACCCTGTTTTTTAACCATTATTATGCTTACTAATATTTTGTTATGCTTATTAAAATTATAATTTGTTAACAAAAACGAAATAATTGAGACTTTTAAAGTTAGATAAAATCAAAGTCAGATTTCAAAGTCAAATATAAAAACACCACTAACAAAGAAAGTGAATATAGATGCTTATCAGAAAAATTTTATGAGGCTGTCACATTTATAACATTTGTATACTAATACATCTACATAACGCATTAGTACACCCACATCTGCTAATATGAGATAAAAATTTATTGATAGAATTCGCCATTTGGCTCATTCAGTTTCTTGGTAGCAAACATAATAACTGAGCATTATTAATCCTTATAAGGTAAAATATTTTTTTTCTTTTTGAAGCAATAACTTTATTGAGCATACTTCATTTTTAGACTGAAAAATAATCCTTGAAGAAAAAAAAGAAAAAAAAAACCAATTACTTTGCGACAAACATTCAAGATATTCTATTTCAATATATATTTCAAATTGACTGGTATAATCTAATTACCGTCGGTTATACTTATTCTCCGGGTAAAAAAGAAATGAGAAGACCACCTATTCGGAAGTGACTACCTACAGCGAAACCCTATTATTGTTTCTATTTTAATAAGGAAGCAGTTAAGTCTAGACGATTTGGCGCTGTAGATTGCGTTTATTTATATTTTTTTTATCCTCGTTCGTATTGCAGGGTTCCGTCCCTCTCCCTTCACCCCTCTCCCGTCCCATCGAGTTAATATTAGAAAACTAGCTTATTTCGGTAAATGCAGAAAAATTCATTTTTTGAGATATAAAAATAACTAAGGTAAAGTAATATTTATTTCAGAATTACGGTTTTATTGAATATAATTGAATTTTTGTCTAAAAAAATTATTTCCGAAATCCATTATTTTTGAAAGAGCTCTATTTTTTCCCCCTGAGAATATTTTAAAATAGAAAGTTGATTTTATTATTTATCATGAAGGTTTTGATTATCATTATTTATTTATTTATTTATTGCAATTTTGCTCTAAGGAGATTTTTTTTATTTATTTTATTTCTGATGTGACAAAAAAAAAGTAATGTAGTTCAAAAACAGACAGTTTACAATTAAAAGACAACTGATTCTTTAATAACGATTTAAATAACTTCGCTATTTCACAATCTTATTTGAAAAGAGTTTAGTTTAGTTAGCCATCTGAAAGCAAGACTAGCTATTTTGGGATGAACCTCGTAATTTTGAATACTGGGCAGATGACGTGAACGACACCTGAGCTGGCTCCCACTCTTCAAATTTCCACACCACATGGGATTTAACGTTCACCAGGCCTTATTGAGATGAAAGAAAGGAATATATATTAATATGCGCTATAAGAACGACAGTCCTAAGCTGAGAATTCAAATTATGAATTTCAATTTTATTTTTTTACAAGTTTATTAATTTATTATCTAATAAAAAAGTCAATAAGATATGGTTATTTGTCTAACTACTAAATTAATAAATATGTAAAAAAAATACAAATTTTATAAATTATATAATATTAGAACTTTAGTAAATGGATTATAAGGATTGTTATTATATAAATTAAAATGCAATTAATTACCACATATGCGTGCGCTTTCTGGCTCTCTCCAGGCCAGGCCTTTCAAGCTAAAACTACCAACTTCAAGAGGTAGGTACCTTTCAGGATGGGTATGTATATCATCTAAGAGAGTTGCCATTTTTAAAAAAATTAAATAGAATTGTAATTAATTAAACATTAAGCTGAATTTTGGTGTTTCTTACAATAACGCTCATAAATATTATTATACAAAAATAATTTTGTGCCAATTAAGAATTAAAAAAAATATTTTTCATATCAATTCATCAGTCATCAGTCGTACGAATTTTCGCTCAATTTTGACAATTTTTTTAAAAAATATTTTTTTGGTTGATTTTCAACAATATAATTACACTTTTGGTTTGAAGCTAAAGCCGTTTTCATTATTTTATCATCCATCTGATCACTTGATTTTTTTTCCATTGTTCAAAGCTAGAAAACAATATTTCTGTCTAATATCCGTGTAATTTAAATCCGTATAAAAAAATAAAATTACTATTCCGTGAAAATTTTTAGCAGCGCTTTTATATTTTCAACAGAGCTATGAGGATCATTGTCATAGGATTGATTTACATTAATAAGACTCATCTACACAATAATTAATAATTAATTTGCTTTAATTTCCAATTGCTTAACATACAATTTGAAAGTGTCATGGGCATGAATTTATATCTAAACATTTTAACTATATATATATATATATATATATATATATATATATGTATCCTGGTTTTTCTGTAGAATAATAATTTTTAATATTGAAGTTATATTCTATTAAATGGTTAAATTTCTTTATTTTGAAAGTAAAAATTTGTTAACTAATAATTATGACTACTTTTTCAACAATTTTTTTTCATAAGTAACATTTTCTGAAATGCCTATTAAAGTAAATAAATTAATAAAAAATATTGCTGTTTTCTTCAATCAATTTATTATTATAAAAAATTGTGCTAAAATAATCATTAACACGTTGATTAAAAAAAATTTGAAATGTGAAATCCAATTATTAAATTTTAAATGTGAAATTAAAAGAATGGTCTAATAATATGCTCTAACAGGTACCAAAACCTTTTAAATTCGTTTTAATACATATTTCGTATAAAAAAATAATGCATATGACCATTCTTAAAAGGTATTAGAGTACAACTTGCATTCAGAAAACTTATGCTTTAGAATGAGTTAACAGAGGGCGGAAATTTCAATGAATTAATCTTCCAATTACAGAAACAAGAATTATTTTACATCATTAAAATATTAAGATAGAGCAACAAATAAAAAATGTTACTTGACTTCAAAGAAAAATATTCCTGTCGGTAAGTTGGAAGGCAAGGGTTAATTCCCTTGGTCAAGAGACTTCAGATAAAGAAAATGTTACTCCCCCCCCCCGCCATTTCCTCCTCTAATTCATAAGTGTTAGAGCAATAAGAATGAAAGAGAGTGGAAGAGAATGTAAATAGTAACTTCCCAAAGAAATATCATATGCATGAGTTAAAAATTATTCGGTGTCGACTATCGACATTAGAGAAATGAAATAGATTTCCTGTTTTAGGGTTTGAGGAAAGAGAAGAGAAGGGTTGTTGTGAGCGGCTACTGAGAAGGAAAAAACGATGATTATAAGAATTATATCCATTGTAGTTTAAATTTTTGACACTGTGTTTTGTGATATGTACAATAGAATAAAATTAAGTACTTGTACAAAAATTTTGCAGTATTGATTGAGTGGACGGACTTGCTCATATGTTACAGTATCGAAAACATTTCAGAACAAATGTTGTTCTTTATAATGAAGAGATTAATCGTCTAATCTATATTATCATTCTGTTATTTATTGAGAATTCCCATCTTTTGAGCTGGATAAATACAACCACGCTCTCGAGCTGCTCAAATCCAATACCCTGTCATGAGAATCATTGCAATGAATAATATTCTTATGAGGAATCTACTTAAAAAAAATTTGTCATGTGTTATTGGAAACAATACTTCGTAGTAATTCATCTTGCTAATTGGAACTTTAACGGTTGTAACATATTGATTCCGAACACATTAACAAGAATTTTAAATAATATCATAATATTTCAAAATAAAGAACTGGACATATTACTGGACGAAATTCATATCCAAATATGATCAGATATAAATTTGAGTGAAGTATTGAATCAAAGTGACATAAAATATGTTTGAATACGAAACGGTTTAACATGAGAAATCTAATCCATCTATCGCATAAGCAGTTAAAGAAATTTTTAAAACATACCGCAAGGGTGTTTTGCCTCACCACTATTTTCACAGATAGTGTTTCTTCAAATGACCATTTCTTTCGATTCACCCAGAGGTTCTTCTAGTTTTCAGTTCTTATGTGGACACTAAATATCAACTTGATGACTGGATCGTTTCAAAACAATATTCTTTTTTCTTACCAATACGATAACATTGTAGTTTCTTAAGAAAAATGTTTAGAACTATTTTTTTTTCGTTCTCAGGATAAATAAATGTATTTAATTATGATAACACAAGTATTTAACTAACTCGCTGGATTCGAGTCAATGTGCCCAGCAAGTTATATGAGTAAATGTGCCCAGCAAGTTATATGAGTAAATGTGCCCAGCGAGTGGTTGCAATATAAAGATGTGTTCAACATGTTCTCAATACTGTCACTTTATTTTTTTAATCAGCTTATCAAAACAAACTTCTACTGTGAAAGAACCCCTGAGGGTTTTTGGTGGGTCCAAACTTCCGTGGTTGGAAATCCACCGAAAGGACCTATATAGGGGCTTGAAACTCATTAAACTCGATTTCATATTTAGCAATGATGGTGAATGTCTTGAAATTTGTTATGTATCATCTTTATAATATCACCAAATGACATCAGGGCATTCTGTTAAAAGTGGCAAGGTCCGTCTTGACATAGCCTTTGTAGTTTCTTCAAAAACAAAACATTAATCCAACAAATCAATCTTAATATATTGAAGATCGTAGAGTGAGAGTATTCTCCAACCATGGTTAAAATATATAAGTTTAATCTTCTACGATTTTTTAAATCTTTAATTTAAGATGACTGTCAAAGAAATGAATGAAGCATGACACAACTACGATTGTATCACTGTAAAGTCAAGAATTTCTGGATTTCTTTCAATGGAATTATGATAATAGTCTTCCATTTGTATACGAGCATAGTTAATGTTAAGATAGAGGACTAAGCGTTTCCCCATGGTGCTCGCATACAAATGCTATGAACTCAAGACAGTTCATGCTCATATGGTGTATGTTAAATAATAAAAATCAATTTAATTTTGGAATTTAGTACACATCTGTACTAAAACAAATCTGTACATTAGTACACAAATAGGCAAAATGTCACTGCATAATACTCTAGGATGTGAGAAATTTCATAATTTATATGACAACATCATCATGTGAATTGACTAACTTCTATCAAAACCTTCAATCAAAACCCTTTAATTATTTTTCTTCGTCATTAGGGGCATTCCATCTCATATTATGCCGGTCACTGTAAATTTTAGCTAGATGCTAGACACCCTGATGTGAGAGGATCATTTGCGTTTATTCTTAATTTTCATTGACACAGCTGATTTTCTTGCAGCTCAACTGCTTAAAATTGACGTACTGCTGAAATTCTGAGAAATACGCAGGGACTCGAGTATCTTCTTTATCATTTGATTGCAATTTAATTACATTAAAACTCCGTTTTAAAGCAACACTGGGGCTATTTGGGAACGGACTTCGTAATTTTGAGCCGCGGTCAGATGACGAGGACGATACCTGAACTGGCGCTCCCTCGCCCAGCTTCCACATCACACTAGAGGGAGGACATTTGGCCTCGATGGATTTAGTGCGCACCAAATTCGTTTACACGAAGGTTCTTCGGTGGAACCGGGTCCAAACTTGAAGCCCTCCGGTTCCGAAACCGGGACCCTACCACCAGACCACCGTGGCCCTGCAGTTTAGTTTAAATACTTTAACACATTAGCTTATCGCTGTGATCTAGCGAGAATGAGTGGTGGTTGCCTCTTTTTCTGGGGGGGGGGGGTGTTGGTTTTGTGTTGTTTATTGGCGAAAGAGCCATATTTGGCTGTGCTATGCCGGAAAAGTCGTTGTTTCCGCGATCGAAATGATCATAATAGATATAAATATAGATTTTATTAAAATATGTGTTAAATAATATAAATTATATTTTAATCAAGTACATTTTAAAGTTAATCGAGAATCGATTCTCACAAATTTTCGCTGCAATTCAATAATATTCTCGTCACCTTTGAGATGTTTGTTTGAGAATCAGGTTGAGGGATGTAGAGCAGCAAAGGCCGTTATCCAAGTCGCCTTTGAGATCAATGATAGTTCCTTAGAAAAATATTCCATGAAATAAGCAATGATCTATCAAAGATGGTCGTCGAATTATTGAAAATGACT
>JAPMOR010045655.1:179667-260144 GCA_026543865.1 Argiope aurantia | reverse complement strand
CTCTCCAGAGCAATTAATGAGATCGGTATTTAATAGCAATATAGTGACAATCTTGACTTTGGAATCTAAGGAAAATGGGGTTCGAAATGTTATTCCGTCCAGAATCTGTCTGGTATGTATTCTAAATTGAGGTTCAAGGAACAAGTTGAGGTTCAAGTTCTTGAATGTTGGCATTAAAGGATCGTCAAAATCATTTGATATGGAAGTTTTGCATGTTTTTTTGTAATGCGCCAAAACAGACACACATATTCATATGTATTATTAGTAGAGAGAGTGTTTTCATCTTAAACTATACGGTTGCAAATTCGTAAATCAGTTGTCTTTCCAGACCATTTGCTTATATTTTATACAGAATTTTTATTTTATTCTAAATTTAGAGGTAATATAAATGCTGAATGCTCTGTGTAAAATGCAATAAATGCGCAGTTAAGTAATATTCATAACAGAACAGGGACTCACCGGAATACCAAAGAGCATTAAATAAATATAACCGTAATTATATATTTTTTAATAACCGTATTTTATTTTTGGAATTATTTTGTTGTATTTATATTTTTAGGAAAATGTTTTCGGTTTAGTTTAGATCTTGTTCATTTAATTTTGAATCAAATATTTAAAATTCAGTTTCTCAATTTTTAACCTTGAAGATACAATTGTTATGATTAATTTTAAAAATTACACATATTTTAAAAGCGAAATTAAAAACGAGGATAAAAAAATGCAGTTTAGAACATGCAAGGTTAAAAAAAATATATAATGACATGTTTTAAAATGTGTAAGTTAGAAGCTGATGTAATAAAATATATGAAAATGAAAGAAAAAGTGACTGACTTATAAAAAGAAACAAAATCTTAGTCAATGAACTTGTTTCTGTTACTTAAATATAATTTAAATCTAGTTTTCAACTGTTAAGTAAAAAACGTAATAGTCATATAAGCAACATAACAAAATACCACCATTTTTTGCAAACTTACCGCCAAGGGAAAAGAATAAATAATAAGCTTAAATGAAACATAAAATGGTATCTAAAATAAGCTAAATATTATACGTATCACTAGAAGGTCAAACTAAAAAATAGTCATTAAAAGGACATATGATATGCCAACTGGACGAATTAAAAAATTTTAAAAGTGCCGACATATGAGACAATATTATGTCAAACAATAAAAGAAATTGCAACAGTTTTAAAAACAGTGTTTAAAAATAAATTCTTGCGTGCGCGTATTAGAAGATGCTTATATTTCGAATAAAAATGAAAATGTTTAAAGAAAACAATTTAATAATGACAAATACAAGCGAATATATAGATAAAATTAAACAATAAATTAAACTTATTATCTGAATAAAAATTAAACATTGACAAATTGTATTTAAATTAATTAAAAATAATTGTAAATTAAATTATTGGTTTCTCAAAAAAGTTTATTTTTTAAAAAATTTTAAATGACGGACGGATAAACATATAATCGCTTTACACTCATTTTTAGCAACTTATAGCATTTAACCTTTAACAACATATAACATAGAAACTTCATTTAGGCTTAGCTAAGCCTTTTTCAATGTTAAGAATTACATGCATTAAATTCCGTTCTAATCTCTCAATAGGTAAGGTATTAAGTAAAACTCAAACAAACATTCAATTACACACATTGTGTGTGTGTATGTGTGTGTGTGTGTGTGTGTGTGTGTGTGCGTGTGTGTGTGTGTGTGTGTGTGTGTGTGTGTGCATAAATAGCTAGTCGCCTGTGGCGATCAGCTAGTTTGCCAGGAGTAATGCTCTCTAAAATTTTAAATTAAAATTTATATACCAAGCATAATAGCTGCTTCAGCAAACTATTTCTAAGCTTCAAAATTTGATAATCATATAACCCATACTGTTGCAGAAGCTTTGTGATATTCAGTACATTTTACTATATCTCTCTCTAATTTTCTGTCAGCTCCCGTAAGATTAATATTTGAATTTGAAATGGAAGAGATGAAATTTTAATAAATAAAACTTTTTTGATGAAACCAAACATATTTTCTAAAAATATGACTACAGAAAATTGAATCCTTCAGCATTATATTTTAATGTGTACCAAAGAATAATTTTAATAATTTATACAATATTTCCCAGAATCATTTAATAAAAAAAATTCTGATGGCTCATAAAATTCAATTTTACCTTCAAAAACCTTTGAATGCGGAAAATATTATTTTATTTCCATAAATAAATGTGCTTCTGAAAACAATTATGAAATCTATATTTTATACAGTCCTTCGATTCTGTCAATCATATTCAGTAAAAATATTTTGACCATCTAGCGTTTCAATCTTCCGGGATCAAGCCTGACCGAATTATAAAGCTTTGAATATCATCATTTTAGAACAATCAACAATATCAGTATTGTCTGATTGATATATTTTCTTCAAGATGGTCGATGGAGAAATCGCGCGTTTTTATAAATGGAAGTTTTCATAACTAAATCAGTTTCCATTGTAAAAGCGTGAAACATTTTTTTTAGATATTAGTGTCTTAAGAAAAGGAAATATGAGTTACAGAACAGAGGAACTGTAAAAAAATTTAAAATTTGTAATTCATCAGAGTATTTATTGATTCATATATTTATTTATTTCATTTAAACCATTTTTTATTATACACGCCAATTAATAAAGATTTAGAAATATGCTGTTGGACCCTGATTAGAGTGGACATCCTATGTATATTAAACTATGTATGCCTTAAATGAAACTGATTTATTGAATTAATAATATAGCTATTTTAAAACGTCACAGAAAAACATTTTTCTCGCAGTGATTTTTTTAATATCGGATTTCAGATTTATTTCATTTTCATACAAACAACACGTGCTGAACATCACACTTTCTTAGGTTTAGTTTGAAGTAAGAATTAATTTAATGTTTCACTTTGAGTTTTTGTGAATGTGTTGGCAATGCGTTGATGAAAGATAACTAAATTTTCCCACACTCTCATAAGGTTAACTTATGCAGGTCACAGGTCTCTTGCAGATTAACTTATTTTCATTTTATGAGAAATAAATTGCTGGAAAATAAAATTAAAATATTTAAAAAACATTTATTAAAAATAAAAATTTAATTTATGGATTAAAACATTAGCATCATTGAAAAGATTATCTTTTGAACTTAAAGATCAGATAAAAATCAGTTTTGTGCTATAATGTTTTTGGAAGTTATCGCTTAAAAAAAAAATCAGAATTTTGCTTAAATTTTAATTCATTAAAGCTCTAACTAAAATTTAAAAAAAAAACTCTTTGTGGTGCACATTCTCATCTTCCAAAGTATAAATGGGCCAAGTTTAGAAGCTCTAGGTCAGATGATCTAGCGTCTAGAGCGTCGATATAAACACGTACATACACGCGCGCGCAAACACATATTCAACTTAATTATAAGTATACATAGATATAGAGGGACATAATTTGAGCCCAAATTTGACCTCCAACAACTATTTTGAGCAATAAAGTTTATTTTGTATTGATTGTATCTAGTATTCTGACGCTACAATTTCAAAATGGTTATGATCAATCAAAATCTGTATGATTTTCATGAGCATATTTTCACACAAAAAATATTTTTGAACCACTTTAAAATGAAAAAAAAAGTGTTTTGGCGATTCAATTATTTTTTCACACAACTCTTCTCTATTTTTTTTAAAACTATTCTTAAGTAAATTTTGAAACAATATTTTTCATTGTTTTAGTACCTGCTTTTTTACATACACACGTTACGACCGTATTAAATACTTTTTTCTGTGTACATAAGCGTCGTTATATAATTAATAATAAAATTAAAAAGTGGAATAAAGACAGACGATGTAAACGTAAAGCCTTATTATTTTATCACGCTTTGTTCTAGAGGTTCAAATGTGATATTAATCAAACATGCCGAATGATATGAGCTCAATAATAAAATATTTGCTCCTTACGGACTACTAAAAAGGTAATACTGAAATATATAATATTTAATTCTATTTTCCACCAATTTTTCAAGATTTTAATCTTAAAAATATTTTAGCGTTTACCTAAAATTCAATATCTGGCTTGATGAACTATGCTAAAAATTTTGAAAAGTTATCAAACTTCTAATTCATTCTTTAAATCATGGTGATCGTAGTATAGAATTATTTCTCTGAACTTATAAAATACAAAATTAGCCATAAATAGAGAGTTAAAAAAAACTAATTCCAAAAATAATTTATTTCACATGAACAAAAATATTAATAACAATAATAAAGAATAACATTTCATAAAACTTAAATTACTATGCGAATATTCATTCACTACAAATGTGAATGGTTTTATATCCAACTTGGAATGTTGCAAAATAAAATTTAAAAAATCATTACCTTATTAAACTTTATAAAAACATTTAAATAAAATATAAAGAAATCAATAATAAACTGTTGACAACAAAACAAAAGACGATTTAACAACTTTCAATTAGAAAATAAAATACTAATATATTAAATACTCTGATGAAAATTCAGAAAGCCCTGAAATATCAAGAAAAGAAATATAATTTTATATAAATGTTAAGTCATTTGAAATTTACAAGATAATGAATCCTAACATTTTGATACAAAATTTTTTAGGAAAATAGATGATTAATCCTAATTTTTAAGATCTGAATTATTTCATTTATGGACTAAAAGTACCAGTCAGTGTTTCACCTGAAATTTATCCCATTTGATATTCCCATGTAACAAATAATAATAAAAATGTAATCTCGGAAACATCTTCTGATACAAACAATATAAATATTTTTTATCAAATAAAGAACCAGGACTTTCTAAATAAATCATAAGAGGAAATTAATTTCAGCTTTAGACTTTATATGAAGCTTAAAACTTTAGATGAAGTTAGAAAACTTTAGATGCATATGAAACAAAATTCTGAGTGTTTTCATATTTTGCTTTGCATAGTATTTCATAGAAATATTAGACGATTTAACTTTAATAGCACATATTGACTTACAGTCCTGTTGCCTTGTTAAATAAAAGAACATATTGGCAAATATAAATACAAAATTTTAATATAGTTTTGTCCAACATTTTACGACAGATAATCTTAGAGAATTTATATGGTTTTTTAAACTTCTTTTTTTATTTCAGAAATCGTTGGTTCTTCATTGCTATCAGAGCTCTTTTTTCGTTTCGATAAGTCAAGAAGTTCACCCGTCGAGCTTGATGATCGTTTTTTAAAAGCAAAACGTTCAAATATGTTCGGCTGAGCAGCTTTAGAACTTGGTAATTGACCGATTGGATCTGGAATTATTAGTTCTTCAGAAACATTTGCTGGTTCTGGCGCGGATTCATCTTCTTCCTCTACTTTCAGTTGTCTTCTTCTGACAGTGACCTGACTTCTTCCCAAATACTTTTTCAAAGCTTTCTGAGAGAATACATTGACAGGAAACCGATCTTTGTCAGAAGGAAACACACCGGTAGTCAGGAATGCTTTCCTGATGATACGTTTTCCAAAATGGTGGTTCCAAGTTATTCCTAGGAGTTGTCCGAACAACTTTTGGATCGTTCCGAGGCTCTCTCCCTCCCATGACATGAACTGATCGTTCCAAGCTGATTTCAATACAGAGAGGCATGTTCTGCTCAGTGGTTGCAGATGTTTATTAAGTTTTGAAGGAAGTTTTACCAGAATAACATTGTGTTTCACCGCTTCTGCTAGGCATCGAATGGTAACTTGCAGAGAGCTTCCATCGAATAGCAAAACAACACTTTTATCACCTCTGGCTAGTTTATTTGGTATTTGAGGAATGAAGACATTCTCAAACCAGTAGCTGAATAAAGTCCCATCTTTCCACTTTCGAGCAGATGTTGTGTAATAAGTTGTTCCTGGAGCATTTTTATTGGTCATGCAGGAAGGTAGCACACATCTACCTTGGAACATAATGAGTGGGTGTAATTTTTTTCCATCAGCTCTTATACCAACAATAACAGAAGTGTGCAACTCGCTATCTTTGCCTGCAGTTTTCGAAACGCATTTTGCACATCTTGAGGGAAATGCGCATGTTTCTTTGAAATTGTTGCGGAACAATACCTCGCAAACGTTATAAACTCGGTCGCCATCAGAATCGGTTATGTTTTCAGTCTCATAAAGAGCTTTCATATCATCATAAAATTGATACACAGGGAAAGGATCCACTTCATTCAGATGCTTGTGAGCGTTTTTCTTGTCTTTACGAGCTCTTATTTCAGGATGCCGTCTCAAAAAGTTTTTCAACCATTCATAACCAGGTTTTCCATCCTGCCACCTGGTCTTAATACCTTCTTCTTTAACAAACTCAGCAACCAAATTTTTAATTTCGCATCGGCTGTAGCCATAGCCGTATTTTCCGGCAATCTTCAAATACTCAGCAAATTTTCGTTCAGATTCCGTACTTATCTCAATTGGCCTTCCTGCACCGTGCGCTTCCACAGGAGCTCGTCCACTAAGTTTTTTGTTTAAAGTTCCGTATGGTACTTTAAACATTTCAGCAGCTCTTCTTCCTGTAAATTTTCCTGATCTAACGCTAAGATATGCCAAACGCATTGCCTCTGCAGTGTAGCTGGAACATCGGATTGTCCTTTTTGGTCCTTTCCAAGACATCTTTGTTTCTAATTACTGAATTTTTCAGATGGAATAAGAGAGTTCTCAACAACGCTAAGCGAAAGCCAACTACTCTCCAACGGAAAAGCAAAGGATACCATTTATTCAGAGGTTTGCCATTGGCGACGAATTATCGCCAAATTCTAAGCTATAGGTTGCATCGTTGCTCATTAGATATTTTAGTGGTGTTATAATTTCCATAATAAAGATATTAGTCAATGTGAATGATTAAAATCGTATGATAAAATGTAAATAACTCTGCATCCAAATCTCTTAATTTTTGGTAATTAGATGCCTTGTATTTAAATTTGAATGCTTACTGAATTAACAAATAATGTATCGTTGAGATTTCTATGTACGTAAAATGTTCAACAAAACGGAATGAGAGATTCAAATTTCAACAAGATTTAATAGAAAAATATTATTATTACAAACATAAATTTAATCAAATTGGAGGATTTTTTAAAAAAAATATTTAATTAAAATGGTTATTTTTTATGTTTTGCTTCATAGCAATTTTTTTGCAAAATATGTTTTGATTGTTAATTATGTTTTTTTTTATGTTGCACCTTTTGTAATTTTTTAAAGAATTAAAAAAAATTACTATTAATTATTTTTTTTAATGTTTCATGTTTTTCTTCATATTTTAATTAATATTGCAAATTTAGGTTTGAATAATTTTAAATATGAAGAATGAAAATTCAAAATTTGAATTCGATTTTGCTTTTGATCTTTTTCTAAATAATGAAACTATTATTACGATTGAATATAAACAAGGAATTAATAGCTTAAATTTTTTATAATGTTATACAGCAATTAAGTTAATAAATATGTTTTATATTTTAAGAAATATATATTAAAAAATTTAAAAAATAACATATTTATATATTTTAAAAAATTTTTTATATTTTCTTGTTTTTAAATAATAGCTAAATTCATTAACATGTTGTTAAACTAAACATTTAACATTTTGCAGTGAAAGAAATAATCTTAGCTTTTTCTAAACAGTGTTTTTCATTGTTTTTTAATATCGAGCACAGTTAATTACCAATAATTCATGTTGAAATTATTGACTTATCGAAAATAATTAACAAAATAACTCAAATAAAACATCTTTCTTCATTTCAGTTCGAAGTAGGTCAACACATTCACTCTATAATGGAAATGTCTTGTTTGTAATAACATTCGTAATGTGATATATTGCCAGAATTTCTATTGAATATTTAATTTACAACATACTTTTGTGAGAAACATCTCATGAAAATACACTTCTATTCCGCACTATGGACTATTTGAAGGAATTTAAAACTAGAAAAAAAAAATCAGCTAATTTTCCTTAAACGACTGAAACTAAGCATTCATTTATTAATTTCACTTTTTAAACGCATGTTTTCAACAGGAAAAGACATTTAAAAAATAATTATTTCATAAATCTTCTCCATTTTGATTGTCAAAAAAATAAAAATAAATAAATAATTTTTTAATGAAATAATTAACAGCAATTTTCAAAATTGATAATAGATTAATTTAGTTTAGCCACATTAATGTTTTAAAAAAAAAAAAAAACTACGTCAGTGCTATTTTCGGACGAACCTTGTAATTTTGAGCAGTAGTTGGAAACATGACGTTATCATTTCCGGACCCTCCCCAAGTCTCCGCAAAGCAGCAGCTGAAAGGCAATTGGCTCCGAATGATTTAGCGTATGCTCTCCTCTCTTACACGGCGGTTATTTGATAAACTTGGAAACTTCGATTCCGAAACCGAAACCTTACCATCAAGCCCTACATGAGATTGATCATTTGAATACGGAGAAAAGTATTACCTAATCATATATAAAACTGAAAAAAAAAAAAAAAAAACCACCCTGTTGAGTTTTGGAATAGTTTTTGTAAATTCGGTTCAGAGTAGTACAGCAATTTTTAATACGAAAAATTCGAATCTGTCTGAAAAGCATTAAGATATATTTTCGGTTGACTTGTTCATGATTAATTGTTTTAAAATACAAAATAATTCAACATTTTCAACGAATGCTTAATTATACATGAAAGGTCGTCGATATCTTGCATACTTCTCTCATTTTTGCTACTTGCCCAAATGGTGTTTTAGCTTGAATCAATAGTCTCGATTTCATAATGCAATTGTAGATCGACAAACAATGAGCTAAAAACGCATTTCATAGTAAAGATGTAAATACCATAGCAATAAGTATGGAGTAATAATAAGAAGAAAAATCAGTAAAAAAAGTTTACAGATTTTATTCTTTAATGTTTAAAACTACAAAGGTGAAATGTTTTTTTCATCCCAACCCACGTTTAAAAAATATTAATAACCATAAAATAATGATAATAAAAGATATCCAAAGCTCTAGTTCGAACCATCGTAACATAATAATGTTTTAGGGTTGATTCGTCTATTTTAATTTTATCTTTAAAATTTGTTCCTATTTAAATAGCATAACATGTACACAAACATGAATTTAAAGATAATCTCTAAGCGCATCAGTATAGAAATCAAGTAACTAAAATAATGAAAAAAATTATTATAAAATAAATTATTTTTTGTATTTATTAAAATTAGTGACAACATTGGGCAGAAATAAAATTCGTAAATTTAAAGTTTTTTTTTAATTTCAAAGCGGTATAAAAGCTAATTTTGTGCAATATGCCTTAAAATTATTGAGAAAAGTATTTCTATTTTTTAATCAAAAAATTAATTAAAACATTTAATACCAGTTTCATAATGAGAATCTACCACCTAAAAAACAAATATCTACCTAATTTTGTAGTTCTAGATTCAACGATTTACATTCGAGCATTTTTTTTATCATGTAGTAATTTATACATGATATGCCAGCCTTTAAACATTTTCATGTAAAAAACTTATCATCCCTAATTTTTACTTCTCAAAAAAGGTATATTTTGTCCCATATAAAATAATAATAATTATAATACAAAGAACTCTTTATTGTCTTTTCATTGAACCCAAGATATATTTCACTTTGACTGAGTGAAAAGAATTTGAAGGAAATTCAGCCTCTAATTTTTCCAATCTAAGCCTAATCCTTCCTAATCTCTATCTTTAAAAAAATAATTAAAAATTAAATTCAGTAGGAAAAATCAATATATTGTTTGAATTGTAGTACATGATTTCTTACGTTAGCTATATCATGAACACGAAAAAAAAGAAGGAAAGAAGAAGAAGAAGAAAAAAAAAGCAGCTATTCTAACCAGCCTCAAAGCTTGGGGAGGGGGATATTTAAAAAAGGAAACATGTGTAGCGTTCCCCTGTCCAATTTCGGAACGATTTAGTTTCTCAATTAATTTAAAGATGATATACTTCGTTTCTTCATTCAATTAAAAAAGGACCTTAATGGCATGAAAGTAGGGCTTGTGCTTCGGAACTGGAAGGTTATGGGTTCAAGGTCCCATTTCACCAGGTCCGTCGTTTCAGTGCGTCTTACTGAAGTAAGATTTGTAAGATCTTGGGTTGAAGTCTGCCAATTTATAAAAGTTTGGACATTGAAATCTGAGTCTGTAATAATCTGACAATGGCTCAGCTTGCGAAGTCAGTCCCGAAATAGTTTTGGTCTTTACTTAAAATTGGAGAATTAATCCAATTGAATTAAAACTAATCAAGACAACATTCAAATAACAGTAATTTTTCTATCGTTTGTGATTTGGATAATCTGTAAATGCTTAGCAAAGAATTCAATGAATAATTTACATGAGCAAAGGTATTCTATAATCTGAAATTAAAAGAATGAAAATAAAACATTTATGTATTCGGAAGTTGATAAAATATATTTGCTGCACTAACATTGTAATATTATCAGTAACATACTGAATAAAAGCTGCTCATTTTAAGTGGGAGAAAAAAAAAGAGGAACAATAAATGCAGTAATTTTAGGGTTGCTTCGATTTCAAGAATCTGCAAAAAATCGCCAAATAGTGCAATACCATACTCAAAATGTCTATCAGAATTACTTCATTTGAGAGTGGAGTTGTTTTATGACAGTATGTGATATATCTTTCGGATTTATCCATGGATGTTTTGAAAATTAGATTTAAAAAACAAAATCTTTAATTTTTAACATATATGAAATTGACGTATTTTCTCTCATACACTTTTCTCTTTTTTCGTAAAATAATGAAAATCTTATTTGACTTCAAAAGTAGTTTTTAAAATCGCTACTATATGATGTCAACTTGTTATCTACTGATGTACAATAGAAAAAATATATATTTGAATAAACATCAGCGTATGATAACGCATTAATTTGTAAAAAAAAAACTAAGAATCTGAGAAAAAAGTGGTTCCGGATTTGAATGGAAAAATTGAAAAATAAGATATAACGACGATCTCTGATTGGTAATGTCGTATTCGTAATGTCTATGATTTCTTACAATAATTATATTTTGTTTTATATATAAGTGTTTGATTTATATTATGGATTGAATTCAATTAATTTAACAAACATTTGAAAAATGGTAAAGAAAGGGGAAGATAATATCTATTCAAAAATTATGTTACAAAATTCAGAACTAAAAATCTTTTGGAGTTTTGGTACATTTCAAATAAAAATATTTGTTTCATAATCTATTTGTTAGTCCATTCGCAGCAATTTCAAGTTTCATATGATCCAATTTTAAAATTAGCTTCTCAGTTTCACTTTCGTTAGTATTTTTTTCTATTCATTTCATTAAACTTATTGATGCTTTTTATTGTAGTTAATATGTATATATCCTCTTCAAATTTCATTGAAACTGTCCTCGACTTTATAATTAGTTTCACTTTATTTATTTATTTATTTATTTATTTTTTTGTAAAAGTCCTTGCCTTTCAAAATGTCATGAAAGTTAAACTTCAGATTGCCATTTAACCCGTTTGAGAACCTAAAATTTTAATTAATGCCAAATTCACTTTCAGTTTAGTTTGAATCTATACTTTATTGAAATCTAATAGAACTTCTATGGTCAACTCTTAACTAAAAGTTAATAGTTGTATTACGGACATGATGTTTTGGTGTTTTCGTCTAATTAATGAATTGCATTAACGAAGTGCAATTATCCTTGAAGTAAATCAGTTAGCTTCCTCTTCAATGATACATCAGGTTGTAATGGGTATTGGTTTGTCCCCATAAAAAAGCATCTGCGACAGATTGCTTATTTTGTTCTTCTTCCTTTGAAGCTAAAAAAAGAGCTTTTCAGGATAAATCTCGCGGTTTTTAAATTTTCATTGGAGTAAGGATAACATTTTAACTGGCATACAAATCTGCAAATACCTGTACAATACATGTGTTGATGTGCACAAAATATACTGTTGTGATACAGAAGCCTTTCTTTGTATTGAAGATAGTAAAATTTTCTATAAAAATGTTAAAACCATCGTATGTTGACATTTTCCTTATAGTCTAATTCTGGAAAAGGATATAATTCATATTTCAGCAAAACATAGAATCACTATGTCATAATGGGACGATCATATTGTGGGGTGAGTATTACAGCTAGGTATCAACAAAATATGGTGAATTATGGTAAGGTGCATAAACAGGTAGTATTAGTATTCAAAACATACTACAGCTGAATACTTAAATGTTCTAAATAGGGCCTGATTAAATACTGTGGTAGACTTTGGGCAAGTTTTGACAACCACCCCTCTCTTTCGAATTTTCATAACCAGATATTTTTCATTGATTTCCATTAAACATCGATTCATGCAATTTGTAATTTATAATTATTATGAAAAACTGCAGAAGCATTTAATTCTAAGCCATCGTTCAAAGCGTTGATTTCAGTATATAATAAAATAATGTAAAATTTAAGTTTACTAATAATTTCGAAACTAAATGGCGAAACAAAAACTGTTTTACTGTTTTAAACATTTTAATGCACAGTTTGACGGGGCTTTGATGAACTATTGAGTCAGTTGGTTAAATACAAATTTAAAAAAGCCAGTTAAACGAAAAAAATAATAAATGGATCTCTTAAGTGTGGAAGCAAATCTGAAAACATGAAAATTAAACCTATGAATGAAGTTATGAAATTGCAGTGATATTAATTTTAATTTGGCTTTTACGTAATAGTCATAAAACAAATAAAAGCCAAAAAATTAGATCACTCTGAAAATACTACAGAAATAATCTTGCATTTTTGAGGTTCACCAAAGTTAAAGGAATTTCACTTTTTTCGTATACGTAATGTAGAAAAAGTATTGTCATCATCAAAAATTTGGAACTAGATAATTTGATGAATTTCCACCCTTTAGACCTCCCTGAATTCGAAAAGCACATTTTTGGAAAATTACCGTCCGTCTACCTGTATGACTGTGACAAAGATAATTCAAAATTTAGGGGGGAAATTTAGTATACGATCTTTATACCAAATTTTTAACTTTCGATCAAATTTTGAGCCAAATCTATTCAAAGGAAATTTTTCTGCCCGGCCGTTCGAATAGAAGTTAACATAATAACTATAGAACAAAGAGAATTAGAATGGATAAAATTCGGTATAAAGATTTAATATCCTATAGTCGTCTGTGGTAATACCTTTAATGATAAGGATACGAGAAAGTTTTGGGGAGACCAGTCACTCTGCTAGGTAGTTGATTACTTTGAATAATCCGCCTCTGTTTATAGTCCGCCACAATCAAGCGCTGATTAAGGTTTCACTCAAAACCTCCCATTCACTCAAAATCATGAAGAAAAAAAAATGTTTATATTTTTCTAGAAGCCCTTAATTTGCATTTAATTATATAATTCACTCGAAGATATATAATTAACCATATGCAAAACTGTGATTAAAAAGAATACCAATGAATTTGTGTTAGGACTTTTATTTTTTTTTTCGAGTCAAACGGTGTAATTATCCTAGTTTAAATATCAAATACTTTTTTCAGAAAAAGAAATTTTGTATCAGTTTCATTTTTCTACTCTTGTATTTTTCCAAATACTATCAATATTTAATAGAAGGTTTTTTTAATTCATTTGATAAACATATCAAAATAAAATCTGTGCTCGTCACATCTTTGGTTGTTTTTGCATAATGAAAGTATTAAAGAAATTACTATATATATGTGTGTGTGTGTCTTTCTTTCTAGGTGTGTGTATGTGGTGATGATATTTTAAAATATAATTTAAATTTTAGTTAATTTCTTAATATTTATCTTAAATTAGCCTCTGTTAAATTCATTCTGAAAAGTTATCTTATTTCCTGATCCAATTCCCACTTATTTCTTTAATTATTTCTAACATGTGCTCTAGAGAAATGATAACTATTGTATATTCTTACTCACTGAGTGAAGGAATAAAAATCCCTATGATCCACACATACATTTCAAAGATACCCCTAATATTCCTTTTCCTAAGTCTACACGTGTCAAAGAAATCCCTACCAGATTCTCTTGGTAAGATTACTAAATTGAAAAATTTCTGACACTTTGCTCTTAGATCCCGTTGTAAACAGACATCATTTTATCATCTCTTTTTCCTTACACATATTATGCTCCCGTGTAAAATAAACTGAAACTAAAATTTCAAACGTTTCTTTTTTCTTTCAGCCAAGTATCCGCAAAATTATGTTTACATACTTTATATAAACACGACAAACACAATGAAATTTGTGTGTTGTGACTTATGGCACTTTACAAGGCCGATGACAGTTATTTATCAGCGATTTAAACGGAATGAGCGTCTCTTGTTTTTTTCAGTAGCTTCAACTAGGGCCAAGAGTACGACTTAGCTACTCATAAGTCACAACTTTTTTTATGAGGCGAACTTCATTCACTCATCCATAGATCGTTATTTAGACCTAAATCGGAGAACAATCGCTTCTGAACCAGTACCCCCAGTGGTATTACTCTCAGCATGGAGAACTTTGTGATCACGACAGATTTATGCGTGGGCCAACGACCAAACACACGGAGGGTCTTCGGCCGGCGACGTTCGATCTCGCAGCACAAGGGATATGAATCCAACACCCTACCAACCAGGTTATCCCGACCTCACAATAAAATTTTGTTTGGTGTTTGAAATTGAAGCATGCGGAGTATCTATCCTTCCAATAACTCAGTTAAAAGATATTTAAGATGTTTAAAGAGGGAAGAAATTATATTTCAAAGTAAGGTGGACTCGGTACTCTAGTGATTACTCTTAAGGAAGTAAGCAGCAACACCGCTATTACAATACTGAGAGATCATACTGAAAATCGCCAGATCCTATCAAAAAGAATCTATAAAAAATATATAACATTTCATTGGATGCTACTCACACATTTCTCAAAGAAATATAGCATATGATTTGCGTTTATTCGGGGTGGATTCCGAGACTTCTGATTATTATTTTTCAAAAATCAATACCAGGTGCTTTTCTTTTCCTTCTTATAATCCTGATTTAGTAGCATGTAGTTTTTTCTATTGAAGAATATGAAGAAACATCCCCGAAGTAAATGTGCTCTATCGTCAGATGTAGTAGTAAAATCTGTGGAGGCGTACGAGAAAGATGAATGGATCATCGTTGATGATTCAGAAGAAATCACACACCAGGAAATTGTAGAAAAAGTGACGTAGTCAAATGATGAGTTGATCGAAGAGCCTGAAATAAGACGACAAAAACGACAGCTGATCGTTGGTTTCGATCACTGGTAATCCTAATTGCGCAAAATGCCTAACAATATTATTATGATACCTGCACAGTATTGTATAACATTCAGGAAAGCGAATAAAATCGTGAAGATAATGTACTATGTCTTACGCTATAGCTAAATCAAGCCTAACTTAGCATTTTGTTATGTTTTTTAATAGCCTACTACAGTTTTAAAATGCCTTGCCTTTTCTTTAAATGTGATAGTTGTACAAGATGTAGCTCGCGTACAGTACATAAATATTTTTTTAATCAACTCAAACAATTACAGTACGTTTGTGTTTGTCATTTTAGGTTGTATTAAGATTTTTTGATTGTAGCTGAGATCTTTTCAATGAAAAGATTGAGGGACTTTACCGCACAAAAATGTTGAAAGGGTTGCATAAAAAAAAATTACGGGTGTTTTTTTAATGAGTTATTTCTATGCTATATTATTAATTATATGTTGATTATCTATTGTAATCCCAAAAATGCGATTTTAATTTAATTAAGTACAGTCTACAAAAGGAATTTAGAATTCGTTTTGCACGTAGAACATTTCTGAATTACATACTCTTAATAGATACAAAACAGTAATCGATATTTACGGCTTAATCGAAAAAAATATTATTCTCCTTTTAGTTCGGTTATTCGGTGTTGTACAAAGTTTAAAATTATTGGATATTGTAAATATTTAACTGTGCTCTAATTCTATTCAGTTTTCAACGATAAGAAAATTCTAAAATATTTTAAATAATCTAAAGGCGGATTTTAGGAACTCAAACAAGCATATTTTGTAATAGAATATGTGTGTTGGATACGGTGAGAACTGATTGCTGTCATGAATTGATGGTATGAGCAAATATGTAATCAAAAAATCAGATAAACCAATATTTTAATGATTCAGCATTTTTACTATGCATGCTCGAAATTGCGACGTCAAACAATAATAGAAAATTCGCAGCTTTCGCGCTTGAAATAGAATCTAAAAAAAGGGTATCGACCATTTCTAGCCCATTCCCAGTAGCAAATGACAATTCGAAGGAAATTTCATCGAACTCATTTCTTAGTAATTCCATCTAACTTTTTTTTATCGTAATCTCTCTCCAGATAAAGAAATACTTATTTTTCATATTTTAACAGGCTTTTAAGCCAATCATGCAGAATTTTTCGACCAAGGATTGTAGAGTGTGCTGGATATTAAATATTCAGGCTGACGGTATGCCAAATCTGCGGATTATACTCACTTTTAAGTTAATCTTTCAAAATCAGTCCACATCACAACAATGGAGAGATGGCAAAGTCCGTTGGATATCCAAATGTCCAGTTCACACAATGCCAATTATGAGCATTGCACACTTTTAAGTTGGTCTCTCAAGATCATTACCCGCCATTACAACGGCATGGTGTAGAATAGTTAAATATTCTAATTTTCCAGTCTATGCCAATCTAACTCTGAACGGTGCACAAACTTTTTAGTCGGACTTCATAACTGCACCATAGAATCATCACTCTAAACCTCTAACAGAATGTTATGTTAAAGTAGACCACAAGTACCCCCCATCTCCAAACGCCCAAACCTCCTCCTCTCACCTGTTCTATATAGCAGGTGTCCAATCCAAATGACGAATTAGATCTTCATCATATCTAACTGCTACCTCACTGTTTTTTAAAAGAAGAAGTTTGTATGAGTTGAATATTCAATCTTCTATTCATTCCATGCAAATTCTGAATGTGTTGGGTTTTTTTCACATTAATGTTAGATTTTGGAGTGCAATTACTCCACTGCATGTGAGGAATAATTTTGAACATCCAGCTTTAACGAGAATAAGCATTTTTATTAATTCAGTAGAGACCTCTGACATCCCAAAGCACCATATATTATTTTATTACATATGGTGCTTTGCGATTATTTCTTGTAAGTCTTTTTTACCATCTTCACATTTCTGTCAAATATTTTGAACTCGTGTACTTATTTAAAGATATTTTTTGGATCTTCATTCTCAAAAAACGAATATGTGGCTACATGTCTCATTCACTTATTGTCGTTACTATAATCGCATATCATGCTTAAATAATGCTTTCATAACGATCTTGTTTTTAAGACATGGAACAAAAAAAAATCAATGAAAATACTTGAAAGTTATATTTTGCAGAGTTTGCGTAACAATTTACAAAGAATTTCATACATGAAATCCAAGAAAGTATTGCACTTTAATATCTATTATCAGAGCTTACATTTCTGATACATATATAGAACATGAAAAAAATTTGAACGAGTAATATTCCACCATACGTATTTAAAGAATAAAAATATGCGATAACAGTTTCATAATCATTTTTCAGAAAATAATGCAGAGATAAAATAAAAATAATTCAAGTTGGAGTTAATAACTGCAGGTATGGTTTGTTGATTAGATACGGATTTTTAAGGTACTCATATAGATTCATTACGCAACAGAATTCCAAAGGGGGAATGAGTCTGTGTTAAAATAAAAATATTGCGTAAGTTCATTGTAAATGTTAAATATTTTTATCCTTTGTTTTTCACTATAAATATTACGCAGTTTCAGTGCAAATGTTAAATATTTCTATCTTTGAATATGCAAAAATTAACAGAATTCTCATTAATTACTTGAATTTACGTGATGGAACACATTTGTGACAACATGAGTATATCCAACTAAATATCGAGTTACACACTCTATTTTTTTGAAAAAAGGAGAATCACAGAGAAGGAGAGAGGAGATCTCCTTCTCTGTGAGGAGAATAATGCTCATTGTTGCCACAGTCTCATGACTAAATAAAAGAATAAATAATTTAAAACAAAATGTAGCGCTTATTACAGAACGGAAAAATCAATTCAAGAATAATATCATTTTCAATCATAATAAACTTAATTTTTAAAACTCACTTTTATTAATATAATACAAAGTAAAAATTTATTTTAATTATTTCCTATTTTTTTTATCTTTAATTTATAATTTATAGATTGTATGGATTTTTAAATCAGGGTTTCTTAAATTTTCAAATTGTTTGGAATTAAAATTTAATAAATGTAATCAATTAGTGGACAGTTTAATTCTGCAAATATTTTAATGATATGTAGATGTTCAAAATTTAAAAATTCTACCGTAGCACGAAATAAGTAAAAAAATTGATTACAAATTTTATTCTCATAGACATGAAACAAAAAATAACCAAATGTAAAACAAAAAAAATTATGATGGAAACAATGATCTTAAAGGAAAAATAAATACAATACAAAAATCGTTTTCAAATAAAAATCGCTGAAATATTAGTATGGAATGATTTTCAAAAGCAAACATGAATTTTCTTTGTATGCATAATACTTAATGCGTTTTCAATCATTCTTTATTTCTTTACAAAGAGAAATTTCTCAGAATATTTGATGTTACGCCAGAAAATTGCGTTTTATTTTTTATTTTTTTTAAATTTGTTCGTTTAACATACATTTCAAGCTAAATGGAAAATTGCACTGCAATAAGCCTATTGCAAACATCTTTACTATTTTCTTTTCGCTGCAAAATTTTATGAAACAAACTGCCAATGTTTATTAAGGTAGGAATTATATTCATTATTTTCTTTCCGTTGCAAAACATAATTAAATAGATTTCCAATGTTTATTAAGGTAGGAATTAAATTTAACTTATCATTTTTTCATGAAACTTTTAATTAAAAGATATGATTGATATTCAAATGTTATCCACAAATAATAAAATATAAAAATTTCCAACAAATATTATTTAATTTTTAATTCCTTCAAGAACAAATAAAATAAGGTTCAAATGTAATATTGAAATATCACATGGAATGTTTATATGAGTCTTTTGAAAAATATAAAACTAAATCCTCGTTAAAAATAATTTGAATGCAATGTCATATACCTATAAATTTTTATTGTTATAAATTGCTACTAATTAAGTTCATTGTTTGTTATAAAAATAAATTTGCAATAGAAATATTTCTGTTAATGTTTGATTCTTTTTGTGCACGTGCTGACATTTTACCTTAAACTAAACTTTTTTTTCCCACAAAATAATTTTTTTCTAGGTATTAAAAAACACTTTTTTTTCTCAAAATAATATCCACAAAATACATTAGCTCAGAAAGAATGCAAAACCTGACGAATATAATCAAAATAATAATAATAATAATAAAATAAAAAATGGAAGAAAGAAAGAAAAAAGTGATGAAACACGCATTGTTATATCTATAAATAGAGATAATTTAATAATCCTTCTAAATTTTGATTGTCCTTTTTTTCAACCATTTTTTAAATAAATAAGCAAGAAAAAAGTCATTTCATTGTTTTTGTTCATCAATCATATTAATCCGTTCCATACTGGCTAAGTAAAGTTATTTCAAAAAAAGTCATTTCAACTGCGTTTCAATACAAGTACTTAATTAAATCAATTTAGTTAATTGTTTTAATTCAAAGGAAAATATCTTTATTTAATAACAATCAGTTTATTTTTTCTTTTCAATTCTAATTTAGAAGCATTCCGTTTTCAAAAAAAAAATTATTTATTTCAGTAGGCAGTCGAAAGAGATTCATTAGTGAAATCAGGTAAAAAAAAAGTTTTATTTAGGAAAATGTTTCTGATTTATTCTGGAATTCGAAGAATTTATTCTTTGAATTCTGTTGTCAAAAAATAAGGGTAAAAATAGTCTTCAGAGATCCATTACAGAAAAGAAAAAAAAAGTAATTCAAAGTAATATTGGGACATTACTTATAGTTGCAAGAATTTTTTTTACTCATAAAATATTATGTTTTTTATTGATGAATAATTGATATATCCGGCATTTTTCGGGATGAAAATATTTTTAAATCTTTTATTGATAAAGAAAATTACCTATTTAGTTAGTTATCATGAAATTTTGATTCAAAGTTTGAAACTAGAAAATCATAAACAAAACTTTAAACACCTATTACCTAACAAAGACTTTATTATATCAAATCAGCTGTTGATGGTTAAGTAGTAGTAGAAACTAATGTTCCTTAAATATCTATAGATTATCGATATATCGAAATGGCGTCGATAGTATAGTTTCGAATCTATCGATTAAACTATCGATAGTATCACCTTGCTCAAAATTTTCGATAGTTTTCTCTTGAACAATACTATCGATAAGCCCACTTTCAATCCATCGTTTCGAAACTATCGATAGTTTCAAAATTTAAGATAGATTTTAAACTATCGATTGAAACTATCGATCATTTTCTTTTCAGCAATGCTATCGACTGTTCATAACAATGAAATTATCCAATAGTGGAACAGATATTGTGATAATAGGGTCGAAGTAACATATAATACTCTATTGATTATTAATAAAGTTTTATGAATTTCGAGTTCTTTCTTAAATTTATCGTGAAATTCCAGTGCGATTTTAACATATCGATAGTTTTTCTTGTGCAATAGGTAGTGCTTTAGATAAAACTATTGATTGAAATTATTTATACTCATAAGTAATACATGTATGTACGTGCGGATGTATATATCTTACTGACTAGTTAAGTATTTGCTTGTGTATATTTGAATTATGTACAGAGGCTCAAACAATTGAGAATACACCTTATTTTTACTTGATAAATCCAACTTTCAATATAAATAACACATTAACGAAAAGTGCAAATTTTTTTTTGTTTTTACACATAATAAATTGTTTAATTTAAAGTAAAAACAAAGAACAATCGACAAAAAATTTCTATATTGAAAAATTTTAGAAGCATTTTAAATAAATGTAGATTTTTATCTAAAAAAATTGAGAATACACCAATGGCATTTTTGTAATGTTTCGCATAGAAAAAAAGTGTAAATATTTAGTTGCATGTATTTTGGTTTTTATAATGGCCTTTAAGCGTCGTGGTACGGATTAGACCAATTTTTGGTGGCATTTGATGATATTTTACCCCATTCTTCTTGCAATACTTGTTTTAAATGGGTTTTATTTCTAATTTTGTGGTTTTGGACTTCTGTTTTGAGTGTGGCCTACAGATATTCAATGGCCTTCATGTCAGGGTACTGTGGTGATGTGTGTAACTGCTGTTTACAATGAAAAAGGCACAACATTTTAACGTTATGTGCATGCAGTATGTTTGAGGTCGTTGTCCTGCAGAAAAATGAAATTTCAATCTAAACCCAAATTTTTAGCATTTTCATTTAGATTGTTGCGACCATATTGTTCATCCAACTTGCTGCGGAAATTTCTCAAATCATCGGCAGAAGTATAAGCGTTGAAACCGTGCGAAAATAATTAGACTAGCTGGATATAAAAATCGAATTGTTAGAGAGTGACCGTTCATCAGCTTGCAAATTCCGAAAAGCGTTTGAAGTTTGCAAAAACTCATCAACTGAATAAGCTTTGGTAAGAAAGTTATATTTAGTGATGAAAGAAAATTCAACATTTGTGGCAATGACAGCTGTCGCACCATATGGAGAAAGCCTAATACTGCCTTGGATCCAAAAAATTTACGTCTTAAAGTTAAACATGGTGGTGTCTCGTCATTATTCGGTGTTATATGGCTTCATCCAGGGTAGGAAATTTAGTTTTTATAGATAGCATTATGAACCATATCGTTTGCTTAGCTATATTTCATAGCAATCTAAAGGAAGGTGCTAAAAAATTGTTTAGACGGAAAGCAGCCCAACAACAGCAGCACAACGACACCAAATAGAATGCATGTAATTTCCAAATGTGATATCTTATTCATTGTAAACAGCAGTTACACGCACCACTACAGTACCCTGACATCAATGCCATTGAATACCTGTGGGTAGCACTCGAAACAGTGGTCCAAAAACACAAAATTAGAAACAAAGCCCATTTAAAACAAGTGTTGCAAGAAGAATGGGGTAAAATATCTTCAAATACCACCAAAAATTGGTCCAATCGGTACCACGACGTGTAAAGGCCATTATAAAAGCCAAAATACATGTAATTAAATACTTACACTTTTTTTCTATGCGAAACATTACAAAAATTTCATTGGTGTATTCTCAATTTTTTTAATTAAACCATTAGATAAAAATCTGCATATATTTATTTAAAATGCTTCTAAAATTTTCCAATTTAGAAATTTTTCGTTGATTGCTCTTTGTTTTTACTTTAAATTAAAGCATTTACTATGTGCAAAAATAAAAACATTTTTGCATTTCTCGGTAATGTGTTATTTATATTGAAAGTTGGATTTATCAAGGAAAAGTAAGGTGTACTCTCAATTGTTTGAGCCACTGTACGTACTTCACAAAGTCAGTACGTGTTTAGGTATATTGCCCATTATATATGTATGTAAATTTGTAAGCATGTAACGCACGATCTTTGCAACGACTGTATCCCTATTATGTTGATACGTTACGATAAATGTGATGGACTTTCACATTTCTGATTTCTTCTTTCTTTTGTTCCTAACTGATAAAATTCTTCAATTTGAACTTCTAATACCACCGCTAATAAATTTCATGAATCGTTTCTTGCTCTGTCAACGTCTAGTACTCGTAATTTCACTGTGTTACCAACTTTACCAGAAAAAATTTAAAGATCTGAAACTTTCGACATATTTTTTTTTTTTTTTGTAATTCTAATCCTTCTATATTTTTTTTATTTGTTCTTACCTGTTTAAAATATGTGACTGTATTAAAGGGACCACCTTTTCATCTCAAACCACGTAAGGAAGTAAAAAAAAAAAAAAAGAGTGTGTGCTTTCGACATCGACAAAGACCACCAGCAACGAAAGATGCCGGACTTTTATCGCATTTGCTAGTTAGGAATTACATAAACTCGCCTGTGAATTCGATAAATATTCAATAATTCATCACATTTACCAATCTTAATGGTAATTATATATAATAACCAGTAATTATATATATAATAGCCTGTAATTATACATAATCATTTGATTAATTGCATTTATCATCGTAACACACACATATTATTATTAAGTAAGTGTATATTTATAACTTAGAATTATATATATATGTTTTATATCAAGTATATTTTATCATATGTATGTACAAAAGTGTTTACGTACTTTTGTACATGTACATATATATGTTTAGAATGTTAATTCATACCAATCTTCTAACCTTTCAAGAAATAATTTTAGCTAATTTTCTAAACCATCTAATTTCTATCCCCACTTCTTTTATATTCTAATTAATAACATATATTACAGAAGAAATCTTAGATCGCCACGATACCTATTGTGAATAATATTTGCAATAAAATTAAAATTAAAAAATGGCAAGTGAACATTAAACAACGTTTCATACGTACCATATTTAATGTAGTTAATTGTCGCTTTTTTTTTCATATAAAGGTTGACAACATGAACAAGAATAGTATGGTACGTAACAAGAATAACACACAAACAAGAATCGTAAGATACATTAGAACTCTGAAAGATTAATGGAAAAAAGCATGGAAGAATTCTGAAAAAAAAAAACACAAAGTTATTTCTAAAAATCATTTTTAAAATTGAAAATATTTCATTTTTTATTATCTTGTATATGAAATATACAAAGAAAAAGTATTGTAATCTTTCGAAAATTCGATTTCGAGATTTTGATGAATCTATTCATTTCAGACTTCCCTCGGTCTGAAAACATATTTTTGGAATTATATTTTTATTATATTTGAACGCGATAAATAAATAAAAAAACTGCTTTAGGCTAAACAGTCGAAATTTGGTATGTGATCTTTACACTAAATTCATATATTCGAAAATTCATTCGCCTGTTCGGAAACTAGCTAACACTATTACCCTTAAACTGTAAAATGCGAGACGCAAATGCTTTATCATTTTAAGTATGGATTCGTATCAAATTTTGAATTCAATCCATCAAGGGATGGTCGTTTATCAGTCTGTACCGTATGTATGGAAACGCGATAACTCAAAAATGCAATCACTTGGATGAATGAAATTTGGTATGTGATTTTAGTGATTGGGGGGGGGGGGTCCAATATGTAGGAGCTCGAAAATAAAAATCTGAGCATTCGTGTTGTGTTCACGATAAAGTGGCGTCTTGCCTAGGATCCCGACTTTATCCGGAGAAAGGAAAAGAGTAGAAATGGTACCTTTATTAGACAGAATATTGCAAAGTTTGCGAAAGGCCACTCCCGTTTTTGTTTCAATTTTACACTTTGAAATAATATTGATATTAAGATAAAAACTAACCAAATTAAAACTCTATCCTTAAAATATACGTGCGTACAAAGACGTGATCATATCTAGTACGGATATTCATACGTAAGTATATCCTTACGTACATATGTATCCACAAACAACTGTAGAAACGTTCATAAGAGCGTTTAAGACTTTCTTCAGCAATAGTGCTTTTAGCTATCTTTTCTGAGAAATTTTGGCAACAATTTTAAAGAACATTTAAGTATTAAAGGATATACGGCATATACGAAAAATATATGTTTGCAGTAAAATATTATAAAATAGTTTTCGCGAACGTATATTTCAATGAAAGGAAACTGTGGAAAATTATTAATTGCCTTTATCAATACAATCATTAATTAATTTTATATCTACTATAACTTTTTAAATTTCTATGTATTTTAAACTGTTATTTCTTAACTATTGGCTAATTTTGAGTTATATATAAAAATCCTTTTCGAAAAATCAATTTTTTCAGAAATTTTTGCAAAAAACAATTGCAAAGGCTGCATACAGATTTTTAATTTAAGAGTTATAATTAATACTTAATTCAAATATAATTTTCTAATAATTTCAAATATTTTAGATCAAAATATGTATTTAATAATCCAGCTCTATCTTAGTTGCAAGCTAATTCATGTATCACAATTTTTTTCCCCTTAGGAAAATGATATTCTTTTAATAATAGCTCAGAAATAGTTTCTTTTACATTCCGCTGCGCCATCTATTAAACGATTTCCACAACTCAAATTCTCTACCTTGGTTCCCTTTGAAAACGCATTAGAGAACTGGATGCTTCATTCAGGTTCTACTTTCCAATGATAATTATAATTGAAACTTTTAATTATACTATAAAATTGAAACTATTAACTATAATATATCATTAAAACTATTAACTACACTATATAATTGAAATTATTAACTAACTTTGAAATGAAACAAATATAAAATATTATTTTTTCTAAAAAATAAAATTAAGAAAAATTATTTTATGATCTTTTACACTCTCTATATTATTAATCCAATAAATCAGTTTTATTTTAAGGCAAGTTTTGTTTAATATGAACAGGATATCCATTCAAATCAGGGCCACACAGCTAATTTGTAAACCTTTAGTAAGACACAGATCTGCTAAAATGATCTAAATGGAAAATGATTATATTTTATGTAACTTGATTCAATAAATGCTCTAATAAATAACGAATTTTTGATTTTACATAAAGCTTCTTTTGTGGAAATCACGAATAACAAAATGTTCTTGAAACACTAATAATTTAAATAAAAAGAGCTAATTTCCAATCAACTAAATCAATTATTTAAACTGATTGATTTATGAAAATTTGAATATCACTATTCAATAAAAAAAAAGGATAATTTTAGATTTTCCATCGATTGTTTCAAAGAAAATACGCCAATCAGCACGCAGGTTTCTCAAGATTAATGGGCCTAAGATTATAAAAATGTTGAGTTTTCTAAATTTTTAACATTCAAAACTTCATAAATAAGTCTTAGTTGATCGTGGAAAATAGAAACATTCATTCATTTATTTAAAATTTGGTGTGTCCAGAATATTTCTCAGAATATGATACCTTACTGCATTAAATTTAGACTTCATAATTTTTGAAATATATTTATAAGCAGGAACAAAATATTATTATTGATTTCATTTCAATCCTTTTGAAAGAAAAACTAAAAACTGAATTTAATGCTGAATCTGAGAAATTTTTGTTGAATGATTGTTTGAGATATTACATAAATTATGAAAAATATTTTGTAGTTCACATAAGACTTAAATACCGAGCGATTCTGTTTGCAATACTCATATTCAATAATAATAATAATAATAAATAAATAACAATAAAGATGATAAATAAAATAAAACGCTTGGTTTTATTAAAAAAATATCTTTATATTAATTGCAATTTCATCATTTCCACTTTAAATTAAAGTTGAAGTTTTACCGGAAATGACAACAAATTAGCAAAATATATATAGTAAATTGAACGAAACGATCTTAACAACAGTATAAGTTTGGTATGACTATCAAAATTTGAAGATTAAAAATGTTTTGTTTGAGAATCTATTAAAAGACCAGTTACTTAAAATATTTAATTGAAAATTGTAGCGAGCGGTAATACTGGCGAACCGGCTGGCCGCCAAAGGCGGCTAGTAATAAATAAACTTCAATGAAATGTGACATTAAAAATTATTACAAATCAGGGACTATCAAATGAAACATGAAATAACTAATTAACTGAATAATAATATTCCATTATAATTAATCAATGAATTAATTGCACTTAAATTTAATAATAATTTTAATAAATCAACAAGAATATCCATTGCTATTTCATAATAAATAAATTTGTATTTCTTAAAAATTTATATGTTAAAACAAATTGGATAATAAGTTGATTGATCGTACTCCCTTTGTTGAACTGCCTACAATACCTCCCCCCACCTTCTTGAACCCAGTGATCCTAGACAGTTACCTAGTCTGAAATCCGTCACTAATATAGTGTGTTTTCTGTTAATGAAGATAGATTACTCATTTTTTTTTAATTCTTCCCATAGACAGACTGAGCTCCCAATTTGTTAGAAATGTTGCCAATAATTGCGTCAACTTGCGTGCAACCTAAATCTAAAATTGGCGACTTTTTTTTTTTTTTTTTTTTTTTTGGCGCAGATTTAAATTATTTGCTAACTTTTCTTTTGCGAGTACCGATTTAGGATTTATTTTAGCATCAAGATCACATACCAACTTTTATTCATATGGTGCGCCAATTCCAAACATTTATTTCCTCCTGAACCTTATGACTAAGCTTTGTATTTCTAAGAACCCCAAACTTGCTACACTTTTCACTTCTGGAACTTCTAAAATTCCCTTCTGGTACAAAGGTTTCTTTAACAATGCTGAGGACTTAAAGCAATGTTAATAATGTTAGGCTTAAGGGCAGAAAGCCAAAGGATTCGATATATCTTAATAACATTTCTGGATTTATTTTTTATTTTACATTTTATTTCCTTTTCTAACAGTTTTATAACAATTATTTTCGCACTAACTTATACTAAACTTATGTTAAAAGGTAACAATTACTCACCTTGGAAACCAAATATTCAATTAAATGGTAACTTCAATGCAACCCTTGAACAAGTTTAATTTTTTTAAGATTAAATTCAAATGAAAAATTTACACATATACAATTTCACGTCTGTTGCAGTATCAGATTTATAGCAATATTTCTTTTTAATCTGTTAACCAAGTAGTTAATTTTTATTCAACTCGTTTCGCATTGAAATATTTCATCATACCCGGTTAGCATGTTGATATACGCATAAGATACTTGCAGACATATATTTCTTTCCAGAAGTTCTGTATTTGTGGAAGGTATTAAATATTATACTGCTTTAACACTAAATATTAAATATTTTTCTTTCGTTGTAACTTAGGAAGCATTCAGAATTGCGTAACTTCTGTTTTCCTCACGAGCGTGGGAAAATAAAACTTTACTTTTTTTTATTCGTTTTCATTTCTTTGGTCAGTGTTTCCCACAAACACCATTACTTTCATGCCTTCTTAATTGTTTTGTTACGTACCACCTGGGATACGTGTTCCACAGTTTAGAAAACTCTGATCTAGCTTGTTGCGCTTTTGCATTAATATGTTCTTATAAATACTGCTAAGCAAACAGAGAAAGTTTCTTCAGACAGATTTCGCCCAAAACTTTAGACAGTTACGATTTCAGTATTTCGACCACGCTCCTAATTTTATTGGTGTAGTTCGTTCCGTTCCGATTAGTTCAAAATATTGTGTGGTATCTCCACGATTTCTTTTTATATTCTTAATATCGAACAGTATCGTTTGGTATTTAAGCTGATTAATATTTTGAAGTCACCATGTTTAAAAATATAGATTATTCTAAATTTTATTAATTTTTTTTTGTATTTAGAGTAATATAAAAAGGCAGATTAATTAAAATCAAAATTTTGTAACGATTGCGATATTTTCTCTTTGTATCTGTAAGCACAATTGTATGATACCTCCACGATGTGATTCAATATTCTGAATGCTGGACAATATCTCGAGGATATCGTAACAATACCTTGAGGCATTTTGTATTATTAAAGAGGCATGCAAGAAACTAAAATTCCAGTGCTGAAGTGCATTTTCCTCAGACTTATATTTTCTTTCTATCAAAGAGTGGAGATTATCCATCACCACGTGTGCATTATGAGTGTTGGCAATGTCTTTTGGACACAGAGCCTGCATACATTTTCCCACGAATTTCTTTTTCGCCCCCTCAGGTGGTTTGCGACAAATGCTGCATCGCAGTTTTCGTTTCTCTTTGTGTTTACAAGCAGTTCTCTGAATTTGTAGGTTCAGTAACAAAACCTTCTGTGGTTTTGGATTTATATTTATATACACATAACCGGTCAGACTTCCCATAGACGGATTTCACTCGGTATTTGATATAAAAATTATAGAAATATAATAACATACTAGATTTTATAAATATTGCTCATTTTGTTATTACCATGCTCAAACACAGACGAGACAAATAAGTATAATCCCAAAAAGGAATTCACTGCACTTGGTGATGTTTGAAAGCTGCATGAAGTATCAAGATCGATTTTTTTTAAAACAATTATGATACTTTCTTTTTGTACATTTTATACAGGAGAAAATAATTTACTTAATTATTTAATTATCAATTATTCTCATTCAATTTTTTTTTCTTTTTGTATCCGAGTTTTAAAATACTTAGCATATTGATTAAATTCTAATTGCTTGATAACTTTTTTTTCGTTATTTTCAGATCATACTCTTTACACTCTGCTTAATGATTAGCTTCAGAAGAGTGGATATGGAATATATTGACTGTCAAAATGCAGTCTGCGAGTACATAAGTTGCAGAATGACGGAAAAACTGTGCAAGTTTCCTGGGGCGAAGAGGATAAAAAATGCGACATTTTGTGGATGCTGTGACAAATGCGTCATTGTTAAAAGTACGTTAGACAGTTTACTATCCAAAATATGTGATACAAGAAATGCTTTTCAGACTGTGAATTTTATAAAATTCACAATTACAAGTCATAAAAATCTGTATGATGCTCGAAGAAATTATTTTAGGTTTTTGGGTCCATTTTAAAAACATGGTATATTGACTTTTTTTTTATTTAAATCATTATTTTCTGCTTTTAAGTCTTGTGTGTGTAAATTTTTTTTATAATTTTTTTTATTTATTTTGATTTTAAATTAACTTTCCGATGAGATACAACTGATGACAAAATTTGAACCGAACGGATAAGAAAGCCAGTTAATATTGCATCATCAACCAGTTCTGAACTATATGTAAAATTTCAAGTCTGTAGCTTATCAGAAAGTTAATTTAAAATCGATTGCAAAATTTGCAATAAACAAGTAGACAAACAAGAAAACGCTTTAATAAAAACATGTTTAAATCTTTATGTTCAAAAATAAGAATTCTGAATAAAGTAACTCTAAAATTAGCATAATATGTGACTAGAATATTCACAGTGAATTTTCTGCCTTTTCTTTTCACTTTAATATACAAACATTTTTTTTTTTTAAATAATGCAGAGTAATTTGAAAATCTAAAGAGTGCTTGATATTTTTCATTTAAAATAACCTTTTAAAAATATATTACTGAGCAGAAATGGGGAAAAAATAGATTCAGCAAATGCATAATGCTTATAAATATTGTTGTATGAGATTTCATAAGATTACAATGAAAAGAAAATGTATAAATGCGTATTGAAATTGAGAGAAAAAAACATATTTTGAGAAAAAGTTGGGAAGAAAAACCCTTCATCTTTCTATTACGGAAATTCTTCTAAATACATTATTTATGAACTTCCAGTTTTCAAACCTATGAACATTTTACTTTTCTGTAATTAATAGAGTATCTCTTATATTATAAAATATTTTTTAATTGATTGTTTGTAGGTGTAAACGGTCACAATTCCCACCAGGGTTTTAAATTCTTATACTTGTTTTTATAGAGGGAAAATACTTATTCTACTACACTGTTCTACTACACTGTTCTACTACACTGTTTGTGAAGGAAAAGAAGTGATATTTAAAATGAAGAGATTTAAAGAAATGAAGGGGAGGTGGGTTATCAGCGTTTTACAAAAGAAATTTTTTTTCTCTTAACTAACATTTTACAAATTAAAAAAAAATGAAAGATAAATAAAGAGCGATAAATAAAAATTAAATTGTGAAATATCAAATTTTTCTCGCAAGTAAATACAAAAACAACATACTTGTGTATACATTTCAATTATTATTTTCACATTCCTGATTTTTTTTACTGTACAAACAACAGTGAAATAAATGTTGTGATTCAATTTTATTTTTAAATTAATTAAAAATTAATAATCATTTGTTTAGATTTCTTTGTTAAAATTTAATAACGTGAATTCAGATGATTATTTAATAAATTTTATGAATTAGTCATATATTATTCAAACTTAATTTTTAAAAAAGCTAAAATTTAATTTAAAACCAGACACAGACGACTACAAACCACGAAGCAACATTATTTATGACTACGTATGTTTTTTATCTTGGAAAGACTTTTAAAAGTTGAGTAGGAAAAATGACCGGATAAAAAAAAATGAAAGAAAAAAATTCTGTACAAGCCTAATGATTCGAATTTCAAAAGAGCTATGTTTGTACATGGCGTCTAGACTAGCAAACGATAATAAAGATTATATATATGTGTGTGTGTGTGTGTGTGTGTGTGTGTGTGTGTGTGTGTGTGTGTGTGTGTGTGTGTGTGTGTGTGTGTGTGTGTGTGTGTGTGTGTGTGAAATAGTCCTTGACATTTGTAGCAGTATTTAATACAGCTTTAGAAAAATCATCCAATAAGATATGATGAAACAAATTTTCCGTTTCTTGTCTCCAGTTTTAATTTGGATGCTTATTGTCTTTGGTATTTTATAAAAATTAGTTCAAAAGAAAACAAAAAGACAACATTTAACTTTCCTAAAAAATTGTGAATATTTTTGAAATTACCTGTGTTTTCATAATATTCCAGTTCATAAAACTAATATATTTTTAACGTTCGTGATAAATTATTTTATATGCAGTGCTTTTCAATGTTCATATGGCGCCCGATATGTGCTTCAATTTAAACATTTTTTTCCCTTTATTTCCTTTTTTCTTTATTAATGAAACAACATAATATCGACATTTTTTAAACAATCACAAACGTTTCACTTTGGGTGAGTAAAAAATATACAGACAGATATATTTGTGATTATATAATGATTAATGATATTCAAAACTCTATCATTACTGAAAGGCCCCAAACGCCCGTTTAATGAAACTACGGTAGATGTCAGAGACACTAGGCTGTCACTGAGGAATTCCGCCCACCCCTTTTGTTAAGTGTGATTGACTGAAGACCCAAAATGCGTGCTTTGTTCTTTAGACCGTTTTACGATAAGCTCTGTTGGATGCTGAACGGATGCCGAAGTACAGGACTTGGCGGTCATTTGGCGACTTTGGTGACAAAATAGATAATACTGGTATTTTCCAAAATTTTGGTGATAGAGCCAATAGAAACCGAGGTATGCCTGATTGTTCCAGAACCTTCTCTGTCCGTCACCGGGAACTATAAAAGGCTGGCAGTCTCGAACTGAAGATAGTCGTGTATTGAGTCGTGTGGATCAGTCCAGCGAAGAGCAAGTGTTTTATGGATCTCAAACGATTGCTGAATTGAGCTGTGTGCCAAGTCCTAGTGTTTATTATAAAAGCAGCATCTAATTGTGTGTGGAGTAGCTAGTCATGTAGTAATGAGCCAGCAGTTGGATACAGCTAAAGTGAGGAGACAGTGGAGAATTTCAGCTGTTTGGAGAGACCTACGTGAGCGTAGAATGAATCTACGAAGATTCCCTCTCCTGCTGAATTCTGTCTGAGCGTTTTGTGTGCTCTGGTTATTATTACTACCGATAACTACTTGTAGGCTACTGTTTGTTTTTGTGTGCTGCTGTTTGTTGCCTGCGTTCGTCTCGGCTGTGTATTTGTTATCTTTGTATTCGTGTTTTTAAAAGTCGTCGTCCGTTACTAAAGGACTGTTTCTTCATTGACCAGCAAATCGGAAAGGACTCCGGAATTTCGGTAACATGTAATCCATAACCAGGCCATAACTATTATTTTTTTAGGGTGGCAGGTAATTCTTTTTATGTTTTGAATAGACTCTCAGACATTCTAGTACTTTTTTAAGGTGATTGAACTCGAACAATCCTAGGAATGAGAGGACTAACGGATGCTCCCATTTGAAAAATGATTCCCGTTTTCATTTATCTGTTCAATATGTAGCGATCTGGACTTCGTAACATCGTTACCCTACACAATTCTTTACATTTATTGGAGTACAAGCCTTACATGAATTACTAAGGAATTATACTTTTATTTATAAACCTCTTAGAATGAAGATTACTATAATACACAGCAAAACTGCTTTAGTAAAGAAAGAAGTACTTCCGATCGATTTCGAATCTGCGATGGAACTGTTGATGAAACACATTAATCAATTCGACATTCATCACAAACATATCAAATTTCATTTATCTTTGCAATTTATGAGTAATAGCTTTCATATATGTTAGAATATACAGATTAATAAATGTCCCCTTCATTTTACACAATACAGATCTGTGATTCTGATGATAAATCTATACGGCAGTGGCCAAAATTATGGACACTTTTTGGATAAAGTACATTTTGAACATATGAAGAGTGCATATGTTCAAAGTTGCTTTATTGTTCAAAATTGATTCATTGTTATTTGCTATAATGCCACAAAATTTCATATCATTTCAAAGCTAATTTAACCAAGAACGCAATACATTAATTTATTTCAATTATCATATCATAAACTAGAATGTTTAGTCATTCTTTTAAAAGTTATAACTAAATAACGAGAAGAAAGAAGACCCCGGATAGACTGGTTGGTAGGGCGGTGGATCACACCCCTTGGATTGTGAGTTCGACCCCGCCGGCAAAAGGCTTTCCGTATACATGGTGGCTAATGCGTATAAATCTGTTGCGTCCTCAAAGTCGAGACAATACCACAGCGAGTACTGCATCAGAGGTGATGATTCTCTGATTCTGGTTTAAATTAAGATCTGTGGATGAAAGAATAAAACGTAAATGCCCCGTAAAAAGGGTTGTGACGCATGCATGGCTAAGAAGTACTCCTTGCCCTAGATGGTGCTACTGAAACAAGAAACGCTAAAACTCGGTTTAAAATAGCTGACATCGCCAGTGGGCTTATGTATGACAAGTGCCATAAGCAACAACAACAGAAGGGAACACATGATGATTTCGTTGATAAGATATAGCTTTTCTTCATTTGAATATAGCTAATGAACATGAGTGGTTAAACTATCAAAAAGTGGAATCTTGTTATCAGTAAAATACAGGAATCGATTATAAGTTTTTGGAGCCGAGAGAAAATCATTTTTCCATAATTTTGATCATTGCTAGATAAAGTTATTCAATGGTGGCGATTTTTTTTTTTTCATTTTCTGAGTTTTTAAACATAAGAAATAAAAGAAACGAGACAAAAGATTGATCGATCCCCAAACACACGTTATAAAGCTTTACTGTCGCCTGAAAAAGGCTTCAGTTATAATAAAATGAGAAAGAAAATTGGTGGAAAACTAATTAAGAACGGTATTTCTAAATTTTTGAAGTATAAAGAAATTCGGTTATTAGAAAACCAAATTGGTAGATGCAGGAAAAGGTGAAAACCACAAGTGATATCATGTTAATCGCAAGACCTGTCTAAATGATAGAAGAAAATAGTCTGGGATAACTAAGTGAAATGGCGCAATGTAATATGATGTTGAATGTAAGAGCCATTTGACTCAGATTACGTAAATCTGATCTAAATGTAAAAATTCTATGGCCATTTTTAAATTCAAATTTTTGAAAAGATTAGACAGGGCAAAAACCCAAGTTAACTAGACGGTAGAATAATAGGACAATGTGATTTGGAGTGATAAGGCTACAATCCAACTATTTGGTAGAGATGGCATATAATAAGTAAAGTGGAGAACAAGAAAAGATTTTCATCGTGATTTGATTACATCCACTATTAAATAAATGTTATAATCTGAGGTTTAATAACAGAGAAAGATGTGGATATATTTTGTGTGACAATCCTGAACATAAAAACTCAAAAATACATTAATAAAATTCTTGTTTCTAAACTGCAGATCGTTCTCCAGATAAGGATGGATTTATATTTCAACAGGATTCAGCTTCATGACATGTTGCCACTGTATGCCAAAACTATTTTCAAGACAATCATATTTCACTACTAGAATAAACTGAAAGTAGCTTATATTTTAAACCATTTGGAAATCTATAATGCCGGCTGAAAAAACTTAATACAAAAGCAACTCAGAAATAAACCCAATTAATTAAAGCAATGGTTCATTCACGGTATATTATAAAAGTTGAGGAACTGAAAGTATTGGTAAAATCCATCAGATGACGTTGCAACACCGCAATTACTGCTAAAAGGTTACCAACTAAGTATTAACTGCCATAAGTCAGAATTTTTACATGCCAATTTTCTTGTTTCTTTTTTTCTTCTTCATAACTGCAGTTCCAATTGAATTATTCATCTTAAAAATTATTCTATAAAGTTCTTGATTAAATTATCTTGGAAATGATAAATAACTCTGAGATATTTCTCTTAATAAAATTGCTGCCATGAATCTCTGTGTCATTAAGTTTCAAAAAGTCTATCCTTCCAAAATATTTTTCATAATTTTGGCCATTTCTGTATAATTTATCTATATAGCTCATAGCGTTTTCGAATTATTGTGCTAACATACATACAAATAGACAGGCTTTCTTCAGAAGGATTTCTTCCAAATTTTGATACTTATTTACAAATTTGGTTTTAAATTCTTATGCCAAATTTAATCGTCCTAAAGAAATGCCTTTATTTTTTAATTAGAGTTCACAGGCAAAACAACCATAATTCTAGGGGTTTTTTTTTCTTTTTGTACTTGCAAGGAGATTTGCCGTAATTTCAAGGTTTAATAGTTAATGTTTACTTTCTCGTATACGGAGAAAGTATAGTAATCATCAAAAAATTCGAATTCCAGGCTTTGACGAATCTCCACGTTTTAAATCTCCCTGGTTCAAAAAACAGATCTTTGGAAAATGTCCGCCTCTCTGTCTGTGACAAAAATAAATCAAAAACATTTTGTGCTAATTGGTTGAAATTCGGTATACTGTTTTTCCACCAAATTTTGTCAAATTTTTACTTAAATCTGTTTAGAAGTCCGGCTGTTTGAATATAAGTTAACACGATAATTATAAAACGAAGAGAGCTAGATAGATAAAATTCGGTACATAAATTTAATATCTATAGTGTAGACGCTGTCAAATTTTGAGCCAAATTAAAATTGAGTGTCTGTCGGTCTGTACTATCAGAAATATGTAAACTTCATACTTCGAAGACGCCAATAACTCAAATTTGGTATGGGATTTTGTGATTATAAAGTGCACTCAATCCCTCGAGAAAAACGTGTCTAAAACATAAATTCGATTTTTGGATATTATTAAAAAGCATACCTGAGATTAATCGCCGAATAACTCGCCAAGAATGGCACCATAGATTCAGTAAAAGTGCTAAATGCATGCCAAAAGTTCATATTTTGTAGCTATTGTACGTCAATGCCATGTAAAATGTTTCCTGACATGACAATTTTATTAGAGAGTATGCGAAATAGTTTTGGAGAAATCGCTCCCGATGTTTGTTTGTTTTTTTCTTTGAAGATTACAATCTGTTTGCAAACGACAAAGCAAAAACGGATGAAATTAAAGGTCAAACAACAATTACTCTAATACTTTATAAACTCGAAGAAAACGCTGTTTGACATAAGCAGATAAGTTGTCGATTTTAAATAAATGAAATGCATAATACAAGTTTTCTCCATAATTTAAGAAGTTATTCCTTCCGTTATGAATTATTCCTTAGAACGAGATAAATTATTTTAATTTATATTATGCATAGTTCTGATGTACTCAACAACCTTTTTTTGTTTTTTTCAGAGAAAGGCCAACAGTGTTTTGCAGTTTCTGGAGTTTTCGGAGTGATTGATATAGAATGTGAAGCTGGTACAACATGCAATGTAGTTACTTTTAGATGTGAATAAAGAATCATCAGGATTTCAAACACTGCAATCATCAATTACACAATTAAGGTATACTATTACTCATAATGATAATGAAATTTGTCAGCACGTTTTTAAATAGATTATTTAAGCCCAAAAATGTCAAACATAATTGAATGTTAATTTGTTGTCGGGTAGATCAAACTTTTTTGGCTACTGTTAAACTGATCGATAATGAAAGTTATCACCACAAATAATACAGATGAATGCGAATGCGTGTTGGTGCTCGACAGGCCAAACCATTTGATCCAGCCAGAGCTACCAAATTTGGTACAAATATGTTTTGGAGAATAGCAATATGCAGCTCGAAGAGATTTTTTTTAATTTAATCAGAATTTTTAATTAATTAAAAGGTACACGACTATGTTCGGGGTGATTTTTTTAAAACGTTCGAAAATATTTATGTTTTTGAATATTGCATAAAAAAGATTGAAAAACATCTATAAAACCAGAATACACAAGTTAAGTGACAAGAGTTCATTAAAAATTGAGAGAAAGAGCTTTGGGGAGGGCTAAAAAGAAGTATGAACCAAAAATCTGAAAATCAGCTTTAAATTTTGCAGACAGCTTACGAAACATATTATCTAATTCCTGAACTGATAAAATAAGCTGTTTTTCTATCCATTCTTTAAATATTGGAATTCGACTGATTAATAACCTGAAATTTTCACTTTTTTTTCTTCTTCTTCTTCTTCCCATTGGGAAATGAATAAATTGCTTATTCTCTGCTTTCGGAACTTCAGAATATATCAAGATTTTAATTTAAGAGGTTCTTCATATGAAAATTCTATCGAAGTTTAGATTTTGAGAAAAAAGCATCTAAAGATGTAAATAACATTAAAACGTATGTAAATGCAAAAGTAAAAAGCAGTATAATTTCTCAAAAAGACTTGCAAACAAAATTCTAAAGGCTTAATAAATAAACCTGCTCAAACATTAAGAATAGTAAATTTAAAAAATTCATAATTTCGCAAAAAAAAAAAAAAAAAAAATGATGTATTTACCTTTAAAACCTACCTTTAGGTAGTTTTTTTTTTTTTTCCTTCCACGATAACTTTCGAAATTATTTACAAAATCATTTTATTCCAAATCATTTAAGAAGTATTCTATTTAATATCTAAGTAGTTTATAGAACGGATAAAAAAAAAGTGGTGCTACAATATACCGTTAAATTTGAAGGATAGATGAGCCACACGCTTACATTTTTATTAGCACTATGAATGAGGAAAGCATATGCAAGACAATTACAATGACAAATCTTTAAAACTTGTCAACTTCACAGTATCATGGATATGAAGTTACATCTAACGATTTAACTGAAATTAAAGATAACCAATATCCCCAGCAAACCAAGCAAGAACCACCAAGTTTTTAATAATTTTGAAACATATTTAAATGATGAAATCAAACTTAATTAAAACCCCACGTATTCTAAGTTTTCAAATAAGTTCATTGAAGATCAACATAATTAATCATCTAATATTTTATTCTTGGCTTATAAAAGTTCGTTCTATAAAATTTATTTATGATATTATTACATATGATATAAAATCTACATTTCCGAATTTCGATGATCAAGAATTCAGATATGATTAAATATCTGTTCAATAAGTTCCAACATTTTTAATATTTTTAGTCAAATTGATATTTTTTACAATGCTCTAATAACTATAATATATAGAATAGCTTTTGAAGAAGCAAGCGTAGAGTTCTTTAAGGACTTTTATTCTGCTTTATTTTAATGAAGCAATCCAATTTTGAGCTTCTGTCAGGATTTCTTTATCCAAGCTATAGCGAATACGATGTGCCGTACTGAACAGAAAGGCAGAAAAGAACGTATTTGGAACTTATATAGTTTTAGGATGGAATTTGCAGATTCAGTGTTATGGTTCCATGGGAAAAAGAATAGCTCGCACAACACCATTTAGAAGTTAAAATGAAGACAGAGATCGAGAGATAGGGAAATTATTTTTAAAACGTAAATTGATTCGAAATCATTACGATTTCTATCTAAAACAAACCCTGTATAACTGTGCTTTTGCTATCATATAATTCTGCAAAAATGGTGCAAGTTAGTAAATATGCTTGAACAATTTTAAAATTTAATTGATCATTGCTTGAAGCAATAACTTCGTAAGCAATAATACAACAACATTATTTCATGTGTAATAGAATAAATAACATGAAGAAATAGCAATGCAAAAACAGATTTTTGTAATATATTTTAATTCAAAAGTAATGATAATTGTATCATGAAATGAAGTATTCTTTTATAAAGAGTCATCATTTTGTATACTCAGTTGAAAAGAAAATGTGGGATTTGATTGAAAATGTTTATAAATTTTTTTAAAGTTTTTATTTGAAAAAGTTATTAAGAAATTTTTTACAGTTTAAAACTTGAAAGAAGTTTCTGATATTCCCATAAACATATAAAATGCAAATAAAACTTACAACAAAAAATAATTTTTATAAGAATATATATAAAAAATATGTTCACAAAAATTGAAAATATTTTTTTATATAAATTCGAGGTTTAACACTAGTGACTAAGTATCATGAAACTTGTAGACTGTTCAAAGCAATAGGATTTGAAGAAGCAGGCATAGTTTTTTATGATTTTTATTCTACATAATTTCAATGAGATATTCCAATTTTGATCTTCTGTTAAAATTTCTTTGTCCAAGCCAAACACAACATAGTGTACCAAAAAGGAAAACAGAAAGCATGAGAATATATTTGAAAAGGAATTTACAGATTCAGCATCTTGATTCCATGGGAAAAAGAATATCCCATACACTTAAAGTCAAAGTTACAGTGAAGGCAGAGTTTGATTGATTAAGGAATTCATTTTTAGAATGCAAGTTAATTAGAAATTCTCATCCACACATACATATTTATATGAGGAAACAGCAATCTATTTAATAATATTACCGAATTGACATTTTCACTGGGGGGGGGGCATTGTGAAATTATTGTGAGGAAATGGGAATGCCACAAGGGATTAACATTATTCTGAGATATGCTTTCCATATTTCCTTCTTTTGAATTTGTACATTGATAGTTTTATAAATATATATACATATATAAACAAAAATTTATATGCATATAAAATATTTTGCATGAAGAATATTATAATAAAATCAGAGAAATAACAATTGTATGTCCAAATGCTTTTTATATTAAATAACATCTATCTATCATTTGGATTAAGGTATATTAAAAAATGTATATAATACAGAACAATTCTTCAAAATAAGAAAAGAATAAAACCAATATAACAGTAAAATGAATTTATATTTATTCACAAAAATATGTTGAGGATGATAATCTATAAACCATGATATAATGGTCATAGGTAGATCATAGAAGTAATGCCAGTAAATATAATATATAAATTATGAAAAAGAAGGTAATAAATCAAATTACTGTGTATGAGACATTAAAAAAGAATTTCCATTTTGCATTATAAGCAATGAAGAGAATAAAATAATAAAATCCAACTTATATAAGTGGGAAACCATGCTTAATTCACTATTTCACAATTACATTTCATGACCCATTGAATTTTCATACCATAATTTCAAAGAAAATTAATTATAATTTTTGTATGAATATGTTAATTTTTGGTTAAAAGAAAAAATTCTATCAATGAAACCTATGTTATTTTAAATTAAAATTTTTCATAAACTGGTATGTTAAATAAAATTTCCAGTTATCTGTTTAAAAAGTATAAAAAAATTCTCATGAAATATAAGAATTATAAAATTTAATATAAACTGAAAACTTTACTATTTACATTTTTTTTTACCCAACTGTTAAGCTAAAAATAAATATGTGAATTTTTGATAAAGATTCTTTCCAAATAACATAACTTCATGTCCACAATAATTAAGTTACAGCAATTTAATAATTCAAATAATTCTTTGTAATGATCATTTGACATGCCACCACAGAATTAGACATACAAGTCACACTTTTTATACTTAATTAGCATTAATGTTTAAATTTCCTATTACAGCTTATATTCATCTAAATATAATATAAAGAGAATTACATAACTGATCAACCAAAATTTTAATTAAAACATCATAATTTTTTTAAAATAATCGAATCAATAATTTGTTCATTCTAGTTTAAAATTTTGAATAATTTTGGGGAAAAAATCAAGTAAAATTAAAACTTTTAAGTATTTAGAAATTTTAATATGAAATTTAATTTTAGCATAATAAAATTTACAGTTCTCTAAACAATGATTTTATTAATATAAATATTTTTATAATCAGTACAAAAACACCAAATTAAATCAGTTTCATGACGTAGTATATTATTTTAATTTTTACGTGCATGGTATTATTATAATTACAATCTAAAGAAAATGGCAATATTTTTTTAAGAAAATGTGTTGGATGAGCAAAAGTATAAATCTGATAATTTATTCTTATTGTATAACAGCAGATAAATTAAAATTATACAAAGTGTTAACATAATACTATTAAAGAAGTTACAGAAAGGCACAAGCCTTCTTAAATTAAATAAAGCATATCACAGATAAAGTAAAGTATGAAAATGTAAAAATAATTTGTTTCTATGACATATCCTTCAAATGAAGTTCTTCTGCTGCTTTATTTCTCACACTGACCCAAATGCAATCTTTCACATAGAACCTAAGAGGTTTATTTGCCCATTCTTCACCGGCAGATTCAATGCCTATTCTTTTACAAGCTATTATATCACAATCAGGAATGCATAAACCATCCTCTAACCATAAATCTTCTGAAGTGCAAAGATCTGTTTTATTGAAGCTTTTTGTGATTTGGAAAGCTAAACACAATTTAGATGGTCCGTTACAAAGTTCTTTATCTTTTATAACAGTCTTAGGTTTAAGATCAGAATTCTTACGTTTTGTTAAGCGAAAATCTTTCATTATATGAATATTTTCTAAAGGTTCTATAGCACGTATTAGTACAGCAGAGCCTTCTCCTTGACTGGATATATTAAAACAAAAGTAAATGCCATATATTGAATACACATATGCAGTACCAGGTTCTAGAAACATTGCTTCATTTCTTTCAGTTCTTTTTCCCATGTATGAATGACTTGCTACATCAACAGTGCCAAGATAACATTCTGTTTCAACTATTTTTCCTCTTAAAATGTCGCCGGTGGGTAGCATTCTTACTAGTATTTTCCCTAAAAGACATTTGGCTAACTGGATACATGGTTGATCAAAAAAGGATTTACTAAGTCTATTTACATTTAACTGCGAACTACTTATATTTGTAATATGAGTAGCTACAACATCGAAATTTTCAGGAGAAACTGATTTCGATTTACTTTCCTCAATGTTTTTAATTTTTTTAAATTGAGACATTCTTTGAGATAATCGTGTAGATAGCGTTCTTTTAACTCCACATTTATTAGCTGAATCCATGTTGCTAAGGTAACAATAGTATAAAGCTGAAAAATATGTTAAAAATTTTTATTTTGAAAAAGGTTATGTGATTTAAAACCACATGATTAAGAATATGAAGTAAACTTTACACTTAAAATAAATTTTAAGCTATATAATCACTGAATAAATATAATGCAGTATAAATTTCAGAGACACTATCATCATAATGAATCTTTCTGATCAGAAGCGAAACGGAAACCAGAATACAGTTAATTTATAAATAAACATTATAAACATAAAATTTCGTTGCCATGTAACGGTAATAAATGTTGAAAAGTAGTCTATACCTTCTTTAAAGGCAGCAAATGAAAATTTAAAACAAAATCCTATATTATTTGAATTTCGGGCATCATTGAAGGAAAGTTATAATTGTCAATTTCGATTGTCTTTCGCACAGAAAAAGAGAATCATTACTTTATTTCTTCCTGAAAGTCCTTCTGGAAAGGGTGCTCAAGATATTATCATTATTTTGAAGAAAAATGAAATGAAAATTGATCTCTTGTAGCATAAAAAATAGTATGAAGCATATAAAAAATTATTTCATCTGAAAATTTAATACAAAAAATGAAATTTTGTCAATGATTGTAAGCATATTAACTGAAGTGAAGTGAAGAGAGTTTATCTTTTTCAATTTGGTTGAGAAAGCCGTGTGTTCTGTGAATTGCGTGATTTCTCTAGACTCGTTTAATTTAACGTTTGATTAGCAATTTAAAAATTTAATTATAATTCAGAAAAGCAATTAAAAATGGTGAAACTTACGGCAGAGCTAATTCAAATGAGCCCACAGTTCATCAACTGTATAAGAGATCGCCAGCTGAATTTGAGAGGTATTTTTTTAGCTGTTGGTCATTATTAATGATTTATCATTTATTCTCTATGATTTTTTTAACTCTGTTTATTAATTGCTTGTAAAGAAATTTTTGTTTTAAAATTTTGGAATGTCATGTGAAATGATTTGTTTATGACGCAGTTTAGAAATTGTTGAAGGATATTAAATTCTAGTAAATATTTTATCATTTCTTTTTCTAAACGAGTCTTTGCATAAATAATACGAAAATCATTTTATATTTCAGTGCTTAATATATTGTGGAAAATTTTCATTTTATTCTGATACTTAAATGCAATTATTGGGTTTATATTTTTGGCGCCGAATTCGTGTCCAGTGCTCTTAAAAAGTGCTGAATGGAAATATTTTCTCATTTATCTCGTAAATGAAAAGAATGCTAGTTTTTAGTAAACTAATAATGTTTCTTTATAGGTTGAATGGTACTTTATTGTGCCCCTGAATTTGTCGCTAATATGGTAACCGCATAGGAGTTTGAATTCTTTTTATCTAATGTGTATTTATTCAAAAGTGTACGAGTAATAAGAAAAGATTATTCATCAAATTTTTAGAGAACGAAATTTCTAGCATTTTTTTTAGAATCAAATGGAAGAAAGAGGAAATGCTGTTATTTTTTAATGTGCAATCGAAATGAGTTATATGTTTAAAATGCTAATATATAACATAACACTGATGCAGTAAATGTCTAAATGCTGTAAAGATCCTATATATCGGATATAGATTTTTCTCATAACTGACTAAAATTATTCAACCATTTTTTTAATACTCTTTTGCATAAACTATCCATTTTTAGTAGAGGATATAAAAAAACATGGCCACTGGTTTTTGGAAACTTTTCATTGTCATAAAAATTGATATCCTTGGAGATCTATAAACCTGAAATAGCATGTCTGATTTTTTTTTCAAAGAAAGATTTGTATGTCAATGGCAGGAAAGTTATTATTGTATCCTTAGGAGACAAAATTCTAAAAATAATAATAATAATAATATTTTATTTCTTCTGAAAAACTGCAGACAGATTTCTAATAGGTATATTATTCTTATATGCTTATTCTTAAAGTTTTGGATAATTTCCTCAACTTTGTACTTACTAGAAGTATGAGTGTTCAGATCCAAGGAGAATAGTCAAAGAAGAAAAGTATAAATTTTTGCTATAACAAGATGAAAGTCATTCCTCCTGTTTTTGCGAGTTGAAAGCACGAGGACAGATAAAAAAATGCAATTATATTTTAATAGATTTCAATTAATTATTTAGAAGCTGTAAGCAAGAAAGTTATTTGAAAATTAATAATAGAAATATCTAATTTAAATTAATTACTTGTATTTTTTCAATCTAAAATTTAACACTTTACGGTCTTTAAATTTTTTTACAAAAGATCTTTGAAAAGTGCTTGCCCCTCTTTCCTCCTGCTTCCTTAATAAAAATGGGTATCCTGATAACTTTAGAAATTATTTAGCACAAAATTCAGCATTTATCTGGGCCATAATTTTAAAACTATAGAATGTTAAAATCAATTTAATGAATAAATTTATTTATTTTGTATCAACTCAAGTATTTTGCCATGGGGCAAATTAATGCAATTTCACATATCTTAGAAGTATTTTAAATATATATAAATTTTTCAATGGGAGAAAATTAATTTAAAAAATAACTCTTCAAATTTATATATAAAATCTGGATTACATTTTTTAGAAACATAATGCATATATCTAAAAAATTATTTATCAGCATCTGACCTTTTAATGAAAACTTTTTCATCAATCACTTATCTGTTACTGAAAGAATTTTCTTTCTAGATTCTGGAGCATTGATGATGGATTCTTTTTCAAGATATCTTTCATTCTTATTACTTATAAAATGTTTTATTTTCTCTTTGCTGTTTTCTTATTTATTGTGTGTCAGATGCTTGACTGATTTGTATCGTGATATTGCACAATATACCATTTTGTTTGTAATTATTAAATTCCCTATTCCTTTGGCCCAGAAGCGATTAATAAAATTTAGTAACTGTTAAATTAATATGCGTAAAACATGCAGGGGCTGAGGAATCATCAATGAAAAGTATTGCTTCCATCTACAGGTATGTATTTTGCTGTGATTTTTGTGTTCAGAGAGATAGATAGAAAATAATTGCTTTTTAAGTTAATGTTTATCCACTTTTCTAAGATAACAATTTTATGGTTTATTTATTTTTATTAATTGGAAAAAATTGAACTGAAAATTTTGGGTCTCTTTTTTTTATTATTTTTTATTTCTTTCTCTTTTTTTTTTTTTTTTTTTTCATTATTATTATTTCTTTCTTTTTAAATGACCATTAGTAAGAAAAGGTATTTTTATTTTGTTAGCATTTTGTCTTAGCATTTTTATTTTGTTATCATGTATCTGGGAAAAGTTTTCAGCTATTTAGATCTTTGGTTAATTTAAAATATGTAATGAAATATTTTCATGTTTCTCATTTGCAAACATTAAATTTTCATCTTGTGGTCTATTTTTAATAATTTTATAAAAACTGAGTAAGTTTTCTTTAAGTTAAAACATGTGTTTTCATATAACTAAAGCATATAACTAAGTTTCTAAGTAACTAGTTTCTAAGTAATTTAGTTTCATATAACTAAAGCATATAAGCATATAACTAAATGTTATACTGAATTCTTTTCAATAATGTAAGAACAATAATAAAATGCTTTATGTTACTTTCATTTTTTGTGTTTTTAATATTAAAGAATAATTTAAGATATTATTTTTATGTTTTACAAATTTCAATTTAGATTCTATTGCTATGTTTCTTCAAATAGTCTTTACTTGATTAAAATAATTTTTTTTTGCTTAATTAATAATTTTTCTAGTTGCAAGGTGAACCCCAAGGTCCTAGTTTTTTAAATTTTATAAAAAAACAAAAAGTTTCTAATTAAAAATCCTCAATTTCACTAATATTTATTTTAAAGATATTATATTGATGGAATCGAATATCATAAAATTACATTTATTGAACTGAAACTCCATATTTTCTTTTTATAATATTTTTTTAATTTAATGTTGTGCTCATTCTGAATTTAAATTAAATTTCTTTTAAAATTTAATTCAGGTTACAAGATTGGACAGATAGAAAATCTTGGTGCAACTTTAGTAAGTATTGATATGCATTTTTTTTTATTTATTTGTCATTTAATTTTAAATATCACAAAATATAGAACCCCAGTTAACCAGCCTAATGTAACAAGATAACAAAAAGCCGCATTTTTAAAATTCTATAACTGCTCTTTTGCTAATCCACCTGTACCTTTAAAAATATTTTTAAATACTAAAACTTGTTTTTCACGTTTCATTTTGCTACAAACCAAAACTGTAAATGTTTGTTATAAATATGTATTACAAAAGCAGAAAATTCAGGAATAATATTGTATACATCATGAAAGTATACTTTTGAAATCAGGAAAATTTGATGTATATTATTTGATCAATTCTTACAAAAATTATTTGAACTTATTTAATAAACATAAGATATAGAAGCGCTGCTGTAAGCATCTGCATACAATACTTTATAAATTATTTAAGTAATTTAAAAAATTTAAATAGGCCTGATAAGCAGAGTAGTTCACAGATTCAGGATAGTAGTCTAGTGTATATTCAAAAATTAATGTTTAAAACAAGAGTTAGTCGAAACATAAATCACCTGTTTAATATATAAACAAGCAGTATTATATTCTATTTGATTTACTTTATTTTATTTTAGTGTCTTTACCAAGTTTTATTTAATAAGAAACATTTTTTTAAATTTAATTTTCTTGGTATTTCATTTGAAATTTTTTTACAAAAAGTATATTAAAAAATTTTAAGAACAAAAAGAAAATGTTTGAGGTATCATTCTTTTTAGTTTAAAAACTTTTTTTTTCATTGAAAAATGATTTTCCATTCCTTTTTGTAGGACCAATTTGATTGCATTGATTTATCAGATAATGATATAAGAAAACTGGATGGATTTCCTCAGCTGAAGCGATTAAAATACATCCTGATAAATAATAATAGAGTTTGGTAAATATTGCTTTAATTCATTCATTTACACCATCTTTATAATACATACTAATTTCTTAAAATTTAATGGCTAAATATTGTTAAATTAAAATTTTTCTGTACCCAATTAAATTATACAATTTCTGTTAAAAATCATTTCATGGTCTTCCATTCTTTTAACTAGTAGTTTAACGTTTATTTAACTGAGTTGGAAATAAAGATCTTGTTTTGAAATTTCATTTTATTTTATTGCTTTCTCTTAAAAAAACATCCTACAATTTTTGTATTTGCAACATTTCTTTGCAAATTATAAGATATTGAGGTGAAATTATAAAATACTGAGATAATAAGATTGTATTATTGTATCTGATTAGGCAAATTCTTTCATGTGTATATAGAATCTAATGTTTACAAATAACACAATTTTATTTTATTCTTAGTCGTATTGGAGAAAATCTGCAAGACTGTCTTCCCAATCTTGATACTATCGTTTTAACCAATAACCATATTCAAGAGCTGGGTGATATTGATCCATTGTCTACTGTAAAGTCTTTGACATCTCTAAGGTTTGTATATTAGAATTATTATTATAGCATTTAGAATATTTTTTAATTAATTTTTTTAAAAAAATTGTGTATTTATTAGAAAATGGATTTTAACACTTTTATTTATTCAAGATTAAGTACAGTACATTTGTGAGTATTCAGCTTACGACTATCAGGCCTAGTTTTCTTTTATTGTAATTAAATGAGGGAAGTAAAGCATTGCATTGGCAACATTGCTAAATTATTGGAAGCGAGCATCTGCTACCATTCTCCTGTCATTTGCAAAATGCAAGTTGTGACAGTAAAAAACCAGCGTTCTGCTTGTCGTTCATTGTTTCGTCAGTGTGCAATGGACCTCAATTGTTGCCTCTGTTCCTGATTATAACTGCACAGTACATACGGTATTCGTAAATTCTTCTTTGGGTATGGTTAATGTTTTTTAAGTGTACTACGGTGGAGATTTCAAAATGGCTTTTAAATGAAAAAAGTTGTGTATTGCATTTAAGTTAGGAATTATAGAATTTGTTGAAATGTAAACAGTTTACATCCTTTAACTTACTTTTTTCCAAATAAATTTTTGAAACTTGCAGTGCATCGTATAAACATATATAATATAAATTACCAGTGCAGAGACTTATATTTTGACTCAATATATTATCGGCAACTGCTTCTATGATTCACCAGGCCATGTTTGGTTTGATATAGAGCGCTTAAGAACTGAGAAAATACGTAATATAACAATGAGTTTCGTTATAAAAATTTTGTCTTCTGGTATTGGTGGGCAAAGAAATGAGTTCATAGAGCTCCGACTTTTTTGTTATCCAGCCTATCCTTCTACCACATATGATATGTAGATTCTGATGCATGGCTCAGTATTTTTTAAAAATTTATTTTGAGTATTAATTTTGTTAATTTTTTTTTTTTCCTGTCACCAAAAACAAAACTTGTGTACTTGTGTTTTAATGATTATCTTAATAGGGGTAATTAATTGTTATGAATTAATTATCAACTGCAACAGTACTCACATGGAATTAAATATATTTAATTTTTATTTTAATAATTGTAATGTTTTATTAGTATGTACTTGGAGATTATATGTATCAACTTTGACATATAATTTAAAAATAACTGATTGAAAGTAAATTTAACATTGAACAAGTCAGTGATTCTTTTTATTTTTAAAATAAATGCATTTTTTACTGTATTAATTCTTTTAATTTTTGTCACTTTGAATTGTTTAATATTAAAAAGCAAATTCAATTTTTATCCAATTTCATTAACCAGATATATTAGTGTATATTACTTAAAAAGGTTGAGTTTTTTGCAATATCTCTATTATATGGTAAATATCACATATTCATCTAACTATATGTTGTTTTATTCTGATTGATACAGCCACATTTCTTTTCTCATATTTATGAATAATTGCACTTATACATTTTTTCAAATCTATTAAAAGCATATAATTCAAGCTTCTGTGAATTGGAATTAGGCTGGACCTCCATCTTCTCTAATTTTATACAATTTGCTATTGTTTCCATCTGTATTAGGAATATATTTTTAAAAATCATGATTTTAAATCGGCAAGTTTTGTTTTAAATTGACACTTATCAGGTAAGCAGTTATTACTGAATATAATGATTCACTATTAGTGAATGTTGTAATTTATTTTTAATAATATGTATAGTAATGTTTATATAATATGTATAATAGATTTTTTTAAAAAATCAATTCAATGTGTATTAAAATTTCTTTTGTATGATTTATATATGATGCTGTGTTGCAAAGTAATTTTGAGAAAGTAATTCAGTTATGATGAAAAGCTATTAATAAGTTTATTTTAAACCTGGAGTATAATTTCTAATAGGATATCACTTGAATTTATTCTTCAAATATTATTTTTGGCAAATCCGGTAAGTGTCTATGCAAATGCGGAAATGCAAAAATATTCATTTATGAACCCATGCACATTGTACTATTTGATATAAAATATGATCTTTACATCAAACTTCCTAAAATTACACTTATATTATACTTAGATTTGAATTTGACATATGTAAAAATGGAGAAAATACAACTAATATGCTTGAAAGAAGTATTTCAGATAAAACTTTAAAATGTAGCTTCAGCTTATGAATTAATAGTGCTGCATATTTCTTGTATACTTATTCAAAAAGAAATAGATTTTAAAGAAATTTACATATTTGGTGTGGTAAAGTTGACTTGCTATTAATTAAAATTGGTATGATTTTGAAAACTTATTATAAGAATATAAAAGTAGTAAAATATTAAGTGTTTATTTAAATCACCGCTTCGTTGATTGAAACTAGATTTATAATATGAAATGTACATATGCATCTGTTTCATGCTTATGATGCTGATATTAATGAAACATTAATGTATGCTGCTTAAAGAATTGTTATGTATTAATACTAATAGTCTTGTTCTAATTTTTGTTTTTAGCTTGATAAAGAATCCTGTTGCTTCTAAAAAACATTATAGGTTATATGTTATTCACAAATTGCCCCAACTTAGACTTTTGGATTTTCGCAAGATTCGTATGAAGGTAAAGTTTTATTGATGTAAAATGTATCCAGGCTACCACTCTGGAATGCATATTTTATTATTTTCTCCTTGAAATATTTAAAATATTTACTTATATCTAATTTATATGTAAAATTTCTATGAGTAATAAAGGTGAATGAATGTGTTATCTGACATTTCATAAATTGTACTTTATGATCGGGATTTAAAGCTACTAAATTTAGTGACTTGTGCACTTTAGTGACTTTTTTGAAATTTCATATAATTAAGGATTTAGTTGGATTTTGTTATTTCCTATGATAGCATCAGAAAATATGATTGCATTTTTTGTGTATATGTGGTATTTTAAAATTATATGTACTTATATTTTAAGTGATAATAATTTGTCTTGCAATATTTCCTAAATTGTTTATTTTATTTATTTTTTAATTAGGCAGTATTTGCTACAATATTCTTATTGTAGCATTGAAACTGAAATTATTTTTGTTTCTTCAAGTTAATCATATAATTCTCTCCTGTTAAAAGCTAAAGGAGGCGATATATTTATTATTTGCTCAGTTTATGTACGAAATTTAAAAAATGAAATTATCTTCTCACAAAAATGAGCAATTAGAAGACAGAATCCAAATATTAGGTTAAAATAAAATAATACAAATATACTTTCCATAATCAAACCTCCCAAGTATCCGACCTAATGTGGCGGAAGGGTAGGCCAGATAACAATAAAGGTGGATAAACCAGAGTTCTATGAACTTATTTCTTTGTCCACAAATATTAGAAGAAAAGTTTTTATACCAAAACTCACTGCTATAATACGAGTACTAAGCCCCCCATTTATCTCAACCTACAAAGAATGTAAACATGGCCGCAGTCCAATAAATCATAGACACAGTTGCTGGTAACGTGTCGAATTAAAGTAGAACGTTCTGTATACTGGTAGTTTATATACTGCACTAAACATTTAAAGAATTTATTAGAGGAAAAGTTAAAGGATATAAAATGTTCACATTTTAATGTAAATTCTGTAATCTTTATTGTGATATATTTTAAAAATCATTAAACACATCCCAGAACAATTTACGATTGTTTTACATACTCTGTGGCTATAATCAGGAAGAGCAGCAACAATTGAAGCCCATTACATACTGATGAAACAATGAGCATCAAGCAGAACACTGCTCTTTTCTTGTCACAACTTGTATTTTGCATACAACACATAGGAAAATTGTAGCAGATGTCTGCTTCTAATGCATTTACAATGTTGCCAAAAAATAGCCTAAGTGTTGCTTCAAATGGGATGTTAATATAACTAAACCAAACCAAACAATATTGCCAATGCGATGCATTGCCTTCATCATTTCATTATGGTAAAAGAAAATTAGGCCAGATAATCACAAACCGAATACTCGAGAGTTTATTGTATATGTAATATAGATGAACTTAGCTACTTTTTGAGTCCATGCCAAGCAGAATATCAGTTGTGATCAGCATTCAAGGTGGATCAGCTTGTTATTAGAGAGTGTCTAATTTTTTAGCCGCTCTGTATAGGTGTTACATTGCATTTATATATACTGAAAGAATTTTTGATTACCTCAAATTTATTTAAATAATAAAACCATATAAAATTGTAAATGAAATTCTAATTTTAATAATTAGAAAAAAAATTACATTTTTGCTTTAAACAAATCTAGGAAAAATTTTAAAGCATTAAAAGATTTTTCCACATTTTGATTCTGTTTTTTTGTATTATAATGAAGATTTGAAACATTTTATTCCTAATTTTTATGTGAAAAATAATCTATAATTTATATTTCTTTTTAGTTTTCAGAAAAATTTATAAAATAAAAATTATTAAATATTAGTGTGTATTTGTCACAAGAATATTCTATCAAATACTTTTTTGTTTTTAATTTTTATAATTTTGAAATACCTTACTTCTGTGTTTATTGTACTGCTCTACTTCCATTATTTCAAATTAAAAGTATTAGAATATATTTAACAAAAATTAATATTTTCTGTTTGTGCAGAAGGCAAAAATACCTCTAATTCTATAATTTTCTTCTTATAATTAAACTTTTATAGGAAAGGGAAGAATCTGCGAAACTGTTCAAAGGAAAAAAGGGAAAGAAACTAGAAAAAGAAATTGGCAAAAAGAGTCGAACGTTTGTTCCTGGTGGTAATCTTCCGGATACATCACCAGAGAAACCAAGTGGACCAACTGCTTCTGATGTTGAAGCAATAAGGGTAAACTAAAAAATTTTTTTTTTGATTGTGAGGATAGAAAAATTTCCTACTAACAGTATAAAAGATTCAAGAGAATGTAACTTAATAGTTTTTAATATTTATATTTTGAATGGTCATAAAAACTTCTTGGCATAAATTAAAGCTTCTAAATGATAACTCACCCAAAGGATATTAACTTTATTACATTTTTAATTGCTAAAATTTTTATATATTCATTATTATTTTTGAAGTTGTACTTGTGTATTAATATTAAAGGTGTTGACAAACATAATGTAACTGACTAACATGAAACGTATTTAGAAATTAATTGTGGACAGGCAATTAATACACAAGTATAAAAATGATTGTTATTTTCATGGATTTTATAAATGTTTTAGACATTTTAGAATAACTACCTTCTCAAGATTTTGCAGCTTAAAAAAAGTATTAAAAAATACTTTCTCAGTTTGGAATAGTTGGTAACAAGTTAGCTGCCAGATCAGCTATTTCTATATATTTTATTTCTGATAATGAATGATCCTGTTAAACTTAAATTAAAACACAGGAAACTTAAAAATTATCTGAACAAACCGGCAAAATAGAGGATAATTTGAAAATTTTCATAGAAACTGGGGAAATGCAGGGAATATAAGTTTCTTGTTTATTTTTTTCCCCATCTGAAAATCTAATCTAATTCCAATCTCCAAAAATTGTGGGAATTAAAAGATCTAAGTCATAGCTTCTGAAAACAAATCAATACCATTCGCGATTGTGTGATGCAGAAACTCACTCTTTTTCTCTCTTCCGCCCCCATATTAACCATTCCAATTTTGATGTGCCAGACAGTCCCCTCCTTCCCGATAATTTGCCGGAGTTGCAAATGAGCATACACAAGACTTCTGTGACTGCATGAAAGAACAGAATATGTTTCTTGGGTGTTATTAGCAACATTCAATCTGTAGAAGCAGTGCGGTAGTGCTTATTTACCATACTTATTGAATTGTTTGTTTATTAATTGAGAATGGTGAGCTTATTCAAAGTATATTAAAGAATTGTATTAAAACAATGAGCTGCTCAAAATCTGTATTTAATATAAATTCAATGGATAAAAGAGTCAATCCTGATTTTGCTGAATGGGTTCGAGAAGTTCTGCAAAATTCATTTGTTGTGTACCACTTGCTTTGTAAATAGATAATCTAAGTAATATGGTAAAACAGGCACTTATTACTCATGCGAATAGAGGAAGCCACATAAGACTTGGTGGTAGTTCAAAAGAGTTATCATTCATTTTTGACTTAGTATCTTAAAGGAATATAAGAAAAGATGAAATGTCATTTAATGTCCTAAAGTAAACTGATTTTGAATTTAATTCAAGAACAATCATTTAAAGCTGAATTAGAATTTAATTATTAAAACCTGTCATGTCATGTTCGTTCTTTAATGCATTCAATGATATATTGGAAATATTTTCAAATGTGTTCACTGAAAGTAAAATAGCTAAAAAATGTATGTGGGCCATACAAAAATGTCTCACTTTATTTGTTGCGGATTAGATCTATTAGCTCTATGAAACTGAAGGCTGGAAAAATCTACAGAAATTGATGCCCAAATACTTGAATTGGCAAAAATGAATAAATAAAAGTAATTTTGCTTTATAATGTTTTTGTTAAGTATTCATTAAAATTTGTGTCATGATAACAAAGTGTTATTGATTTGATTTGTGTTTTATTCCCTCCGAGTCCTTGACTTTTGTGTGATTTACAATTAAAGAACATGGGAGGTAATGTTCCACTTAATATATAAATTTTGTTTTGTTAAATTCTGGATAATAAATAAAGTAAAATTATTTTTTCTGTATGTAAATATACACCTTTTTTTATATGCTGTTATAAGTGATGTTAAATTGTTTCTTTCTTTTCTTTCTACTCCTTAAAACCATATTCCACTCTTAACTAGCACATGAGTGCATTTCCTCGTACCTTGAATATGCGTACAGGGAAAATGCAGAACTTTTTTTCTTTTCAAATTTGAGTGGCAACCCTGTTTATAAAAATGCATTGTTTAATTTCAATTGGTAAGAGTAGTGGCACTTAAGAATTAGGACTCTAACAGCTGTCTAATCTGGACAAGTCTATCTTTTGACAAATAAATCAATAAGAATGTTCTAATGCTAAATAATAATTGTGTATAAGTAATCATAGACCTTAGGAGAATATTAGTTATGAGAAATATATTTGAGTGTGATCTTTATAGGATGTTTTTGGATGATTAATCGCTGAGATACAGTTAGAACAAAATTATTAGAAAAATGAAATATGTATTTTGGACACCTGCTTTTGTGATCAATTGAATCCAAAATTTGTCATGGAACTACAGTTGTTGTCACAAGATCACATACCAAATCTCCTAAATTTAAGTCTTTGTGTTTTTGAGTTGCACTTAACATGCTTTTGAAAATACAGGTAAAAGAAAAAAAGAAAAAATGTGATTTTTTATTTTATTTTTTGTTTAGATTGCATATATGGCATACTAGATTATTTATAGTCTGCCTGCTTGATATTCAGAATTAATCATTATTATTATTATCATCAATATAATAGCAGTGCAAATGCTTTGTCTCTTCATCATTTATTAAGGAGGTCAAATTTTCTTACAGAATTTTATTCTCTAATATAATTTTTATTTAGTTTTTAAGTATTTTGTCATATTATTACATTTGATTTCCTTTGAATAGATATTTTTCAAAATTTCATTTCAAATCTACAAATTGAGAGCAGAGCCCATATATCAAATTTCATCAATCTAGCTCAAAGCATCTTTCAATTATTGTGCTAACAAACAGATACATTTCCACAGATGTGTCTTCCAAATTTAAAAAATTCTGAAATCTAAAAATTTATCAAAATCGATGTCTTTTTTTTTTTAAGTACAAAATATGCACACAAAAATAAGACTTATTTAAAATGCTTATCAAGCATAACAGATTTACTCAGTGTTTGATATTTAGAATATTATTAATGTAGCCATAATGCATTATTCTTTTTACATTTATTTTTAAAAAGCTCAAATTTTTATTACTTAGATTCTATGGAATGCAATTCTCTAATATGTGTATTGTTCAATTTTAATATATTTTGTCATATCATTCTAATATTTTTCCTTTAACTTATCACTATCTCGCTGTTTAATCTGATGCAATCATAACTAATATAAGGAAATATTGATAATAGTTCCTTTTGATTTTATTCATAAATAATTTTGTTGTAATATTCTAAATATGTTTCTTTCATAGTGAAAATTCCAATATAAATAGTTGGTTACATTTTTTTTTCCTTTATGTGTTATGCAATTATTGTTTTGAGATAAAACAAATATTGTTGCTTAATGTACTAATTTGAAGAAACAGCTACACTTTTTGTTTAGTTAAGACTAATCATATAATGAAATACAAGCTGAGAATCAAGCCTCTTTTGCTGAGTGAATTCTTGGTATTAACCTTGTTTTCTTTGTATTAAAAAAAAAAGTACATATATGCTTCAGATTGTCAAAGTAGTTAATAAGAGAAGGGGGCAAAAATCGCAATTTTCTATAGAAAAATATGCTAAAGTTAAATTAGTCTTAATTTTAATGTTATCTTAAGCATGGCTTGTAAAATTGTAAATATACAAACATATTATTGATTTTACTTTCTTTATTGTTTCTTAAATAAGCATTTGAGAATAAGTAAAAAATATTTTGATTGTTTTCATTCATTTCTTTTGCTTATTTAGAAAATTTATTAGTTAAATAAAATAAATCTAAAGTTTTTCAAAAAAAAAAAAAAAAAACCATTCCAATTTTTATGCTAATGGTTTGTTTAAACTATCATTGTAAACCATTCAGTGTTTTTATTGATAACTATATTTAAATTAATTAATCAAATATGCATTATGTATTCTAATGAAATCATTATTTTATACCAATCTTTTTGTTTTTAAATTAACTAAAGAAATAAATTTGATCATTTTTAGGAAGCTATTAAAAATGCTACCACATTAGAAGAGGTTGAAAGATTAAAGCAGATGTTGAAATCTGGTCAAATTCCAAGAAAAGATGGTGGTACAACTTCTCAAAACCAAGGTAAAAAAAATTATTAAATAAAAAAAATTAAAAAAAATTGAATATGTGCTAATTTATATATTTTCTATCAAAGCCGTATAATATGTGATCAATATTTCAGAATTAACAATTCAAATATTAAATCCCACTTCCTCCTTTTTTTTTTTTTTTTTCAAATTTGTCCTGAATTTCTATTTCAAGTATTGTTCTTTAATTTTTTTCTTCCTTTGTTTGCATTGTGTAAAAAAAAATTTAAATACTTATTATGTTTTTTGAAAATTTAATGCTTAATATTTTTACCTAAAATATTAAGCTAAAACAATTTCATTTTAGTATCATTATTTGTTAGTTCATATAATTGTATAAAAACAATTTATAAATTTTAATGAATGCTCTTATCTAAATCATTAGTGTTGGGTAGCAATAGAATTGCTATAATAATTTGTATTGGAACAATGATAGTTTTTTGCTTATTGTCAAAAGTAGAATTCATTGATTTAAATTATTTTTAAAATTATTAGTTATTGGTTATTTTTGCTTTCCTTGAAGGTATATAACAACTCTTAGTTTAATTTATATCTTTGAGAATTTTTTAAAAAAAAATTTTCTTTTTCTTGATCAATCATAATTAATATTCAGTTTTCTTTTCAATGTAACATAATAGAAAATTATATGGACATTTAATTTTTTTAAATTAAAAATCAAAAATCATATGTATAATATGTAATATCATGAATATTATAAATATATGAAACATTAATTGATTGAACGAAATTGTAGTAATTTTTTTTTTATCTTTGCAGATGAGGATGAGGAGGAAGAAATGGAAATGGAAAATTCTGCCAATTAAAGGTAAATGCTGCAAGACATCTCCAAAATGTGACCTTTAGTTTAAACATACTTTAGGTTAAATGTATGATGAAGCAATATCATAATTAAATTTATGGCACTAGGTTAGAATCTTGTATCGAATTTCACAATTTTTCCTAATTTTTTTTACTATTAACATAAAATATTTTTTCTCTAAATAGAAATTAATTTCAATTTTCTGAATAATTCAATAGTTAAAGCAAAGACATTTTGACACAATTTCATAGGTAATCAGTCTTACAAAATGTTTCTTGATTGAAATTTTAATGCATAATTTCGATACAAGTTTCCAAAATATGTAAAAAAGTCAATCAAAAACTTGAATGTTGATACAGTGCGATAAAGAAATGAAGTTACATATGATATAAAATTTTTAACATTTATTAAAAATTAAATTGTTTCTTAAATGCATTAATATCTCCACTTATTTAGAATATTTCTTCTGTAGTGTCTGAAAATTATTATTTTTGTTTACCGATTGATTTTTTTTATTGAAATATTTTTTCCTTCTTTAAGCACATCATTAAACGTCTTTTCTTTTAAAATTTATTTTGGTACTTTGTCTTTGGGGTACTTTACTAATGTCAAATTCTATACGAATTTTTAATGTATACTCTTATGATTAAATATTTTATTTAAATTACTTGATATTTGTTTGGGTGTAAGAGCATTTGCTTCAGATTCAAATGCTAATGTCCATTATTTTATTACAGATAGTATAAAGACATTGGACAAGCTGTAATTTTGGTGACCTTCATCATTATTTTGTTGAAGACTTTTTTTGTGTGTGTTCTTTAAATCATAGCAAGATTCATTGTATATATGTTTCATAATAAAATTTTGTATTTTCAAATTCATGTCTGCATATTATTTATTAATATTCCTCTTACTTCTGCGGAAATACTTTTGAAGGATCATTAAATAACACTTTGCTCCAAAAGGACAAGATATGATTTCTGAAATTCATTCAATTTTTAGCTTTTGAGATATATTAATGTTTATTCAAAACAGCTGAATATGAAAATGATAATTCATCAAATCTGTTGATGAACAAACTATTCTTTAAAAAAAGGGATTGTTTTGCTTTTCATAAATTTCAATCTCTCTAAAATAGAAAATTGCATTTTATATATAGATATGACACATTTCAATGGAAGCGAGAATTTTTGGAATCAAATTTTATTATTCTGGATATTTTTTTTCTAATAATTTTACGGTATTTTTAATATTTTGCATTTTTTTAGAACTATTTATTTTATTATTGGCTTCATCATTTTTATTTTATGTCTTGGTGTTAATGTTTGACAAAATTCATTATGTTATAAATTCTTAACATTATTTCTCTCTTTCTAGAGTGTTATGTTTGTATATATTTTACTTTTTCAATTTTTACTTGTATATATTTTTTATCATAATAGTGAAGCTTCTGGTGGTATTTTATATGTATGGTTTCTTATATATTTAAACTAAGACATTTAACATTATTTTTGTTTGATATAAAACAAAAAAACTACAAATTACCTCAATGGTACAGATTTAGTTTAATTTCAACTCACTTCAGGGGCTATTTTTAAAATGACTGCATGAATTTGAATATTAATCAGATGCCAAGGATATTGTATCAGCCAACTATCTCGCTCCAAATTTGTATGTCAATGAAATGATATTTTATTATAAGAGTTAATTTATTTCTACATTATTCATACATGTGAAGGATCTTTCCTGGAATCAGATTACAAACTATGAAACCATTAATTTCAAAGCTGATATCTTTTATACAGAAAACATTAAACATTTTTCAAAACTTATTAATAATAAACCCTATTAATTTTATATACATGCCAGCGAAATTTCTTTACTTCTTTTCACCATCAGTATTAAGGAAGTGTGAATGTACTCCATAATGCCAGATTTTTTTCTGTAGCTTACTTTTTAAAATCTATGGTTAGATTTTATATTTTATTATGTTTGCCAAATTAGAATTGGTTTCAAACAATAACTTACCAAATGTGACAATTCAGAGTTTTGACTGCAACTCAAAATAAATTACTTCTTTGACTAAATTTGACTCCCCCCCCCCCCATCACTATCCAAGATAGCTGCCATCTGGCAAAGTTTTCTTGAACTTGATAACAAAATCTTGGCATAATTCCATCTTGAATCAATATTTCTTCACAATATTGAACACAATTGTGAAGATTTATGCTCTAAATTTCATGGTAATTTTTATTGAATCTATAATGATAAGTATATTTATGATGAATACATTTATTAAATTTATGACGAATCTTGACAAGGACAGTTTATTAGGTAAAGAAATTAAATACATTCCCAAAGAGATGTGCATTAAAAGAATTGATTATATGCTGAGGAAAACAAAATGGCTTATGAGGACATATGTATATAATTGTAACAAAACTTTCCATATAAACATAATGGTCAGAATTTAAAAAGCTTTGAATACATGTTTTTGGATATTTATTTTCACTGCAATCATTAATTGCTAAAATCTGACTAGTTTGGTTTATTCTGAATGTAGTCTGTGTATAGAATGGGAAGAAGAAATTATTGAATGCATTTGTGCTGTGATGGGATTAATAAATTTTTCCACATTATTTAAAATATTTAAAAAAAATTATTTTGTTTTATTAATCAAGAAGTGATTTAGATTGATATTTATTTCCTTTTATATATAAAAAATGTTTTAAGGGAAACTTTTTTTGTATGAATTTCATAATATTTAATAAATTTTAATGTAAAAGTATATAATTGACAGATGTACAGAATGCATTGACCTGGCTTCACTTTTCAGGACTTACTGTCTCCCTTATCTCTAGTACTGGTCAGTTTATTATTTGCACTTATTTTTTTAAAGGAGGGGAAGAGATTTGAAATGCACTGTTTTTAAAAGATGGTATGTATAATATATAATTTCTTTAAATTGGCATATTTATATTACTATTTGAATGCTTTATTAGGGGGGGAATAATAGCATGTCCCCCCATTTATCACATGACTTCAAAAGTGTTCAAAAATTACTCATTTACTAATTGTATTAACTACTAACTAGAGATGAGACTTTACTTTCCAAAATGCAGCATCAACAATATGCCAAGAAGGATCGAGGCTCTTATTGTCGTCAAAGGCATACCAAATAAATATTAGAAAAAGGAATTTACTTATTATTATTTAATTTCTATTTGTTTATAAAAAATAATGATAAATATTGCTTTAAAAATCATTTTATAGCATAATTTCATTATAATGTATTTAAATAACATTCTACATACAAAAATAATGAAAATATTCAATAAATGTGATTTAAAATATGTATATATTTTAGCATAACAATATATATTCCTTTGCTTGATTTAAATTTTTTCTTTTTCTTTCAAGTGCTCTTTTCTTTTATGCTATTGCTCCATTGATGTTCAGTTTAAATAAATTGTATCATTGTTAGATAGATTCTTTATAGGAATACTATGTATTCCTGTGATACTCAAGACAATACTTCAGAAAAATTTCTACATATTTAGGTCTATAATAACTCTTAAAATCTTAAATTATCCATCCTTTTCTTTAGTTTTGAACAGCTGGGGAATATATTGTAAACAGGGTGAAAATCTTGATTGTGTTCGCAGATGGGCCATATAGGACATAAAAGTGACGGTGGGTTGAATTTTTATTTCACTGTAACTCTCTTATTATTGAAGATAGAAAGATAATTCAAATTAGGCAAATTGTTACTTCATCTTTATCAGAAACTTTTGCATTGTAAATTTGTCAATAGCTGCCATAGCTTCGACATTGGGGGCTGAATAATAATTTATGCATCCCTTCTCTCGAAACTTCTATTGCTTATTAACTTGCTCCTATTTATTGGTAAAGCTCCCTTCACTATCTCTTTCATATTTATATATTCAGTTTTTATAAAACTAAAGCAGGAAATAGAAATATGGAAGGGGATTCTTAATATTTTTAGACAGATGAAATATGCTGTTGCCTGCCTGCTAGATTAATTTTTTTTAATGATCCATCTCGTTTGTAAAAACAATATTAGGCATTTAGTTGCACTTTCTGATGATTTATGAAGGATATTAAATGACCTGGAATGAATAACAGCGTGTTCACATTTTTTAAATTTTTTTTCTTGAGTATATAAATTTTTTTTAATTTATAGCAATAAAAGGTAGATTTACTTTTACAATGTGTAGAAGAAGTATAGTAATTGCAACTCGAATTTTTGCGGATCTTCATGTTTCAGACCTCCCTGAATCCGAAAAAAAAACGTTTTTGGTATTGTTTGTCTATGAACACGATAACCCAAAAATGCTTTGGGCTTATCAGTTCTGTAGGTTTTTATCAAATTTTGAATGAAATCCATCTATAGGATTTCTCTGATGTTTTGAGTACTATAAACTATGACTATAAAATGTAACAACTATGCAGATGAAATTTGAGACACTAAGCTATGCAAAAAAAAAAAAAAAAAAATCTTTTCAAATTTTTTCTTTTCAAATTTTGAACCAGTTGATCATTTATTTATCTGTACTTTGCAATGTGTTAATCCATAAAGAACAATGCATTAAATCAATGAAATTCATTAAGTTATCACTATAACTATAGTTTTGTATCAAATTTCGATGTAAATCAGTCGATAAAAAGACATCCAAAATGCATATTCTCACGATAGATTCAGTAAAACTGCTAGATTCATGCTAGAGATCAATATTTTCATAACTATCGTTCATGAATGTGGCAAATTCATGCCCTTGCCTGTGATCCACAATTTTGTGTGTGGGAAAGGTAAGGGGATAAACGATATCTTTGTTGAGTATGCTTGAAACTTTCAGGGAGAACATTTCCATTTGTTCTTGTCACTTAGGATTTTTGAAGAACGGAATATCACATAGGTGATGGTTATTAAGTCCGCGGTGGCCTGGTGGTAAGGTCTCGGCTTTGGAACCAGAGTGTTTCAGGTTCGAGACCCGATTCCACCGAAGAACCGTCGTGTAAGGGGGTCTGTTGCACGTTAAATCCGTCCTGACCAAACGTCCTCCCGCTGGTGTGGAGAGGGGGGTGCCAGCTCAGGTGTCGTCCTCGTCATCTGACCGCGGTTCAAAATTACGAGGTCCGTCCCAAAATAGCCCTCGTGTTGCTTCAAACGGGACGTTAATATAACTTAACTAAACTAAACTAACTAAAGTTATGGTTATTAGTAATTAATTTTAAATTTTTAATAATTTATCATCGATAAATTGGAAATTTTTATTTTTATTTAAACACTTCTTCAATTAATTTTTTTCAAATTTTTTTGTTTACTATGCTGGGAAATATGATTGAAAGAAATAGAATTGATTTGGTTAGATAAAAATTTCAGTTAAATGTTTGAACGTTTCCTTTAGAGATGTGTATTTAATGTTAAATAAAAAGCACACTAAATTGTCTAGACGTATTTATTTTTTTATGAACAAAACAAACAAACAGCATGTACACAGTAGTAATGAAATGAGAATAGAATAAATAGATACAACGCAGTACTTGTGACCTTTCGTGGACCAGAAAGAGATATGGAATAATGCATTGTTTAGTTAGCAGAAATACGTCAAAGCGCTTCCTTCAACCTACAAACGAAAGTACTACTGAAAACAAAATATTAGTTGTAACTAATGAAACATAAAAAGTATATTCATTAGCATGGATTTGAGAATTCCAACTGATGTACCAGACATCATATTCCTATTTTAAGTACTGCATTCTAAAAGTGGAAGTACTGCGGTAATGAAAAGATGCAAAGTAGAAAACCTCTTCGAATTATTATGCAAAATTGAAATTTTAAGATATGGTAGATAGTATTTTTTACCATTTTTTGAAACATATCTGTTTCTTTAAATATATATTTATTAGTTTTTGCTTTTTCTTGTCAATAATATTTGTCAAAAATTTAATTATCTTTTATCATTGAAAAATGTTTTTTTTTTCATTTAAACTTGCGCTAAAGAACTTAACAAAAAGACTATGAAATATATTAGTTTAAAAGACACCTATTCAATACAAATATGCTAATACCCTTTAGACCGAACTTGTAGAATACATGATAAAATCGTAAAAAAAAAAAAAAATATGCATAGTAAGCTAACTATGCTTTGCATATTTATATAATATATATATATATATAATAACATTAAAAAAGCTTTACAATACATTTACAATGCCTGTTGAGCAATTTATCTACAACTAGGCATGTATAAATTTCACCATTCAAAAATCATCATTTCTTTGTATATTTTATATGAATACTAGTTTAATCTAAAGACAATAAAAACACAAATTATTCTAATTATGAACAAATACATACAATCATTCTACAAAGAGATTATGATTTCAAAAATCAAATACTTCTTTCTTTTTCTTTGATTTTTGAATCATAACTTCCCTGGCAGCCTTTGCACTGAATAAAAAAATAGTATTTAAATATATACTATTAAGGCCAAGAAGAGGTGTTCCCAATAAAAACTCTAAGCATTCGAGCATGTAAACAACTAATCACTGGGAAAAAAGATGCCGGAAGAGTATAACAAGTCCCATTCGAGTTCATGTTTGATACTTGAGTGTTAAATGTATATTCTTCCGGCTAAGTGTCATTCACATATATAAAAAGATGAATTTTTGTTGAAAATGTAACAAAACACAATATTGAACGTTTCCTTATTACAGCTCAGTTAGGAACCGATGAAAGTGACTCCGTCCTCTTGGCCGAAGCTGGTGACTTAAGATATGTTCATTTTAAATTTCGTTATTATTTGAATCTTCGAGCGAAACCCTTCGTGTTCAGCACTTAAACATTTTCTTGCACTTCCCTATTTCAGGTGAAAGGGCACCGGCCTTAAAAACATTCATCTTGGGTCGCATATGCTTTGGAACCAATTTCTCAAGAACTCTGTAAAGAAAAGAAAAATATATCTTTAGTTCTACAAATAAAAAATAAAAAATTCATTTATAATTATGTCAAAAATGAAAGCAAATTCATATTTAAAAAAAGATATCGTTTAGTACTTATTTGGAATGGATATTTCTTCAAAATAAATTTTTAACCATTAGCATTCGATTTTATTCAACAAAAGAATTATTTTTTTAAACATAAGTAGCATTATTGAATTAAAAATTTGAGATTTTTAATAAATGAACAATTTATCCTCGCCTTGTATCTCGCCATTTTATTTATATTACTTTTAAATTAAATGCAATTTAGAACTTTCAAAATATTTTATATGTAAATAATTTCGTATTTTTATTGATGGATCATATATAGCAATATTTTGATTTTTGCCATTAAATCCACCTCTGTTTTTTAAACGAGCGCAAATTATCGTTTGCTCTTTTCCTTTTCGAGAAATAATATTCTGACTCGTATGTTAACTGTGACTTGATTTCTCAATTCCCAAGCTGTTAGAAGAATAGAGTTTAGAATTATTATCTTAATGCAAATTTGGGATTCTTCATTTTTATTTTCTTAAGAATATATGTAATACAAAGTATACGTAACGACGAACGAAATTGGTCTTATTATTCTTCGAAGAAAAGTGTTTCATTCTTAAAACTATTTAAAGAAATTCAATGATTTGTAATTAATTTATTCGTGGACATATATTTTTAGAAAAAATTGGAGTTGAAGACAGCAAACGGTAAGAATTTTTTTTTTTTAATGACTTTAATCTTAAACAAGATTCTTCCGAATTTGGAATATGAAGTTTTTCATAGATTCCGGAATATAAATATTTTTTCTTTCTTCTTTCCATCAATCTTAATATTTAATTAATTGCTTATTTTTTATAATCAATTTTTATTTTACAATCCAAAAAAGTAAAAATCTTTTTTCTACGTTATTTGCTACAATTGCTTTTGCGAATATTTAAAATCAGACAGCACGATTCAAAATGTGTTTTAAAGGGATCCAAAAGTTATTAAAAATGGGCTTTTAAACATAAGTTTTTTTTAGAGCTCTTTGATACTCTGAAAACGACACTAATTCACTGACCCGAATTTAAAACTGCCATCTACAACTAAATTTAAATTTATATTGCATTTCTTAAGGTCATATTTTTTGTACATAAGCAATAAAATAAGTCATTACGTTATTTTAATATTTTCAATATGCCAATTTTCATTTATTATTTCTGGTGCATGTTCTGTTATTTTTATTTAATTGAGATTTCTTGAATGCGCTCTACTATTTTTATATAATTAGCATATTTTCATCAGAGTGACAATAAATGAGACTCACTCTTATTTATTTATTTGCTCACTGTTTCCTATTTTCTTAATTTTACTATTATCTTTTTACAAAAAATATATGTTTTAACATCTTCAAAATATTTTTAAATGCATACTTGCATGCATAATTACATACGTAATTATTTTGAAATTTTTTTCCATAATTAATAATTTACATTTTTAAAAACTTCAGTTTTTATTGGTATTCTAAACTTTTTTTTCTTTCTCTTCATTTTTATATGATTATTTATTTGTTTTAAGGAAACTGATATGATTTTTTATAAATTTCTATTTAAGGTGTACGTACACACTAGAAGATTTTTTTTTAATTTAAAAATCCAGTTTTTCCACAGTATGTCATTAATATATGTTTAAACTCATTTCAGTGTGAAAAAAACATTTCACACTAATTATTAATTAATTAAATAATACTTAATGATCTAATTAGCATATTTTTTTAACATGATATCTTAAACTCTAATTTGTACAGATACACAATTCTAGTTGGAAATTATGCCTAATATTAGTCTTTATGTTGTCTGCCTTAATCAACTATGAATAGAAAAAGCGAGATTCCTTCTGTTATTTTAACTTTTAAATAGCTATTAAAAATTTATTTCTATGAATATAACTTTGATTGAGGCACAAAACATCCACTGTTTCATACAGATTATTTTGCTTACTTAATTTATTTTGATATATGAATAATTGTGTTTGGTTAATTTCTTGTTGAGTTATGATTGTTTAAATGAAGGGGGAAAAAAACGATATTTTGAACGATTTTTGAAGTTTCAAGTGTGTACGTACACCTTAATTGATTCTTAAAGTTCAATTATAAGATGAATTTATAAGATATATATATTGAAATTATAAGATGAACGTGATGTATATTTTAAGATTGATATACATTTATCATTCTACCATAGCTTTTATGTTATTGTTAAAAATAAAACTCATTTGTTTCAATCATTATTCGCAACTGCTACCCTAATTCCAAATGGGAAAATTATTTGAAATAGTGAATGAACACTTACAGAACTACTGCTCCTTTTCCTTTAACATCACTGACAGCGCTGCCAAATTCACAGATGATCCTATTCATGCATTCTTCTTTTTCAACAGCGGTTCTGTATAAGGAATAATATCTTTCAAGCCTATCTTTGTACTCGCTGAGCATGCTCAGTGGGTGGCTTTGTCCATCAGTAGATCTCTTGTTTCTGCTTCCCAAGTTGCTAGTGATGGTGGGGACTAACATGGTTAAACCTGCCAAAGCCAACATGGGCATGATCAGACTTCCAAGACCATATCTTCTGCTGGGGGTGCCATATCCTTGAACTCCATATCCTGAATTTGCCATTGCTCCTTGTCCAGCATATTGTTGATTACCATAGCCAGTTAACTGGGCAGCATATTGGGCAAGAGTTGAACCTTGAGGGGCATAATTTGCTACTGCAGCACTTCCTGCTGGGTAATTTCCATAACCATTTCCTGCCATTCCAGTAGCTGCATAGCCAGTTGGAGATCCTCCGTAGCTTCCAAATGCATTAGCTGCTGCAGATAAACCTGATGCGCTAATACCACCTGTTCCCAAAGAATAGCCATTTCCGAGTCCATACTGGTTGAGTTGATTCAACGCGTTGGCATATGCGGCATCCTGAGAAGAGTAAGCATCACTAGCCCCTGATGTATGGTAGCTGGTCTGGGAAGAATCTTGTCCTTCATAAGGATTACCTCCATTGGCTGGCGCTGTGGCGTAATTGTGAGTGGATGAACTTGCATAAGCATTATCTTGTCCCTTTTCTTGTACTGGGTAATAGTAGTAGTAAAGATTGCCCTGGGATTGTTGTTGGGCTTTATAGGCACCGCTTGAATCAGAGCCATCAAAAGCTGAGCTGCTGTAGCTGCCTGAAGAAGCAGATGGTGAATATACTGGTTGGCCAGCACTAGCGCTTCCAGTAGGATTGGATGGATCTTCTCTCTTTGTACTTGAAGAGGAAGACGATGATGAGGAAGAGGATGAGGCGGGTGCAGCTGCATGTGCGGCTACTACCATCACCAATAGGCAACACCAAACTGGAAGCATGACACCTAAAAATATAACAAATTGTATTTCTTAAAGAATTTAAACAACTGAAATAAATCCATTGCACTAAAAGATATATACATATTATGATTTTTGAAAAGTTTAGTAACATTTAAATTTACCATTCTAGCTGATATTTCTAGTTTTAATTACATAAAAGATGAAAAAAAAAATCCTTAGATATGTGCTAAGACCTTGCATTTATTTTTCTTCAGATATTCAACAAATACGACATTCTTAATTTAGAATTTAATTATTTTTTCTTTAATTCCAAAAATAGGAACTCTTTATGTAAGTGATGAAAGAGTTCTTGAACGCAAGAATTGTTCACCTCCGTACTTTTCTTTGTTGAAAAAAAAAATAATGGGGAATTGCAAATATAATTATTTAATAAATTTATAAATGTATATTGCTCTGTAATATATCAAGAAATTCAGTAAAGTTTGATTTAAAGTATGAGGAGGAGAATAAAGAAAGAAGAAATTGCGCTCATAATTAAATGAAGAACAATAAACATTCTTAACAACACACATCCTTAATTGCAAATTAATTATAATCTAAATTACCAAAGTGTTTCAACAAATAAAAGATTATAAATTAAAGGACCGTATTGCCCAAAAAAGAAACATAACGTAAATCCTTTAAGCAAGATCCAAAGGCTTCAAGACCGCTTAAGTATAACACAAACACCGTTCTTCAGAAACATAACCTACTTTTCTAAATCCCCAAAAGAATTCCTCTTGTTGATAATTTCGACTTCTCTGACTGAGCTCAAGCATCGACTAATTCAATGTCAGGGTCTTCAAAGGAACCGGTCGTCTGTCTATTTTTGCCCCTTCCTCCATGACTGCTTTGGCCTAGTGCGCATGCGAATTGTCCTATCAATCGGAACGGGGGTTCGGTCAACTGGTTTCCAGAACTAGGAAGACAGTTTCCCAAATATGCGGATATGGCCTCATTACCCAGGATGGAAAAGATGACTCTGCTGAAGAAGGAGGGTGGGAACGATCTCATCTACTACGTGTAATAATGTCTTGTTCCAGAGACTGCTTGGCCCTCGATGAAAACATCTATTATGTCAAGGTGCCTGGAAGACAACTATTGGACCTTGGGGCCTCTTTTAACAGAAATGTTATCGCGCTTGTGTTCAAGATCAGCATATTAATGAAACCGGAAGTGAAGAATCTACAGTTTGTCTGGAAGTATTTTTCACAGTTTCTTTGTCCTAAGGTATAGAAATGACAAGATTCAGGCCATTGAGTTTATTTAGGGGAAATTAATGAAGTAAATTGATTTGTACTTCTGATTGCCTTGTTTGAGTGGAATTCTCAATCTCTCTCTCTCCTAGCAGCTTTCAACGACAAGGTTGAATGAAAGAAGTTATTGCTTACATCGTATTTTTGGGGGAAAATAAAGCTTTTAAATTATATAGTAATCTGGTCGATTTCTCTTAATTTTTTTTAAAAAAATAAGTTATAAAAAATATGATGAACGTCTTGAAAGTTTCCATCTGGGTACACATATTCATAGAAATATATATCCGGGTGAAAAATATTCATTTCAGACTTTTTCTAAATAAAATAATCCTTAAATCAACTGTTTAGAGGATTTAGTCAAATAAGTATAATTTGAGCAGCAACTGTTAGTTTGCCCTGCTTTTAGAAGTAAATGGATAGTACTAAAAAAAAAATCTGAAATCTAATCTACAAGTAGTCTCAAATGTTCTTTTTCTTTATTCGATATAAAATTGGAGCATTTATAATATCTTTTAAAATATATAATCTCTAATATCTTACAACTTTCAAATAAGCAGTGCTATATATATATAATTAGCATTGTTATTAAGTTTTTCAGCTTCCCTTTTAAGTTTATCCCCTTCCATTTGTTTCCTACTTGCATCAAGATATTTTTATTAATTAATTCTGAGGAAATTCCTTCAGCATGAATCGAATTTGAGACAAACGCATCAACTAATTAAATAGTTATCAATCATCAATAATATTCTGTGGATTTTCTATTTAGTTATTTAAAAAAGCGGCAATTAAAAAAATTGCTTTTATATTACACTTTAACACAATTTCTTAATTGTAGATATTTGTGATGGATCTTGAAACGGACTAGTTACATATCATTTTGTGGATCCCGATTTCGTCATTTTAAACTGCACTTAAAAATAAGTAATTATCTATTAAAAAGTGAAATAACTTCACTTAAACAGAGTAAACAATCAACAGACTATGTATAATCCAATAATTAATTTGGGGGTTTTCGAATTTTTTTCAGTGATTGGTTATGAAAATAGTTATATTTCAAAATGAGTGCATTGGAGTAAATTCCTCATTTCATAATTGCATTCAATTATCTCAAGTTTTCTAATAATAATAATTTATTTAAAGAATGGTAAAAAAATAAATCGGTTTTTACAAATATGGAGTTTCCAGCACTTATAATATTCTGGATTTTTTTTTTTTGATGAATTATGCGATTATGGCTATCAAACCTTTGTCAGAATCCTTTTGCTTGTTTATACATGCATTAAAGAAGAAAACTATCATTGTCATATATATTTTAAATAACAGTTGTATGATTTTTTGTGTTATTCTACTGCTTATGTTCTGAAACATTATATTCTCCATTTTTTTATATCAAAATTTAACTATTTTATGACTTACATGTCATATTTCCTTTAATTTCTGCATCATTAAATAAATAGTTCTTCTTCAGTTTCTTATTGTATTTCTATAAATTATTCGTAATTATAATGTATGAAGGAAAAGAAAATATTTATCGATCGTTTGTATATAAATCAACTGAAATACGCCAATAGATTAGTCTTCAAAAAATGCAAGCAAGTTCACATTAAAACTGTGGTTAAGTTTGAATTTAGTCGAGTCTGCGGTGGCCTGGTGATAAAGTCTCTGTTCAGGGGCTGAAGGATTCCAAGTTCGAAACCTAATTTCATTGACAAACCGGGTGTATGTGGGCCTAGTGTATGTCAAACGTCCATCTGTCGATGCGGTATGCGAGCTTGGAGTTTTGGATAACATCTCAGGTGTTGTCTTCGTGCCCTGACAACCGTTCTAAATTATGAGGTCCATCTCAAAAATATCCCTTGTGTTGCATTAAAACGGGATGTTAAAATGACTACACTTCAATTTAATTGAGTGTATTAAGCTTTTTATTTTTTCAATATATTAGTTTTCAGAAAATATAATCCTTCAGTATGTAATTTCTTATGTAGACGTTAATGAATAATAATTTATGAATGATTATGATATTTTATTAATTTATTTCACATTTATAAAACAAAGGGTTTTCCTCTTGTATCAGCATTTATTGCAATTAATACGTACCCATATTTTATCTCAAAATGAATTAATCTCCACCTTTAGTTAGCTAATGCAGATATAATCTCCTCTTCTGTGTTATTTTGTTAATTATTTAATTAATCTTTAATCTGGTTATAGTTTTAGTGTTGTTTTTTTCTGTCCTTAAGAAATTTTTATAGACTTCAACAACAATCCAATTCATTCTAATATGAGAGAATGGAATTTTTTTACAAATGATATACCGCAGCTAATAGTTGTTAATCGCGCATCTATTTATTATATGATCATATCACAATTATTATTATTATTATTATTTTACAATTTCCAATTCACAATAAATAAATTGCGGTTTTATTCGTCTTTGAAATAACTTTTTTTTCTTTTTATTTTAAAGAGTTATTGATTTTTAAAAAATAGAGATCACACAAAGCATTAAAATCACGGAAACTTTTTTTCATGCAGAAAAGTAAGTTAAATTTAAAAAAAAAATTCTGTAAGATCAATGTAAATAACTTATTTAATTCAATTATAGGTAAACTTTAATGAAAAATTTCAAATTCGATCGTTTATCTAATTATTTTTATTGATTAATGATGAAGCTTGTGCGACCAAATTTTATTTCCTTCGAAATTATATATGAAACCACTTTGAATATGAGACTGAAAAACTTTACTCTCTTTAAAATATTTCTTAATTACTTATCTACTTAAACTATTTTTAATTCGCAATATTTAAAAGATATTTTTATAACATGCCCTAGATTAAGTTTATATATATATATATATATATATATATATAGAGAGAGAGAGAGAGAGAGAGACGAATTTTCTATAACCATTTACTTAATATTATGCTCATGTATCTGCTTCTTGTTATATGCTGATAATATGTGCACTTTGAAAAATATAGCATATTAATTTCTTAAGATTTCATTTATTTATTATAATTTTATCCTACTTTTATTGTTGACAAAATATCTAAATGTTTTTTTTTTAATTTCATATCTGTAGTAAAAATCATATGAAATAGTATTGAACTGTAAAGATGTGATTAAAATATCTTTGATCGTTCCAGTAATGATAGCTATTTTTAAATAATAATAATTAAGGATCATTAAGAGAACCACATTTGTGCTAAAAATTAACATCGTAAGTTTCTGTAATCAAAGGCAGGGTATTTTGACCTGATAACTAAATTGCTAACTTTTTAAAAACCTTAACATTTGTTATGCTTGGTTGAGTCGATATTAATGGAGGCTTATTTAAAGACACTTTATATTCTGCTTCACTACTGGGATTTTCAAGTGCACACTGTCTGCTGCAGCTTCAGTCACGCGGAAAGCTGACAATTCGGCTGAAACCTGCAACACTTTACAGCACTGTGTTCGCTGAACCAAAGAAGTGATAGAAAAACGATAAGTACCGTGAACTTCAATGGACGAATGTTGGAATCTACACACGAGTCTTAACTTTATGCGCGAGTCAAGTTCAGTGAAGAGGAAATAGTGTTAAAGGCGATAATATACGAAATGCAAACAATGGATCAGGTAGATTGCGCAGGTCAGAATAATAATAATAGTTATAATAATAAGTTAAGGAAAATCTCGAAATTACATTCACATATCACTTTTCTCTTCACACAGTTCACTTTTTTTTTTTTCTATGATCGGTCTTCCTAAGTTTAGAATCATTCTTTAGTCATTGCATAGTATATAACAAATTCCTTATTTAATGAATAATAAGATTTTTTTTTACTGACTAATTTTTTTCTGAGCAACTGTAAATCATCAAAAAAACCAACGGGTTAAACTTTTCCTTTTAGTGTCATTCGGTAGAAGAATTTCTCTGAAAATTTATGCTATAGTCGCATAATTGGAAAACAGCCGCTTATTGTATTGTAAAATTAATAAAGAGCTATAAATAAAAAGTATTTAAAAATTATAGTGTTTAGTTAAGTGAGTTTATGCAGCTTTAGTTTTTTTTTTTTTTTTTTTTTTTTTTTTTTGAAGCTCCGAGAAATTATTTTGGAGTAAAACTGTTATTTTAAATCATGGGAAAATGGCAATGACTGTATACCTAAAGCAGCACCCCTCTTCAAGCTTCTGTTAAATGCCAGCAGGAAGATATTTAGCCCTTGATAAACTTATCTCAATGAGATTCATGTACAAGATGGATTTTTTGTGGATTCAAGCCTGGAGCCTATGACCTTCCGGTCAAGAATCTAAAAACGATTCTATGTGAGTATTTACATAATTAAAAATAATATGCTAATAGCGGCTCATAAGAATTTGTTTAGTTTATAAACAATTGTTTGTTTAAAAAAGTTATTTTATTATGTTATCATCGACTTTTAGTATTTTTTCGTTTTTTAAATGCTTGCATATGTTAATTAATGGATATTAATTATACTGATTCTGCAGTGTAAATTCTATTTTTTAAAATTATGGAAAGTTACATATTATAATAATTTTTTTTGTCAGGTCACACTAATTTACTCCAAATAACAAAAAATTAAATTTCAATGAATCAAAATCATCTTCACTGGCGTTATAAAATTATCCTTTAAAACCAGAAAGCAACTGTTTTCTGAGATTAGTTTTGCATTAATACGTTAAAAAGTTCTTTCCTTTTACTCCCTTTCCTTGAAGATCAATAGAAATATTTTTAAAAGAACTAATTCCAGGATTTTCAGGATTGGATAATCAAACTGATCAATTGGAAACACGAGAAAAATCTAAATATGAAAACAGAAATAGATATTTAATGAAAGAACTTGGAAAAGATTTACATACTATTAAAGGTGATTTCGTCGCTGTCGATTATTCAAGAAATACGTGGTTGTAAATTTACCATGCAAATCTTTGCAAAATATTTACGAAACTAGAAATTGCTTTATGTAAAATTTCCTCTTTCAGAAGCAAATAAATTTTAATAAATAAAATTTAGATATAAAAGACAAAATTCAAAATATGTGTTGTTTTAAAGCCGAAATTAAAGAAATTTGCTAAGAGAGCTAGTCAAAGTAAGTTTGAAGATGTTGAAATTCCTCGAATATTTCTTTTCCTAAAACATATGCATGGAAGGGTTTTAGAAAACGTAATTTGCGATTTCAAATGTTATTTAATTTAATAAGTTAATTGTTCTTACGTGTTATTTCCAAAGCAGAAAAACAGTTGTAATGAAATTTGATGTCATTATGTTATCATTCCATTTATATCTCTGCGTTTGCTCATTAACGAGATAATAACAAAATCATGCAATATATATCTGTATTTGGTTGCCATTATCGTAAAAATTCCTATTTTTAGTAAGATATCTTTTAGATTTACTTCTTTTTTCATGCATCTTAATGAATGAATGCCTAATTTAATAAATTGTCACTAAAAATGGTGAAAAGTTTTATGTTATATGCGGATGAAATATAGAATTACCTTAACTTAAATGTTGCTTTCAATTTTATTTCGGGGGGAAATCTACTGTTATTAGGTATTGATTTACACTTCATTGTGATTAAAAGGGAATATTGTTTATAAGCATTTGAAATCAGTTTTGTGTTTACACAACTTTTATTCAAGGCGAAATTTATGTAGCTGCTTACTACCCATCACCTTAAACAAAAATTATTTACTAGATTAGAAAATTCATATTTTTTTTTGTATTTATGCAATGAATGTATAAAACTTCATTTTATTATGTAAAATTAAAAGAGGAGATGTTTTTGAGCACTTTTCAGCGGGTGACTGTCCACAATCTAAAAAAAATAAAAAATAAACCTTGAACTCGAAAGATTGAAGTTTTAATCGCGTGGCCGGTATAAGTTTTAGTTGCAGTAGCAATAACTGGATTTATCTGCTGCACGCTCAAAAAAAATGTAGAAAATTTCGTTTATCTACAAAGTGCTAAAATCTGAAATAAAAATCTTTCGTATGATAAAATAAAATTATTGATTCAGTTGAATATTTTATTTCCTTTTTAATAATTTTATTTTTTATTCATTTATTTTTGGAAACCACGAATCAAATTTAAGATAAAAGCGTTATCAGTTTATACTATTTCAGAGATTGGTTTATTCGTATTTAGTTTTGTAATGAATGAATTTAAATTTTAAATTATATTGAAATCAGATTTTAGTTCCAAAACATTTTCATATTGTGAATAGTGAGACTGAGCTAAAATTATTTTTTATATTATGCATCACTGATTTTTTAATATTAAATAACCTCATATTATTGATATTTGGAAAACGGTGAGAATAAATACTTTTATTCAAATACCATGGTTTTTACCCCAATGAATTTAACTCAATACGCATTTAACATTTGTAAAATATTTAGAAAATATTTAGAAGCATAGCTTATTATTATATAATAAATTATTTTAACTATTCATTTATTGTTCAAAGAATAATACTGGAAAGAAAACTCAATTAGCTGACAAGTCTTCATAATGTAAAATTTTCTTTGGTCTTTTTTCTTATGCAAAAACATTTTTATGTCATAAGTCTTATGAAAAAACGAATGAAATATTATTCAAATTTATATTTGGACAATGAGAGAATAATTTATAAAATAGGAAATTTCCACCTAAAATTCTAGCATCAATCAATATTTCAGTTTTTTCCAGATGAAAATATAACTAATTAATTTTTTACATATAGTTGTGTTAAAGTTACAATGGTGTAAGTCACTTTTCCAAAATAAACTCTAGATCTATTATATAAATTTAATCGAATTCTATATTTATGTTTAATTTGGACCAAGTTGATCCTAACCCTCCTTTAAAGAATAGCATAACCACATTTTTGCTTCTAAAATTATTACAATGCCTATTACATTATACCAATATATAGAAAATAAAGTAATGTGACTTGCACCACTGTAACTTTAATTCGACTATATTTCGATCGACTTATTCATACTAAACATACAAATACATTTATGAAATAAGGTTTTGTAATTAGTAAAACTGAATAATAAAGAATGAGCTTTAATGGCCCATTGCCATTTTAATAAATAAAAATAAGCGTTAAAAACATATGTGAAAATTTGCAATTATAAATTAAATTACCCAAAGCATCTATAAAATATCAATCAAATAATCATTGCGAAATGAATGGTAAGTTAAAACTCTCCTCCTTTCTAACGCAATGAAAGAATTCCATAAAATCCAGCGATTATAAGTGCATGTCTTTCTCTTTTAAAATATTGGGGGGAAAATTAATTTTCCTAGAATATCATTTTTGAACAGTAACGCTATTGCAGCTTCTTAGTACCGATTGGCAGATTTATTTTCCCCTTCATGTTGGTTTCCGAGTTGGTAAACTCTTTAAGCAGTGAAAGAACCTTCTGGTAGTTGTTTCTCGGAATTTCTATTTAGCATCGTTATCATTTGAAGTTGATTTGATTAGCAAAATAAACTGAGAAAGTATAAGGTATGAGTGCCACATTTGTAATGAATTCTAAACATTAAGCAGGATGTATATTTTAAACATTTTTCTAAACTTGCAGAGATTTCCCGAACATTTTACTTCAGAGCGGAGCTACGGAGATCTGATTAATTACAGTGAAAAATTTGCGTTAAAACTTTTTCATAAAAATAAATAGATTCATCAAACCTTTTATAAGCAAATTAAACAATATAAAAATTTGAATGACTTTTGAGAGAATGTAGAGAATAACAACATGAAAATTCATGAAATATGATTTTTTCTGTACAGATATTAGTATTGAAAAGAAATTATTATTCAAACAACAAGAATTTACAAATTGTGATAAAAACATTTTATAGAGAAAGCATTAAAAAGATAATTAAAGATACTAATTCAACAAATTTATACTTGTGCTAAATTTCATATAATACTTAATTTTTTTTCATCAATGAGTCAATATTGCATAAAAACAACTTCAATAAATTTATATTTATTTTAACTTTTTTTATAATGCTTGTTTTTGTTTTATTTCTGTTTTATCAATGTGCCATAATTGTATAAAACAATGATCAATGTTGGCAAGTTATAAACCTTTTTAAACATTTGGCAGGTTTAAAAAAACATAAATTCATTGATATCTATGATATTTATATTTAATACTTTAAAAAATATAATTTAAAAAAATTTAGTAACTTTTTTTTGCTTAGTGTTTTTCAAACAAATAAAATTTAACAATATATTTTTCCCAACATTTACTAGTTTGGGCTTAAAACGTACGTATTAAATTAGTATTTTAAATAAGAAAGCTGTTAAAATCTTTCAAAACGTTGCTTAAAATATATACGCATATACATTTATGAAACGAACTGAATGAAATGGATAGTAATTTCAAATTTGTACTTTTTAAAAAACATTATGCATGTGTTCAGAACAATTTCATAGAGAAAAGACATTGGAAAGATTCTATTTATAGAAACTTTAAATAACTAAATGGTAAGTTTAAGAATAACACGCATTACAGAACTTTAAAAATAAGTTGACTGAAAAAATTTGTGAGCTACTTTGAAATCCAATAACAATTTTTATAAAATATACTAATGCTCAAGTAAATATTTTCCGCGCAAGAGAACTTTGGAGAACATTTCCATTCTTCATTTTTCAAGCTATATCATAAAATTGATGTTTTTTTGGGAACATTAAATAAATGAAATCAAGTAAGATCAGAAGTAAAAAAAAAATTCTAACCTTATGATTTATTGCAAAACAATATTCTTTAATCTTTATAAGATTTTTAAAATTTATTAAATTGAATATAACAATAAATTTTAAGAAATATAAATATTTTACAAAAACAGAATTTATTTATTTTTATTTTATTTTGATTTTAAAATAAAAATTTAGACAAATATGTCAGTTGCTAAATTGCTACTGGATTTCACGAGAAAATATTTTACAGAACACGATAGATTTTTAAAAAATTATAAAGAGCTCAGAACATAAAAGTCAACAATGTTCTGCAAGCTTTGTTATTCTAAAACTTACCACTGAGAGAAATATCCAAATCCACGAAATTTCAGAGTTTGAATGTAATCCAAAATAGTCCAAGAGTTAACACTTCTTGTTCATCTTCTAACAAATAATACCTACCTCAAATTTTCTTAACGGTACCTTCAAAAAACAATCTTTCCTAACTGCGTCTTGTTTCTTCTAAGACAGAAAGTTTTTTGTTAGGCTGGTTGCTCGGGTTGAATTATTATTTAAACCGAACTCGGGAATTTGGGCGTGTCTACGGACCACGTGCTCGGTACGTCATGCATTAAGGTTGCTGGTTTACACGTTTGGCGGTTATTGGTCAAACGCACTGCACTTGAGGAGGGGCTTACAAGCCTTGCAGCTCACTTTTGGAAAGAAGTCCCGAATTTTTTTGCACATCCCTAGGCTATCCGGATGTTACCTAGATCGGATAAAAGAAATCTTCATACTCCCTAGTGGAAATGAAAAGAAATTTGGTTGCAATATTTGGCGATTTATCCTTTTCACCGTACCAAAAAAATATGAAAGAAAGGTGTGAATTGTATGTTTAAAAAAATAATTCTGTTATATACATTATGATATTGCTTAACGGTATGGATCACCAAAAACTTGCTGAATTCATTTTTAGCTTATATATGATATAAAAATAAAAATGTAAGGAAAGAATAAATTTCGAAGTTGAAACTAAGGATAAGATAGTAAAATGTTATATTGTGTTTACATACTATTTTTTAAAACCGATGAATTTAGTGCATTTCAAAAAATACTGAGCAGTTTATTTTTATGAAAAAGACATTTCTGTAATTATGAAACATTTACTCAACTCATTTCTATCAAATTTAGTAGTTGAAAATATTCATAGGATATTTTGTGTGCTATACATTTTTTGTGACTGAGAATTTATTATAGTTAATTTTAATTAAGTACATTTTTTAAAGAACGATATTGAAGTTAAACTGGATTGTTTTGATTTAAACATGTTCTTAAAATGCTTAGAATTTATGCCTAAAGAACCTAACCTCTTTTTTCTAAAATGAATAACTGAGACATACCAATATTTCCAAAATATAATTTAATTAAGCTTCTTAAAGCTCTAATGAAAATTAGCAAGTGAGCAGTTTGAGATCATTTTACAAAATACTGCCCCTTAATATCCCCCCCCTCTCTTTTTGGTAAAAATATTTTTGGAAAGAAATATGAAGAGATAATATCCTAATTTTTTATTGCCTTTTCCGCTAACAAAAGGCGTGTAATATTTTTCAAATGCAGAAAATGTAAAATTAAAAAAAAAAAAACTGTCTACAGATAATTTTAATTTAATTTGTTTGCTGGCATCCAATTGCTGAATGTTCAAGATTTTTTAATTATTTATTTTTAAATAACAAATATTTTTTGCTTAAAATTGTAGAATGCACAATTAAGTTGTATTTGAATAATTCATTGATTATAATAATAAGAAATATCAGATTTTTCTCTCGTTTAGAATACATGAAACTTATTATTTATACTTTTCTATATAAAATATTTAATATTATTTTTCGAAAAAAAATAACATTTTAATATTATCTTCATTATTTATTTCTAAATAACCGGTATTTTACCGCTTGAAATTTTATAATGCCCAATTAAGTTGTATTTGAATAATTTATTGATTTTAATAATAAGGAATATTAGAAGTTGCTCTCATTTTGAATACAAGAACAAATTATTTATACTGTAGCTATATAAAATATTTTATATCATTTTTAGAAAAAATAACTTTGTAATATTATCTTGATTATTTACTTCTAAATGGCCAATATTTTATTGCTTAAAATAGTAGAATGCACTTTTAAGTTGCATATAAATTATTTATTGTTTATAATAATAAGGAATATTGGATGTTGCTCTCATTTTGAATACAAGAACAAATTTTTTATACTATAGCTATATAAAATATTTAATATTATTTTTTTTAAAAATAATGTATTAAAATTATTTTGATTATTTATTTTTAAATACCCTAATATTTTATCGCTTAAAATTGCAGAACACATACTTCAAGTTGTATTTAAATTATTTATTGATATCACTAATAAGGAGTATTAGATAACATTTTGAATACAAAAACAAATTATTTATATTAGAGGTGTATAAAATATGTAATGGTTTTTTTTCTACAAAAAAAAATCATCCAAATTTATCATCTATATCTATATCTATATCTATACTTATAATAAAGCTCAATGTGTGTGTGTGTGTGTGTGTGTGTGTGTGTTGGCGCTCTACAGGACAGACCCTTCAACCTACAGCTACCAAATTTGGCACGTGTATACCTTGGAGGAAGGCAATGTGCACCTGGGGGTTATTTTTTCAAATTTTTAACTAGAATTTTATTTATTTAAAAATTAAGCGAAATTTTGACGTGTTTCTGCTATAACTTCCTAAAATATTACCGCACAAAAAAGATTTTTACATGAAGTTAAAGATCAAAAATTTATCTTTTAAATGATACTAATGTTTTAATCTTAAAATTAAATTTCTATTTTTAATGAATTTTTAAATAAATATTTTAACTATGTTTTTCAATAATTTTTTTCGTAAAAAATAAAAAT